>OY744537.1:71090374-71302874 GCA_963556195.1 Sepiola atlantica | reverse complement strand
AAGAAAAGAAATTATTGAACATGCATGGATTTTGCACAACTATTTTAATTCTTCTTATTAATCTTCTTATACGCTGGTGTTTACAGATATTGTTTGTTTTTTCAAATTCAAGGTATCAAAAATAATATTTAATATCATTTCTTTGTGTTATATTGAAGATAATATTCTGATATTGTATCATATCAAAGTTGCGGTTCTGATACTGTGAAAATTCTAGTAAAAAAAAGTAAAGTGGTCGATCATAGTCGAATGCAACCCAAAAACTCCCTTTTCATTTGCTACTACATCAATGTGTAGGGAAGGGTGCCAATCCTTTCCCAGGATTACCCCACTTACCCTTGATACTCACCTTATAATGCTGAGCGTTTAGCAAGGGGACATAAAGTAACCATTTTCTTTTACTCTTTGCGATAACTCTACTGAGGATTGAACCTGGTCTCCCAACTGGTTATTCAAAATGGACAGCTCTAGTAGGTACCTATTAAAAACTAAAATTCTTTATTGATGAAATAGAAAATATGAGTACATTTGTTGTAATACTGATCTTCTCATGAAATTAATCTTTTCAGATAATATTTAGTTAAAAAATCCACAAATTATTTATTAATGTGATCCAAATTGCAGTAATAATTTTTAATTTTAATTTTAAACTAGAATATTTTTGTTCTTATTGGTCTCCAAAAGAAAGAAATTTTTGTTGTTTTAGATATTTAAAAAAATACCAACAAATCCTTTATTGATATTCAAAATATAGTTATGACTACAAGTTGTCATCAACTTACAACTGCAATTGACTACAGTCAGCCAGTCGTAAAGTGATTTGGACGTAAGTCGGCCCATGTTAAATTACCATATATCGTAATCTTAAAAGTCATTATTTATCAACATTTTCTTAGCTCATTATTTATATAATCAGATTTAAGTAATGTCTTATGACTATTTTCACTTCATTACCTTTAAAACCATTGTATTCCACTGTCTTATGTAATGTAATACCAAAATTAGAACCCTAACCCATTATATTTGACAAACATATAAAAAATAATAAAAACATAATAAAAAAAAAGTATCATCAAGCAAAAACGTATTTTCTCTCATTTACAGAGTGATAAGCATCACTTGCGTATATGGACAGGTGGGATGGTTGTGCGCTGAGTGCAATATATATATATATATATATATATATATATATATATATATAAGGAAATTAACATCTTTGAAGCACGGATTAGAATGTATTAAAGTGAAATATTTTGAAAATCAACAATCGTTCAATTTAAAATGAAAAATTCATTTATTTAATTTTATTATTTTTTTTGCAAGCTTTCGTTGTAGAACAATCAACAATCGTGCAATTTTAAATGAAAAATTCATTTATTGAATTTTTTTTTGAACAACGAAAGCTTGCAAAAAAAAAAAAAATAAAGTTTTCATTGTTGATTTTCAAAATATTTCACTTATATATATATATATATATATATATATATATATATATATATATATATATATATATATATATATATATATATGACCGTAAAGTTGGTCAGTCATAAGTTGACGACGACCTGTATTTTCTTTCAAGCACAGATCTTTCCTGCGTTTTGTAATAACTCTGATACTGACATTTAAAAAAACTTAAATGCTGGATAAAAGCATCTGTCAGACTGGATTTGGCCCACAGGACAGTTTGGTGACCGCCTGGACTAGATAGACTAAATTTTGGTAGAGACACTAGCCGGCAGAAAAGAAACTTTGAAATTCCTTTAATGTAGGGCAAGCAATTCCACTTCATTGAGAGTTACTCCCTACAGGAAGTGCTGTGGTTTGATTGTGAACTTATATTTGTAGGTTTCTACTTTTTGTTAACAAACTTATTTAAAAATAAATTTTTCATTAGTTCTATGCTTCGTATGGCTGTTGGTGTTTGGTTTCTTTAATATTTAGATGATATGCATCATATGAATGGCTGGCGGGAATACACATCTCAGGACAGCTTCATAATGTGGGACACTTGCAACTTTTTAATAAGTTTAAGAGATCAGTCATCAAAATACCTGAAAGCAACATGAAAAACACGGTTTTCGCAAATAGTGTGTGATAATAGAGATTACATGACTGAAGTTGTGGACTGAGAACATTTCTAATTTTGTGGAGTTATGTTCATCTTAAAACTCAAAATATATTCTATTTTGATGAAATTTAAACCAGATGTATAAAATTATCCGGGCAAGACAATGAAAGTGGTTCCGAATTTCTACATGCTTCCCCGTCTTTGAATATGAATATTCGATTTTTATAAAATTTCCAACACTAATTTAGAGAGTTTTCCAAATTTCAGTTTCTTCCGAATATGTTAAGTGGTGAAATGGTGGCAGTAAAAAAAGAAATATGATCTTATGAGCAAAGTGAAAAGTATGTAGTGTTTCTCATTTAATCCTGAACAACGTTGTGTCTTCCTGCTAGTATTTTATAAATCTTTGTTAAATGTGTTCTTTCTTGTTGACGACGACGACAACCTGACTATATAACACCTGCATTCTTTTTTCTCAATTCAATATTTCTCATCAATAATCTGAAATCGCACACCTTTAAGCAGTACTTAGCTCTGTACCAAAAAGAAAGGTAGATATAATTTGGATGATATAATACTAAGCTTAATCTTAAATCTGTTATTGTTCAACCAGTCAACAATATTTTTTGTGGAGAACTGATGGCTGTTTGATGTCAATCTAATATTTTGGTTCTTTATAAATCAGCTATTAATGTTAAATATCAGTTAATATTACCATCTGGCATGTTTAAATTTAAATCATCATCCCATCATCATTCGGTTTGGTATTTAAGATGCTGCAAGTGTTCTGGATATCCAAACGTGTTATGGAGTTAATACAAGAGGTGGCACACTGTATATGGCCAAACCGCTTGAGACGCAGAGTGTGTAAGGCATCCCACCAATGCCAAGTTTCTGCTGAAGCATTGTTGAAGGGATCCTTTCCTCCAGTTTGCAGTTGCACATCCACCTGTCATGGTACAGTCATTACGCCAAAGCCATTGCAGATCAGAAGCATTTTGAGCCCATGTCTCACTTCGATGCAAGATGGGAGAGCGAACACAGGCCGAAAAGACTTTTCCTCAAATCTTGAAGGAAATGTGCCTATCTGTATGAATTGGTTGCAACTTTCTGAACTTTCTCCAAGTCACACAACGACGAGCAGTGATAGCACGTTCACAACCAGAACCAGCATTCAACATGTCATCCAAGTAGCAGAAGGTAGCTTCAACGTCAAGTGGGGCGCCATCTACATCCATATGTGCAACAGTTCGACCATTAATTGGACGGGCAACATCTGACATTTCCGACAAACTTAATCAGGCTCAACTACCAACCTCCCAGTAAGACCACTACACATCTTAAAGAAAAAATGTTCTTTTAATTATAGTCTTGTAGAAACATTTTTAAAAACTTGGATCCAGATCTTTATAAATGTTTGAAAAATTTTCTTCAGTAAAAAATCAGTTTTCATACTGACATCATTATTTGAGATATTTATGGCAAGTCGTATTAAAATTATAATTGTACGTTGTTTTGTCTTTCGGTAATAGTAATTTTAAATTATCTTATCCTAAAAAATATTGTCCTTTTTTTGAGCGAAGGTCAACAATGGCTGCTAGTATTGCTGATATAACAATCAATCAGCAGCAGCGTCTTGTAAAGCTTTGTAAAATTTGTTTATAAACTTAAACTATAAAAATATTTTTTGTGCTTAAAAAAGTTAATCCTATTTGGTTCTTTTATAAAAAAATACTTTAAAACATACTGGTTTTCACTCAACTTTCGAACTTCTAGTAGTAATGACTTTCTAGTCGCCAATTAAAAAAAAATTAAGATTCTACTTTTTTAGGCGATTATGTCTTAAAGTCTTGGCGAAAAAAGAAAAAACAAAACAAAAAATAATTTAGAATTTAGAGTGGGGGATCAGTTTCGCATATAAATTTAATGTAAAATGATCTCCGATTTCCCGGCCATTCTTGCCTTTTAGTGAAATTTATAAAATAAATAATTACTCTACCATTAACTCTGGGTACGACTAACAAGCCCACCTCCTAAAAATGCCTTCTTGAACGTATCGTACCATTAACCTTAAATATGAGTGGCAAGCCACCCCTAAAAAACTCCCTTAACCCTAACACTAAGTCCGAATGGCAACCTCCATCCAAAACAAAACCCCTTCCTTAACCTTATCACTAACGCTAAGTCCGAGTAGGAAGCCCTAATCCTACAAAAAAGCCCATTAAAACCACACATAATCATCTAAAAAAAACAAAAAAAAACAGACGCCCATAAAAAAAACGCACAGGATTTATTTGCCATAGAAAAAAATTGATTAATGCCCTAAAACGCTAGAATGGCCCAGAAATTGTGAATTATTCTACATTAAATATATGTGAAACTAATCCCCCACTCGAAATTCTAAATGAATTGTTTTTTTTTCTTTCTGCTAAGTTTTCAGGGTGTTCACACTTAATTGCCCCTAGCCCTACCACTAACCTGAAGTTCAAGTGGTAAGCCCCCCTCCTCCCACAAAGACCCTCATAATCGTCTAAAAAAAAAAGAAAAAAAAAAACAAAACAAGAAAAACGCACAAGATTTATCTCCCATAGAAAAAATAATTAACTGTCCTAAAACGCTAGAATGGCCTTGAAATGGGGGATTATTTTATGTGAAACTGATCCCCACTTTAAATTCTAAAATAATTGTTTTTGTTTCTTTCTTTCTACCAAGTTTTTCAGGGTGTTAACGTGTAATTGCCTAAATAAAAAAAGTAGAATCTCATATTTTGGGGAGGTAAGGGGGGGAGTTAGCAGAAGGTGTAAATCTACAATAATGCTAAAGAAATCTTGCAATATATTCATTTTTAAACAGTCCTAATATTAGATTTTAGTTTCTTGTACATAAAATGTATTACAATTCAACTTTGAGTTTTCTAACTGCTTTCTTTTAATGGGTTCATGGTATTTTTAAGGTATTGCAGCATATTTATGTGCACTTAGTACAGATTACTTGGAAACCATTAATTTCTGGAGATTTTCAGTGGCATATTCTGATTCCTTGTACAAAATACACTTATATGGTAAATTTCATTGCTTAATCTTGTGTTTTAACAAAGATATAACATTTTTACTGAAAAATTTGTGTAAAAAATGTGACGAAACGCATATGGTCTTAAAGAGGGGAAAATATCCAATTGTGTGAGGCACAAAAATAGTCATAACTTCCTTATTTTTAGTCAGATTTAAAAAATTTAAAAAGATTCTTTCTTAGATCATCAAGCTCTTTCTATATATGCCATTATTTAGATATTTTAAGCAATTTAAATTTTTTCATGTGTATTGCTACTTGTAGGAAGAAATTTTTGTTTACAGTTTGTTTATCATTAACATTTTGAATTTTCAAATGAAAAAAAGAGAAATACGACAGACAACATGACATCGTATTTTTAGCATAAACTATTTTCAAATGAAAAAGAAAAAATCAAACGCGTTCCGTATGATGTCGAAAATCTATTTGATTCAACTCAAAATTGTAAAATAATTATTTGTTTGTTTCAGAGTTATCTAAAAAAAAAAAAGTTATTAAAATGAAATTAAAAAAAAATACTTGTAAAAGTAAATAAACGAAAAGTAGTGAGCGAGTATAAACATTTAAAAAGAAAAAAAGTAGTTGCCAATGCTAGTATCACTTTATTCAGATTTAAAAAATTATTTTAAACATTAGGCATTTCATTGTTTACTTTTGAAAAGCCACTTCATACATAAATTGTCATTTCTAGAGAACTATCTCTCAACTATACTGTTTTCTCTCCCCAAAATGGGTTATTCAAAAAGTAGACTATGCAACGATTTATATTTTACTAAATTGTTAATATGGTATTTATTTAGAGTTGACATTCGAAAGTTTAATTATTAAACTTTAATCCAAGTAATGAATTCTATGACTAAAATTACCTTAAAGCTTAAAAAATGACTTTAGGTGAATTAATAATCTCTACTTTTTTTTAACCATCCTTCCTTTTTCTTTGGCGCGGTTTTCGGGTGTACTACTAGTCTTTTACGCATGTCTATAAAGTTTTATTATCCTGTCTTAAAAACAAATATTAACCCCAACACGCACCAGTTGACAGAACTTCGAGCACACAAAATGACAGACATCCCAAAATGTCAACACCGGCAATTCGAGAAGTATATGGTGTGTTTATTTTACGTGACAAGATACAACGTCTTGCAAACATTTTCACCTATTAAAAAATTAAAATTTTTATTTGTCAAATAATTTTGACAATATTTCATTTTCATCATCATTTTTGCTTAATTTTATTTGTAAAATTATTTTGTTTGTTTAAATAAATTTTCGTTTTTTAATTTCTTGCATTTCTGAGTTATATTTTAGCTTCTGATGGGTTAAAGAATTAGATAGAATGTATATTCAAACTCAGTTTTATTCTTCAGAAATCTTTCATGAATCTTTGGTCACTGTTTTAACGAGTTAACTGTTGAAAAGGTATCAGAACTTTGATTACAACAGTCAACACCTTAAAACTTATATGATTCATATCATAAAATTATCGAAACAGTGGCATAATTCAACTAAACGTTGAATAATAACTAATCATCACACAAGAGAATGAATAGCTTCCATAGTAAAAAAATTTTTTTCAAAAAAACCGAAAAACCGAACTGTAAACCGAGGTTTTAAGGGAAAGAAACCGATACCGAAACCAAAATTTCAAAACCGCCCAACTCTATCTCTAACATTTCTTTCTTTAGGGAATGGCCAAACTTCACACAAACATTGAATTTTATATATATATATATATATAAGATGATTATACACCGGTATGTATGCCTTTGCTTGAATTACAGGGCGATCAGCCCTATTGATGTGTTGACAAAGGCATTCACAGTTCTTCTGAAAAAGTTCCAAAAGGTTGGCAATCTCTGTACAGGCCTGACCCAATGTGTTTTTTCGTCTGAGAAGACGCTGTCTCGGCCAACCATTCAGTTTTTGTCGCACCCTTGATAACCACTGGACTCATCAACAGCCCGCTGTCCTGTGATTTCTTGATTTTGAGACTGCCTTTGACTTTGTTGGCAGAAACTCTCCCTGGCACATCATGTAGGCAAATGGTGTTCCTGAAAAGCTTCTTTCTCTCATCCAGTTTGTGTATGAATGTATAGTGATGAGTTGGAAACCTTCAAGGTGAAGACAGGTGTTCGGCAAGGATATGCACTATCCCCAACTCTCTTCAACTACACCATTGACTACATCCTTGTAGTAGTTGGTTGAAAAAGGCATGTGTCAAACTTCGCATATGCTGATGACATCATCCTGTTTGAGTCAACTGGGAATGAGGTGCAGATTGCGCCGGACTGTAGGAGGTTGTTTTTTGCATGGGCATGTGCATCGAAACGTTGAAGAATAAAGGTCTCTACTCCTGGGTCTCTTCAGAGGTCTGCAAACGCTGACTATGGATGATTCTGTTTGAAAGATGTGGAGTCGTTTATGTACCTCGGGTTCTATCATTGTTCTATCCAGTCAGGGTGTGGTGGAGATTGATTGTCGAGTTAGGGCGCCACTAGATCCGTTTTTCAATATTAACCAAGAGACATGTCTAGAAATCTATTGCACAGTTGATCCTCCTGTATCGCTGTAAAACATGGCCAATGAGGGTGGTCGATCAGCGGAAGTTTGAAGTCTTTGATAATGATTATCTCTGCCACATCCTGCATTGCTGGTGGGCCGACCATGTCCTGACTGTTGTCCTCTGCCAGTGTCTCAACCTGAGGTTTCCGCCATCTTTTATACAGCAGCAACATTTTTGATGGTTCGGGTATGCAGCTCGTTGTGCAGAGGATGAATTAATTTGCAACTTGACCTTCCCTACCTCTTTGTCTGGATGGCGCAAGCATATCAGTGGGTATTGATTTACTCCTCTCCAGGAGTTAGGCACAAGGCCAGTTTTTATCTTACTCCCAAAAGTAAGATATGACCCAAGGTCGGGTCGGGAAAGTGGGGTTTAAAAATTGCCTGGGCAGCCCCGTCGGCATTCCCCGGTAGGGGCGCCTCAGGCAGTAAGCAATAAACTTACTCCTCCCCAAAGAGGGGAGGCGAAGCCTGGGAGGGTGGATCTCCTAGAACTGCACAGGACAGACCCCAGTCCTGAAAAATTGTAAAAGAATTTTTTAAAGATTTTTTTCAGCTTCAGCCTAATGCAGATATGTTTTCAAAGGAAAGTAAATAAAAGGAATTTGAACAAATGTTACATGTTTATTTCAACCTGGCAACACACATAACATTTCATTTTAAACAGCAATATGTAACTAGACCGGACCCCTCGAAAAAGAAAGAAAACTACAAGTATTCAAAATGTCAGGGATTAGTTTGATACTGTATTTATATTATAGATCTCACTATTCAAAATAATAGAAAATTCATCATCATTGTATTCGGTTTAATATCTGTTTTACATGCTGGCATGTATTGGACAGCTTTTCGAAATTGACTTCCAAACTAACCTATCTCTGACCAGGTCTTTATTTATCCCTCTTTCTCTCAAATTCATCCTTATCACTTCCTCCCATGTTTTCTTTGGCCTTCTTCTGCCAACTGATCCTGTTATCTCAACTGTTCTACATCTACTAACCAAGCACTCTCAGCCATTCTTCCAATGTGACCAAACTAATAAAGTCTCTAATCTGCACACATCTCCCTATACTGTCCAGATTCAATCTTCCTCTGAGGTCATCAGATCTAAACATATCTTTAAGATTCACATTACACATCCATCGTATCATTCTCATATAATTTCTCTCCATTGAACACATATCCTCAACCTTCACTTACAAATTAGTGTATGAAAAGAATTGAGTAAAATAAATAAAAGTATTTGCTAGTTTCACATTAACTAAAGTTAAAGTTTAGTGGATTCTTTTTATTATTTTAAATATGGACATTTTTTTAATCTGTTCCCTGATTATCCCAATTATTCACGAACATTTTTTTACAGCTCAGAGTTTTTGTGTTCTATCACTGAAACTAAATTTACTCGCCCCAGACACTTTGTTCGATGATAATTTCCCCGTTTTTTTATGAGTTTCAAGAACTTTTAGTTCTTTTTGCAGTATGATAAATCTTGCTCTGTTTTTTCTTTTGTTTATTTCTAAATAAAAATTTTTTTTTTCTTGTAGAAATTGTGTGTTGTGGTGATTTTTTTCAAAATATAATAAAATACTTTTAAATAGTTTTTTTCTGTATTGCTTTCGAAATTCCAAATTGAAACGGATACTGAGAGAAAACGATAACTTTTTTTTCTTCTAATAAATGTAAATGATTTCATTTGAAAGTAAAATTTAACTTTACAAAACAAATCCCGTGAGAAATGTAAATGAAACAGTTTTTGATATAAATAAAACAAATGAACGTAAATTTTTATTTTAGTTTTTGCCTCAATTCTGTGTGTGTGTGTGTGTGTGTGTGTGTGTGTGTGTGTGTGTGTGTATGCGATGCGATGCCTATACCGGAATAAGATAAATTTCAAACTCATATACCTTCAAAATTTTATAAAAATATTTTAAAATTCACTTATCAAATCGTTTATGTTATAGGACAAAACAGACCGTCTTGCAAATGCCATATTTGCAAACACATTGTTTTCTATTTTCCATGGGAATTTTTTCTTTTTGTATTGTTTTTAAACAAAATAAGAATTAAAACAACAAAGATCCAAAGTTTTATTCTTCATAAAAATTTCATAAATTTTTTCATTCAGTCATTGATTTCGTATGAATCAGATGATTCTATTGTTGGCATTGGTTTCCCAATATTTTTCTAGTTATAATTCTTTCTAGAAAGACATCGGGTGCATACAGTAGGGACCACGTGAAGGTTGGCAACATCCTAAATGAAAGTGTTTCTGTGGAACGAACTGCAACTTCCTCAGATTTAATTTTAAACAAGTGACTAAACATGTTCATGACTCTGGTATGAAAGATCTCCGATCCTGCAAAGAAAAAATCATTGACATGAGTAGCCATTATACTGTGCGGTTTGTTACTAAAGTACCATGTAAATGTGACTTAATCATATTTTGAATCTACTGCTTCAGACTTCAATAATTCCTCCTTGAGTATCAGATACCAGGACCTTGAAGCATCAGTTAAACCATATATACCTTTGGAGAACTTTCAACTACATCCTCGAGGCACATTGGCTTCTTTATTAGGATCTAAATAAAACAATCGTTCTAACTCTTTGTTCTGTAGAATTCCTGACTTGCCCACCCAATGGTTAGATGCCATTATGATCAAGGCTATACATAGACTTTCTTTAGAGCATATTGGAGAATCGCTTCTTATATTACCACCCTGTCCTGAAAGCCTCTCACCACAAGTCTAGGTTTATAGACTTGTTTGTCATTGAGAATTTTATTAGTATAAACCCATGTTGGGTTAGCCATAGTCAGATACTTGAGTGTAAACTTTATTTTTAATCCAGCTTTGGAGTTCTTTCTTTCTTGCTGTTTCCAAGTTATGATTAGAAAAGGAAATCATTGTTTTCTGTGTCACCAGAGGTGTGTTCATCTTCACTTGTTGGCCTGATTTCACTTGCTTTCCATTCCAGTACTCCATGTTCAAAGTCTAGACAAAATGGTTCACGTTCAATAGCCACATTCATTAAATGCTTGTTTTTGGCTGTGGTTTTGTCTACCCTATGTATGACGTTCAGTGTTCTCCATTCTGAATCATCATTATTAACAAGCTTACATTTAATAATTGGTTTAGGAAGTTTAATTGATTTTAGAATGGTGTTTTGTTTAAGTAATCCATCTCTTTTTCTCTCACAGTTTGTTGTTCAACATGGTCATTTAGGATCTCTAATTCTTCATCCACATTGTTCTCTTCAAAAATTGATGAGGTTTAGAATTTCTTTAGGTCGACTTTGTGAAGTGGTGGATCCAATTATTAATTCACTTCCCGAGAAACTTTGGTATACTTCTGGGTGTGGCACTAGCCGACAAGGGTACTCTCTTACATATGTACCTCAATGTTTAACAAGTACTTGTTTATGCTGCCACCCTATGGCAGTTCTCGGCCAAGCCATCTATCATTTGTCTTATAAAGAATGTCACCATTTTTGTATGGTTGTTATACCAGTTCTAACTTGATAGCGAAGTACACGTCTTAATTTTTTGAAAGACTGAAAACAGTTTTCTAGCTGCATTTATGGCATTGAGTTTTTGCTTGTAACAACTTCACTGATGAAGACAAGGAGTTTGTCATTCAGAAAGAAGTGCAGGTTGTGATTGCTACTAAAAACAAGTTGATTGAGACTAAACCCATGAACATTGAAGTGTATTCTTAGCTCTTATAGCCCGTGCTAGTGCTATTTCAACACTTCAGTTTATGTCCTCTAGGGTCCTTTTTGCTATTTATGCCAATATCCTGTGTTGTTAATTTTCTGAAAAGAATGATTGAGTCACAAAGTTGACCCAATTCCTTATTAAAATAATGGCATAATTCAATGAGATTTATAATAATAACTAGCACCATCACACAAGAGAATGAATGGCATTGCTAGAAAGAAAATAATATTGAATATAAAAAATAATTAGAAACTGTGTATGAAAGGAGAAAAATAAAGGGAAACTGATACTGAAATGCAAATTCTTCTCATACAACCCAACTCTACTGACAGCACAACTGAATGTTATTTCTCGAAGTGAACAAGCTTTATCTTCTTAAGATCATATCTAACAAATAGGGATGTGAGTTCTCTGCTTTTAGTGGAATTCTACTTTTTTCTGTGATGCAGAAAAAGCGGATTTCCACTTAAATCACTAAAGCTGCCAATAAATGTAAGTTTTCTGCTATTTGATCAAAATACACTTTCTTCTTTTTTGTTTTTTAAATAAGGAAAAACTGATTTCTGCCAAATTGCTAGAGCCTTACTTTCTAATTTTTTTCGTTGCTATTTGGCTGGATTTTAGTTCTCTCTTCCTCTCTCTCCCTTTATCCTTTCTCTTTTTCTGTTTTTTCTCTCTTCCTCTTCCTTTATACATCTTGTTTTGTCTTGCCTTCCTTTCCCTTCTTATGACAGTTCTCTCGGAAAACTGAAAATGTTCATTTTGCTATGAATGCTAAACCTTCATTAAACCGATAGAAATGATTGCACACTAAAAATAATTCAATAAAAAAAAAAATCGAATTTTTTAAAATTCGATTTTTTAAAATTCGAATTGTTTGATGGCTTTCAATAATCAATTTAAAATTCGATTTTTACTTTATATATAATTTTCATTAAAAAAAATTATTCCAGCAAATTTTAATTATAAATAAATGTGGTTCATAGATGACTTTTGTTACATTAAACAATGCCCCCCCCCCCCCCCACACACACACACAATTTTAACTTTTTTTTTAGCTGAAACTGATTGGAGTTGCTTAGGAAAATGCCGAAAATAATTGATGTGATTATAAATGAAGGTAACTTGCAGAAAGTAGATACAGTTGTAACTAACAAATTTAGATGTGATTAGTTAAATCTCATGATTAACTTATTTGTAAATTTGCCTGTTTTTTGTTTACCAAGATTGAGATTTCATTAATTAAACATTTTTCTAATTATTTTAAACTAGCCTTTACTACTTTTCACTAGCACATCGTATATATATATATATATATATATATAAAATTTCTCTGATAATTTTTCTTACCTTTCCCATATTATTTTATTTCATCTTTTATTTTATTCTTCTTATTTTTGTAAATTATTATCATTAGTTTTCTCTATTTATCTATTTTTGTCTATCATACACTTATTACTATTACAGGGTTATAATTTGATGCTTATATATATGTGTGTGTGTATATATATATATATATATATATATATATATATATATATATATATATATATATATACACATACATACGGCAGGTTGGGAAATTTATCTCGATTTCAGCTTTTTTTCTTGCCATTGGCTACTAGGCCTTTTGGCTAAGATCAAAGTTTAGTATCTGTTCTGATGGATACTACACCCCATAAACTGGTATTGTCTTGGCCTTCGGGGCTTGATTTCCGCCGGTCTATTGGTTGGTCCTGTGCAGCTCTAGGAAGTCCACCCTCCCAGGCTTTGCCTCCCCTCTTTGGGGAGGAGTAAGTTTATGGCTTACTGCCTGAGGCGCCCCTACCGGGAAATGCCGATGGAGCTGCCCAGGCAATTTTTAATGGCCAGAGTGCTCACTTTCTCGGGCGCTGGCTTTTCAACCCCACTTTCCCGACCCGACCTTTGGTCACATCTTACTTGTGGGAGTAAGATAAAACTGGCCTTGTGCCTAACCTCCTGGAGAGGAGGTAAATAAATACTCATATCCCTAAACTAAAGTTTCATGAATTTTGTGTTTGTGAAAATGGGCTATTATCTCAATATATTTTATTTCCAACATAACTTTCTTGAAATGTTTTCCTAAATTTCTTTATTTTAATGATAAATTTTAGTATTAAAAAACAAGACAGTTAATGTATGTAAACGTTTGATTTTGCAAAACTTCTACAATAAATCTAATCGAATTGCTTTCTTTATATCTCTTCTAAAAGGAGCTATTAATAATTTATCCAATTTATTGCATTCTGTTGGAAAAAGGTGTGTGACTAAAGCAGATCAGGTGATTGTAGAAATAAAGTCACTATGAATGATTTTAAATGTGTATTTTATAAATTTCTTTTAAGCTATTTAATAAAACAGGATTAGTTTAATGTATTTCTAATGTCATGACATCATATAAGTTCTTATCGACGTATATATCATCTGTTGCCAATAAATGATTGACATTTATTTATACTATTTATATGTAATCAGATTTATTTTTGCTAAGCAAAATTGTCTTTTTTCCTCTCACTTGGTTTACATTCCGGTGATTAGGTTTACTTCTTCTTCTTCTTCTTCTTCTTCTTCTTCTTCTTCTTCTTCTTCTTCTTCTTCTTCTTCTTCTTCTTCTTCTTCTTCTTCTTCTTCTTCTTCTTCTTCTTCTTCTTCTTCTTCTTCTTCTTCTTCTTCTTCTTCTTCTTCTTCTTCTTCTTCTTCTTCTTCTTCTTCTTCTTCTTCTTCTTCTTCTTCTTCTTCTTCTTCTTCTTCTTCTTCTTCTTCTTCTTCTTCTTCTTCTTCTTCTTCTTCTTCTTCTTCTTCTTCTTCTTCTTCTTCTTCTTCTTCTTCTTCTTCTTCTTCTTCTTCTTCTTCTTCTTCTTCTTCTTCTTCTTCTTCTTTATTTATCTCTCTTCCGTCCATTTTTAATCATTTCCTCCCAGGTTTTCCTTGGCACTCCCCTGTGAACTGGACTTGCTACCTTAGCTGTTTTACATCTACTTACCCAAGAACTCTCATCCATTCTTTCAATGTGGCCATACCATTGAAGTATCCTGTTCTGCACACATCTCCCTATACTGTCCAGATTGAATCTTCCTCTGAGCTCATCAAAATTAAGCCTGTTTTGAAGACTCACATTGCACATCCTTCATATCATTTCATATTTCTCTCCATGCAATGCATGTTCTCAATCCTCATATGTCAGGTTTCACTTCCATACATCATCACACCGCATACACATGCCTGATAAACTCTTCCCTTGGTCAACAATGGTAACACTTTGCTAGTTAGTAAAAGCAGAAGTTCCCAGAACTTACTCCACCCACTCCTAGCTCTTGTAGTCACACTAACACCTGCTCCACCCTGTGCTCCAATAATATCACCAAGGTAACAAAACTTCAATAGCTTTGCCATCCAAATATAGTTTGTCTACATCTGAGTTTTCTTCTATCTCCATTGTCTTACACTTTTTGCATATAAACTGGTTATCCTCTCTCAACCTATCAGTAATTCCACTGCGGTTCTTATGTACCTAATGCTTACAATACACATGAAAAAAATTTAAATTGCTATAAATATCTCAATAATGGCATATATAGAAAGAGCTTGATGATCTAAGAAAGAATATTTACAAAATTTTTTTAAATCTGATTAAAAAAAAAAAAGGAAGTTATGACTATTTTAGTGCCTCGCACGATTGGATATTTTCCCCTCTTTAAGACCATATGCGTTTCGTCACATTTTTTACACTAATTTATATCTAACAATGTATTCTTCAGCATTTTCACTTGTTCTTCCACACTTCCTGTAGTGGATCTGGTAGCTGAACGCTTCACCACTTGGTCTCTAAACTTATGTTTCACATGTGCTTCATTCAACCTTCACAACTTTCTCCATGGGGATAAACTTCCTCTTTACCTCATGAGCTTTCTGCAGCATAAAATTGCACATAACGTTTGTCTTGTGTCACGATTTCACCAGGTATTTCACATAACTTAAGAGCTTTCTGCCCTTTTTCCTGATCCGCAGATAATCTACTTGAGTCTTTGCTGTACAAGATTCATACATAGCGAGTTGGCTTTCCCTTTTCCGAAAAAGGGTGTTTGCAAACAATATGTCCATTGCAAGATCAAATTCTAAAATTCATTCTCCTTCTGTATTCCTATAATCCATTTCCTTAAAATCACCAGTGGTCTTTCCAACATGACCATTCAAATCTCCAGTCACAAGTACTTCCTTCTTATCATCTTTACTAGTTACTGCAATAAGCTTCCAACATTTGAACAACATAGTCTAAAATACAACCAAATTTGTTTGGAAGTCATTACCTTATTTGAGGCGATATTTGTATAGAAATTTCTTTTTAAACTAGCCGATTTCATTTTAGTCATTATGAATGGTAAATTAAACAGCTGTGGTCTAGTAAATATACGCTGTGCATGACATAGTGTTGACCATGCTGACATAAATATTGATAACGTAGTGGTCTTCGTTAACATGATGTTCCCAATCGAAGCTATATTCTTGTACTTGTAACGGCTATCATCCTGATCAGATTGATTTGGCTTCCTCATGAGCACGTATAGTCGCGCTGACTATCGCAGCCCACTTTAACTGATCTGGAGGGAGTCATAAAATATAGCTAGTCAATCTCGATTCCATAATCAAAGACCAACTACTTCTGGGCCTGATAGTGTTGCTAGGTCTATTTTGATCGTCGCCACCCAGGTCTTCAACTACCCACCAGCACGTTTGTAGCAACCAGGTAGAGAAGGACCTGGTGGATGAGCTTTCCTTCTGGGTGCCGAGTTGCATGTCGAACCATCTGAGATGCTGCTGGAGAAGGATGGATAACAGGTCGGTCGGAGATTCAGTCGTCGACAGAGAAATTTAGTCGATACTCATTTCACATGGCGGAAGCTACATTTCCAATTGTCTATTTTAAGAATTATTTTTTATTTTTTGTTAATTCAGAAATAAAGACACATCTCCATGATTTTATTCTGCTTTATAAGATAAATTTAGTATAAACGTTAAAGGTTTCATATGTGAAGCCACGACAAAATTCATTAAAAGCTATACGGTTGGATAGTTTTTGTATAAATATTTATCAGATTCGACTTCATTTAATTTTGTGTCAGTTTAATAAGTTATTTGCATTATTTTAAATAAACGTTTACGGATGAGATCAGTCCATGATAAATATATCTATATCAAAAATATATATAAAATAAAAAATAAAATGAATACTGCTGTTGCAAATCAGAATATTGTGCACATACAATTCAATTCTATATATTTGGCAAAAATAAAACAAGCATACTTCAGTTGCCATGTAGGGAATGGGAGGTAAAAAATTACACAGAAGAGAATACAGTGGTCCAGCATCTGTCCAATTTTGCCTTGAATATTCTGCGTCATTGGCACATTTACTACATTTCCTGAAAGTCTATTCAAAGGTGCTGGGATCCTGATTGAGAAAACGGTCCTCATCATGCTTTATTGAAATATGTAAAGAATCAAAATGATGAATGAATGCAATATTCTGTACAAACCATACAAATATTCTGATGTGGTTTCTTTGAGTTTGAATGTATCTTTCTCTATTGTGTTTGTTCATACATATAAATTAATGTACAGGTAAATCTTTCTCCAAACTTCTTGCCTCTGGCATGATGTAGCGCTACAGGTACAGACTGTGGGCTTGGCGTGCCAGGTTCAAGTTCTGTCAGGGATACTGCATCACATTCACTAATAACCTTGTGAAAGCTATTAATCCATATATTTTCCATCTAGCTATGGATTAGATAGTAGAGTATTGATTTACTTCTCTCCAGGAGTTAGGCACAAGGCCAGTTTTTATCTTACTCCCACAAGTAAGATGTGACACAAGGTCGGGTCGGGAAAGTGGGGGTTAAAAATTGCCTGGGCAGCCCTGTCGGCATTCCCCGGTAGGGGCGCCTCAGGCAGTAAGCAATAAATTTACTCCTTCCCAAAGAAGGGAGGCAAAGCCTGGGAAGATGGACTTCCCAGAACTGCACAGGACAGACCCATTGACCGGCGTAAATCAAGCCCCGAAGGCCAAGACAATACCAGTATGGGGTGCAGTATCCATCGGAACAGATACTACACTTTGATCTTAGCCAAAAGGCCAAGATTAGATAGTAGAGTAGACTAGACTCTGAAGCCTTGGTTTGACAACTAGTCTAGGAGAAAGAAAATTACGAAATAACGCCAGTCTTTGTCTGCTTATCTTTGCATTGTTTCCAATCGTGTTTATCCTGGCATTGTTTCTTAGTCCTTGTTACTAGATTCAAGCAATGCCGATTCAGGAAAGGTGAATTTGGGAATTGTACAACCCTTACTTTACTATAGACCCCAAACACAGACACCCTTACAGGGTGTTTCTATTGTCTCTTAAGACTGAAAGGAGGCCTTTTTTATTGTTCAAGCAGTATTTTAATGTACTAAAATGAAAAGATCACAATAATGTACAATTCAAGTATATCGTCAAGTAAGATAGATTATCATCAGATTTTTTTTTATCCTAAATATTAAAAAAATCTGACTTGACCTCATCTGTCTTACTTGTACTCGGTAGCCTTGAATTGCATATTGGCTTTATTGTGATCTTGAATAACTATTTTAAACAGAGTATTTAGGTTTTTGGTTTGATTGAGAATATATACATCCTCCAGATAGATAGTCAATATTTTGTTAATAAATACCAAAAGATCAGTTATTTCTTCTAAAAATATTGTGCACAAGGCTGTTACTTATATGCATAGAAATAAAACCACAAAATTATTGATTAAAATACTTTTTTTTAATTAAATATCTTATATAGTTTGATAAGCTCTATTTCTCACTCTCTCTCCTATATATGTCTATCTATATAAAATTAGGTATGTGTATATTTTATGAATTTTGGAACACAGCTGGTAGGCATAGAGATTTATAATGTAGGCTATATTTACTTTAATTTAGTTTTATAAAAAAGTGGTGGACGGAAGCCCTTTTGTGAAAATTCAGATACCTTTGATTTTTGTTAAATTTTAACAATAAATAGAGGGCATAATATAGGAACAAATCAACAATCACCAATTTGAAAATTAGAATATCCCAGATTTGCCTTGAATTTGATCCATAGTTATTAGAAACCAATTAAGCAAGATTCCCTGAATGTCAATTTCTTATTAAGACCTCTTAAGCTTAAGTCATCAAATTTTAGACATTTTCTAGAATCAAATCATGCAATGAATTTTTATCCAAATTGGAATAGGAATTCTAAACATAAGGTTTAGTGTCATTATATCTTGAATTTCAACTTCATAAAAGACATAAAAGTGATGCAATACTAAATTAATAATACCTGTTCTGAGACAGGTGTTCTTTTAGTGTGTGTGTGTATATGTGTGTGTGTGTGTGTATATATATATATATATATATATATATATATATATATATATATATATATATATATGTTTGGAAGGATGTTGTACTGTTTTCTGTATAAAATAAATAAATATATATACATATATATATGAAATGTTTAGTGTATGGAATAAGATGATAAGCCAGGAAACGAATTAATTAAAAATATTGACACATAAACATGTGTAAAAAGTTCATTAATACCGATACTTTGACTCCATTAGTGATTCCATGATTAAGACTTGACCAAAAATATCAGTCGATGAACTTTTTAAACATGTTCCCATGTCAGTAGTTTTAATTAGTATGTTTCTTTCCTTATCGCCTCCTTCCATACACAAACCATTTAATTTTTGTCGGAAATTTATTTTCCTTTAAACAAACTCTCCATAAAATAAACAAACATTGCATGTTAATGTTTATTAATGTCAGAATCTGTTTTGAATCAGATCTATCTCCAAAAGTCTATGTAGATGGTAGTTAATATCAACATCGGACAACAATTCTGCTTCATAATTAAATATAAATGTTTCATAATTGAATATAAATGTTTTATAATTAAATATAAATGTTTTATAATATGATATAAGTTTGAGAAGTATAATACAGTTTTGATTGCACATACCAGGTTTCCATTATAATAAAATATAACGTGTATATATGAGAGATATTAATAACTGTTATACTAAATTATTTTAGTTATTTTGAATATGTAATATTATTCTCAATGAATTAGTCATGTGTCTAAAAATAATAACATCATAGATAAGATAACCCAAATAAGACTGACTTAAGTGTAGGTGTTGTAAAAGTATTTTATCCCAGACAACGTTCGATTATCTTTCTGGTAATATTTTTGCAAAAAATAGCAAAGCGCAACAAGCCATGTAAAAGGACAGCTTAGAAGATGTATACGTTTATATACAGTCTGAATGTTTGTTCAAGGCGACTTTAAACCTGGATATGATAGATATCGTCATCACCTATGGTAGGCTGTTTATTATTTACTTACCGCCTCCCCATGAAGGTAGATTTTATACACAAGGTCAGTTTTTAATGTTGGGGAAATTCAGTTCCTCAAAAAGAGGCACTCTGGATTGGAACAAAAATAAAAATTGGCGCAGTCTAGAAGTATTTCTCCTTGACTGACCGAGGACAGAAAAGATAAAGTGTAGTATCAGAACAGATACTACACTTTTCTCTTAGCCAAAAGGCTGTCCCACGGAGCAGAAACACAGAACAGAGGATGCTGCCTTTTTTCTAATGAGACGAAAACGCCTATAGTACATCTTTTGCTGAGTTGTGTGGAAACTGTTAAATATCCTAATACCATCCAATTTCTTTAACAGTCCTTCTCGTCCAATTGTTACTTCACTTCTGAACCCATCCAACATGGCTACCAGACTCTTATAGATCCTAGCCCTGGTGGCCATTCCTAAACCAAGGGCAGTAACCCATATGACATTAACAGAAACCACGACCATGCACTTGTGTCAAAAACTCCTCGAAAAGGAATATTTAAATTCTGGTTGATGATGTTTTACACCAGAATCGCGTCCCCTCAAGTAAGGGGTAATTATCTAAAGATCAGCGCCAATGATATGTATATACATTGTTGTAGAAACTCGTAAGGCCAATGAGAATAAAGAAAACATGCCTAATCTATTTAGCATTCTGGTCATGTATTGGTGATGAACCTGATTATGTCAACACGTGCAGAATGTAAACATCTACTGCAAACTCTTCTGTTCTTGGGTGGAGTGTCAATTTTGGTGGTGTTTCAGTTTGGTAAAGGAATTTATATTGTTTTCATAATTTTGTCTAAATAACGTATTATGTTGTATTCACCTTCAAAGTGAAAAACATATGAAAGTGAAATGACGTGAAACTAAGTCTGTTTAATAAAAGAACAAGTTTAGAGACATATTTTTGAATTAAAAAAAAAAAAAAAACTGTCAAAAACATTATTTGTTTTAATCTTTTTATTATCCTTTTCGTTTTTGTTTTGCGTATTTTTAAATGGCCATTCTTATTTTTTAAAAAAGATACAACAAACGGATGAGAGTTCTTGGGTTAGTAGGCGTAGAGTAGTTAAGGTAGCAGGTTCAGGGAGAAGGCCAAGGAAAACATTGGAGAACATGATAAAAATGAACCTAAGAGATAAATAAAAACCTTACCAGATATAGTTTACTTTAGAAATCAATTTTTTAAAGTCGTCCAACGTATGCCAACATCTAAAATGGACGTTAAACCAAATATGATGATGATGATGATGATGATGATGATGAGCACTATGCACTAGTCCTTTAAGTTAAGTTTAAAAATCTAATTGAAAAGTCTTATTCACTGAATAAAAAAAAGAATTATTTACGTTCACAATATTTTAATTTGTGGATATTTCTTCTTTTTGTTTTTCTTGTTCTTAGCCATCAAGTTTTGGTATTTAGGATGCTGTGAATGTCTCGGACTCTGGGGTGGGCAACACCAGACAACATCTCACGCCTGCTATCCATGCAGTCCAGTCTAAAGGGTTGACAGCAACCAGGTTTCATGGAGTTATATAACTTCTTACACAATCGAACTACGTCTTATTCGGTCTACCATGCTCGCTGACGTGATATTAAACTATAATAATGTGCAGATAATGTAAATATAAGAATAATCTTATTAAGTTAAGGCATGTTTGTTGCAACATTCAGAGCTATAAAGTATAATTAAAATTTTATCATATTGGTTGGTATAGGTGAATAATGTAATCAATCAAATGTTAATATACTTGTTTGATTTGCTTATTTAGTCTTGCTACTTTGATGACAAATCTTAGAATATTTGATGTTACTGAAACGCTAAGGATATTTTATATACTAACTTATACATTGTAGCAGACCACGTGCTCAGATATACCTTACTCATACACGCGGTCATCATTTTGTTTGTTGTGTTATCGTGGATAATGCACGCGTGTTGGAAAAACAAAAAATAGGAGAAGGAACAGTTGGATTCACATACATATACATCTATCCACAGTTAAATAGTTTGTCAAAGACGAACCTAAAGGAAGGGTGTTACAAACCATGTAATATATTACACAATATAATGCACAGGCAAGAATTTCAGACATGACTATTAAACAAAGAATACATTAAGTTCCCAATACAATAAATAAGTACACAGATTTCCGGGGTCATAGTGATGTGCAGATCTATTAAATATGTAAAATGTTACTTTGTGTGTTTCCTGTAACGATGCTAAGAAAAAGATAGCAACAAAGTTTTTTTGCTTTCGAGAGTTCATGTGACTGCAACCCGGGAAAGCACCTGACGAAATACTCCAACGAGGCGCAGCGGATGAAAACGTCCATATGCTTTAAAAGTTGCGCCCGTAAGAGAGACTAATTCGTAATCTTCCACGTATGGGCAGAACTGTATTTCAAACTTGCGCACAGGAGAGTACATTCTTTAATAACGTTGTCCGAGAATAAATCAAAGGAAAACAACTCTTGCCCAACAGTGTCAAGGAAACCAGTTCCCTATTATTATGTGTACAGCTAGTAAGCATTTACTGAGATAATAAGGTATTTTATAAATTTTTACTAGTTAATGGTATTTTGTTATTTATAGGTTTTAGTACTAGCTATCTCATTTTGGTCTAATATTATGAAAAATAAATTTGCAGTTTGGACAATTTATATCTGAACTGGTATCTTTAATTGTTGTACCTTTGAGTTTTCTTCATGTATTTGTACTTGTGTAACCTTCAGGGAGCATTTAACTTTATCTAGAAGGCAAACTCGTCTTCTCAATGTATGATAAACATTCTTTTAATCTACAAGTACAGACTGTTTTTGTTCGTTAAACAACTGACCGTTATTCATCAGACTCTTTTATTTATGGGGAATAGGGTTATTGTTCTGTTGGCTATGATTTGTTAATTAGTCCCCCGATTTTATAAATCGGGGGACTTATGTTTTGAGGCATGTCCGTCCGTCCGGATTTTTCCCCGCAACCATCCATTGAATTTCTCTGAAATTTTGCATGAAGTTGTAACTTTGGTCAGGTTAAAAAGTGACATTCTCCGATTTTGAACAAAAATCTGGTTAGTTCCCCAGGGGGTCAAAAGGCCCCGAAATGGCATAAAATGACATTTTTTGCCTCATAACTTTTCATCCATTCATTCAATTACTCTGAAACTTGGCCAAAATATGGAGGCAATTGTTCCTAATAGAAAATAAGTATCGCTGACCTTGGAAAAAATCTGGTTCGCACCCCCAAGGGGTCAAAAGCCCCCAAAATGGCAAAAAATGACCCTTTTCTCCCATAACGTTTGATCCATCCATTCAATTTTTCTGAAACTTGGCCAAAATGTAGAGGCAATTGTTCTGGATATAAAATGAGCATCCTTGACCTCAGGAAAATTCTGGTTCGCGCCTCCAGGGGGTCAAAGGGGGGGTCAAAAATGCCCCAAATTGCCCAAATTTATTGCATTTTACACTCGTCACATACAAAGGGGCACCATGCATGCGCGGCTTGTTTTAATTATAATCGTTAAAAAATAATTTTTTTTCTTTTCAAGACATGATTAATCAAACATGCAGTGAGAATATTCTTTCTCTATAAATTAAGCAAGAACATAAGTCAGTCGTGAGACTGCATACCTCTCAGTGACAACATAAGTTGAAATTCTGTCAAAATATCAAACTTGACCAAACTTTTCAAGGTTAAGGTAACCCCCCCCCCCCCCCCCCCCCCGGACAAGTAGCAAATCTCTATGAACAGAACCAAAATTATCGCCAAAAGAGTGAGTTTGACCTTTTCCATGACCTTGACCGTTGGACTAGATATCTCAAAATTAAATCAGTTCTAAGTTACACCCTGATTGATATTTTGACCAAGTTTGGTGACGATTGGTCAAGCGATATAGATGCTAGGTTGTAGTGTACACCAACAAGCAAACAGTTACAAATGTGACTGACTACATAACCTCCTTGGTAGAGGTAATAAGTGGTTTCGTTTGAACTTCTCAGAAGGGCACATAGTATGGAAGGAACTTAAAGAAATCACAACGATACATCGACTGAATGGTTGTTGCAGTAAAAGAACAAACATGAGAACATCAGTCTATTGTAAATAATTTTATTAACAATTCCTTATCTCTAAAAAATTCTCACGGATATTAATGGCTCTTTAACAGGTCTGTATTTTTCTGTAAATTGATAATTTTTATCCATTTTCTTTTACAATGACTCTTGCAAGATAATAATTAACCTCCACTGGGAGAAAGTTGTTTTTAATTCTGTTTGTCTCAGCAATATTTTTCCAAGCATTATGAATGGAATTTGATGAACATTTTTGGAGGTATTAGATACATGATTGTTTTTTATTGTTAGCATTTTTTAATGTCATTCAGCATTAAGTGTAATAATTGTCGTGAATAAATGCCTGCCCTTAAAATAAGTATCACAAATCAGCGTAGTTTAGAATTTCCAAACAAATATAGTGAAATTCCCTTCAGTTTCAAGTTGTAATAACTCAATTAGTTTTTTGATTATTTTGATAAAATTTGAATGTAAACCATGGCCATCCCTACTACAGGCCAGGCAATCGTGCAACTGGGGTCTTTTACTGGGGGCCATGTGAATTTTCTTAAATATTCGATATAGAAGTTGCAAACTATATCATCAACTGGTGCGGATCCTTTTTTTCTTTTTAACCACAATATACAAGTAATGATCTTTTGACATAAGTACACATTCTCTAAAAAAAAAATCCAACATTGAAATAAAAATTCTTCATTGAAATATTCATTTGCCTTTGTTTATTCAAAATTACCTGTCTCTTCATTTATAGGAATTTGTCAATTGTCAAATTTATCAATTAGCTCATTGTGGTTCTTATTATTTGGTATGTAAAACACATAAAAACATCAAACTAATCTCACAGAGGAATTTTACCTTTGTTTGCAACTTCTATATCGAATATTTAAGAAAGTTCACATGGCCCCCAGTAAAAGACCCCAGTTGCATGATTGCCTGGCCTGTAGTAGGGATGGCCATGATGTAAACCAAATTTCACCTTTTATCTTTATAAAAATGTACAATTCTTTCTCTTGTGTCTTTAAGTTTTTTTTTTGTAGGTTACTTCAAGTTAGGTTACTATTTTCACTGATGGGTGATTTATTTTTATGTGGGGGGGAAAAAAAATGTTGGTGTTCTTCAAATTTGGTGTGCACGATATTGTGTATTTCTATAGACATAAATATAGTTTCATCTTAAAGAAAGGGTCCACTCGTCAATGTGGAAGGCTTAATATAGGGTTTTAAGTTGTCTTTCACAAAGAAAAAAAATCCATGTTGCAAATCTTAGTGAATGAAATACTAAAGAAAGTTCCGCCATTATCTAATTGTGTTTCTGTCTGTTTTTGCAGGATCCAAATCTGAGGTTTTCTTATTGATCTACTATTTAAAGAAAAATCTTGCTTAATCTCTAATAATGTGCTATGAATCATATTAAGAAGAATCAGTTTGTTAGCTGTTGAAATAAATCTTATATGAACAAAGTTGTGTTCCAATGTAATTTTTGCACATTTTTTTTTCCCGAACGGTTTGACCAATGTTTCGGCTGGTTTGATCTAATAATTATTGCTTCCATTACGATTATTTTTCATTTATCACGAGCTGATATTACATTTGTAAGGATTTTTCACTTATTCGAAGCCTGCATTTTTAGTTATGCCCCGAAAGTTGATTTGTATGCCAATAATACGCAAGGTGGTAAATTTCTAATTTTCAACAAACTAAATCGGTGGCTAACTGAACTACCAAAATAAACTTGTTATCATTGTTTATGTTTTGCAAAGATCGATGTGTCCACATTAAAAGTGTTCAGATATAATGAAAATAAGATTTTGGTTTTCGATACCTATTTCAAAACATTTATTTATTGTGCTTTTATTTATTTTGCTTTTATTTATTTAGTTCTGTATTTATTTGTTAGACATTTTAGTGCATCCCTTGCTTTTATCAATAATTTCATGTGACCTTTAATAGAAAGAAAACAAATTCACAATAATATATAATATGAATATACAGATCAAATTGAATAGTTCATCAGATAGACCCCAACAAATGTCCTTGTGGATTTTTTTTTTACCATTATTTCTGAATTTATCCAGTTTATTCTTAAAATGATTTACATTACAGCTATGATTACATGATTGGCTAACTTGTTCGAAATATATATTGCTCTATTAAAAAAAAACATTGTGTTGTTAATTTAATTTTTGAAATCTTTCTTGCCAATAGATTAGCAATGCGAGGAGAGATATAAAAATTGTGTTCCATATTTAGACATTCCATTAATTATTTTGAAGGGTTAACTTCAGTCATCCCTCATTCTTTTCTCTAGTAGTTAAACCTAAGGATTCCAACCTGTCTCTGACATCCTTTCAATCCATTTTCTTTGTGCACCTTCACATTTAAAATAGATCTCAATTCCCATGTCTAATTACTGGTGGCCAGACTCGAGTAGAATATCTCTATCTTTATGAATATACTAGCAAAACCTACCCGCCCTCCGAGCAGCAATTAATTACCCTAACTCGACTAGCACGTAATCGTTTTAAAAGTGGACCCCTGCCCCACACACACCAAAAAAAAATAACGCACAGAATAACGTACAATTTAGGTTAAATATAAATGAAACTGATCCATCACTCTAAATTTTAAAATATGTTTCCTTCTTTCCATTTTTCACGGTGTTCACACGTAATTGTCTAAACAGCAGAATATGTTTATTGGGGGAGGGGGGGGGGGGGTAACAGAGTGTGTTAATCTGCAAATTTACCCATAATTTAATTTTTAAATCTTATATTTTTTAACTGTACATCCCCTTTTTATTTTAATCTAAAGCAATTGAGTTTAGTGGTGTTATTTTTTTTGCGTGAAAATTAAATAAATAGCTTCTTTAAAATTATCTAAATAATTAAATACCTTATTTTTCATGTATGAATAAAAAATATTAAAAGTTTTGGTATTATTGTAGATCCCCCCCCCCCCCCCCCCCCCCCAATATGATTCTACTTTTTTAGGCGATTACGTGTGGATACCCAGAAAATCCTGGCGGCAGTAGAAAACAACAACAAATATTTTAGAATGTAGAGTTAGGCATCAGTGTCGCATATAAATTTAACTTAAAATGATCCTCTATATCCGGGCAATTCTAGTGTTTTATGGCAGTTAACCATTTTTTTTTTTTTTTTTTTTTTTTGCTATTGGAGATAAATTCTTTGCGTTATTTTTGGGGGGGGGGGGCAGGGGTCCACTCTTTTTGGCGATTACGTGTGGTTTTACAACCTTGCCAGTCGAACTTAGGGTTAGTGTTAAAAATATATTAGTTGACTGACCTAAAAAGTTAGAATGACACTAAAAAGTAGAATCACATTGTTTAAACTTAGCTGAGGGTGTTAATCTACAAATTTATCAAAGTTTGTTGTTAAAATTATGGAGGTCTCTGAGTAAAACATTGTTTTAACTATACCCATCCCCAATTAATTGGTGTTTTGATATGAATATAGTTTGGATAAATGGGAAAAAACTTTCGCATTTATTCATTTAGAAGACAGAAAAAAAAAGGTTTTAAAAAATATGAATCTATTTTTTTTATTATTTAAAAAGCTGAGAGGGGTGAGGAATTTTTTTATTTTTTTTATTTTTTTATTATAGCAAATATAATCATGTTGTTTTCGATAACGACGACGACGACTCAATAGTCGTCGTCGTCGTCGAAAATAACAAGAAATTTACTTTTAAAGATAAAGAATATATCTAAAGAAAAACTTTGTTATTGTGTTCAATGCGGAGTGTAATTTTTAGAAATAAATTATTCCAGGTAATCTAAGTTATTGGTTCGTGTAAACACACGCATACTTAAAATGTGACCGGAAGTTATTCGAATTTCAAACTAATCATTTCGAACGTTAAATGTTTTTCATAAAATCGTTGAAATTAATATTACTAATAATAATAACATTAATATTAACAAAACTTTTGAATATATATAAGAAAACTGTAAAACGAAAACAGTTATGAAGCATCAGGATGAATGTGTTTACGCAGCGTTCTATTGGCTATATATAATGTATTTGAAAATTCTTAAATGTATAGTTGAATTAAATAAACGTAACATGTTTTGATATACACATAGTTAGGATAAATAGAAAGATATTTTGCATTTATTAATTTAGATTTATTTTTTATTACTTTTTTACATACATAAAAGCAATCCATGGACACGTGTTTCTGGCTATTAGCAATGCTGATAACGGCTAACTTGGACAAGGATCGGACCTACAATTACATTGTCTGTAGTCTGGAGGTTTACCACCGGACTATGGCACCTTGTCTGGAAATATGTACGATTTTTTATTGCCTAAATATTTAAGTTACATGAAGAGGTGACGTCATTCATTTAAACAGAGATGGAAAACACCGGGAAAATCATTTATGACATTATAAATGCTGAAGTATCAAAAGGATGATGTCATCCATTAAAACAGAACATAGAAGACCTATGACCTAAAGGGTCACGGGTTGTCTATGTGAACTGACCGATCTACATATATCTAGACCCATATTGTTTAGTATGTATATATATATATATATATATATATATATATATATATATATATATATATATATTATATGTGTGGCTCTGATACCGGAACCTAAGTGACATTAGAGAGTATATTGTGTGATTCATAGTAATTGTTAGTAACTTTTACTCACATTGTTCTATTTGAAAAAAAATAATTTTACAATATTTATTATATCACTTGAAATACCATTTTTTTTTTCTTTTCACTAAATGATAATGATATAAGGCTTTGTTAAAATCTAAGTACAAAATATCTGCAATATTCATTTATAACATCAATACTTTCTAAACAATTTGATAATGTTAACTTCCCACGAACACATCCATGTTGTTTACAGTTTATATAATTTTTTTTTTAATACATTTTAGAATGTGATTTTCTTTTCTCTCAAAGACCGTACATATGTCGGAGAAACTGGCCTACAGTCTTTTACTTGAAACAAGGCTGGACAACCACTTCCAGGTATAAAATTAGAGACCCCCCCCCCCCCCCCAAAAGAACACATACATATATATGGGCTGTAAAATTTAAATCTGAGCAATCTTATTTCTTTTTAGTTATCTGGACAATGAACGTTGAGGATATGTGTTGCATGCATGGAGAGAAATGATATGATAATGATATGATGGATGTGTAATGTGAGCCTTAAAGACAGGCGTAGATCTGATGACCTCAGAGGAAGGTTCAATCTGAACAGCATAATATAGGTGCAGAGCAGGAGACTTTGTTCGTTTGTTCACATTGAAAGACTGGATGAGAGTCTTTGGGTTAGTAGATGTAAAACAGTTAAGGAGGCATTGGGAAGGCCAAGAAAAATATGCGAGGAAATAATGAGGACAGATTTGAGAGAAAAAAGGATAAAGACCTGGTCAGAGATAGGTTAGTTTGGAAGTCAATTTCTAAAAGTTATCCAACACATGCCAGCATGTGAAACATGTTAAACCGAATATGATGATGAGTCTTGTCTGAGTCCTTTTTTTTTTTAGTTCTTTGTTTTTATTGCTACAGTTTATCATTGTGGAACAATATTTTTATCGAACGTTTTCTTGTAAGAAATGAATTGCACAATTTATATATTAAAGAAATAAATATTAATCTATTGTTAATAAGTCCCTATTTACTTGCCTACACACGAGGGCAAAGTGTTTTTTTCTGTTTTTTTTCATCAAGACTTAGATGTTGTGGGATGAGGCCATAAATGGACATGGCATTGTCTCAGATGATAGCTAGGATGATGCCCACACTGGAACATCCAAGCGGTCTCTTAGGGCTCGTTCCTACAAGTGGCTATCATCCGCCCAATGTATCGTATGATGTTTCGGAATTCCGGTTCCTGAGTTCGATAAGAACGCACCTGAAGAACATCGAAGATTACATCGGCCGAAACGTTGTGAGAATAACATCCAAGATGAGAACAGTAGTCTGAAGAATCCAAATAATCCAAAGTCTAGTATTTATTAAGTATCAGGATCGAGTACACCTGACATTTCGACTGATAGGCTGGAAAATAAAACAGTCAGTTAGTGAGTTGTGTTTGTTGTTTTTGATTTTTGTTTGGGTTAACTGAGCTTCAGTGCCGGCGTTGACAGCAGTTTATCATTTATTGATGACACATCGTTTTCGAAGTGACTAATTTAGTAGCTGGTGTTAAAAGAACCAAGAAAAAATACCACATACACCAACTGTTGTATGTGGTAATCTTTTGTTTTTGTTCTTATTTATGTTTTTCTTTTTTTTTGCACATTTTTCTAGCTTATTTAATTATTTATTACAGGCAAAAATCTACCGCCATCGGCAGCTATTAATCTCGCTCTAAATATTCTTTGTAAATGTATAACTCACATTACATATCTTTAATCAGTGATGAAAGTGTTTGGGATTTTGGATTTTAGTATATGAGACATATAATTGAAGGCTTCAAATTCAAAGCGAAAAACTGAAGAAAGCAAAAGACTTGAAGATCAAAAAGACCTACACAAAGTCAATTAAAATTCCATGAAAAATGCCAGTATACTGAAATCATATGCCCTTTATAGGGTTAAGATGAAAATTCATATACACTAAATGTACAAAAGCAAATTTCCAAATTTTTACACTTTTATTGTCATTAAGGGTATGACTACATATCAACCAAACCATTTCATTATCACATCACTACAGTATAAATCTCTATGCATGAGTGGATGAAGTGTGTGAGGTGCGCTGAAGAAAAATTTCCACCAGTAAAATACATAGCCCTGTTGTGCTCGCATACCCTTAATGACAGTAAAAGTGTAAAAATTTGGTAATTTCCTTGCTTTTGTACATTTAGTGTATATGAATTTTCATCTTAATCCTGTTATGGGCATATGATTTCAGTATACTGGCATTTATCATGGAATGTCACTACTTTTGTAAAGGCTAAATGGTCATTTTTAAGTTTTTTTTGAATTTTCTGGAAAACTAAGGTATATGGTAAACTGAAATTAAAATACCATCAACTAGACCCTAGCACCTCTATCTCTACCAAAAATCAGCTGAATCAATCAAATAATTGATGAGATACAGGGTGGCACATACGTACGTACGTACACATGGATAACATGATTTCATGATTGAACTTTCTGGATCTCTGGGTTTCCTTGACTAATGATGCTGAAATTCTACACACTTATAGAACCTATCAAATAAAACATTTGTGCAAAGTTTTAACTAATTTGGTTTATTGGTTTTTGAGTTATGATTGATCAAAGAAATGAGATTTCCAGCATAGGCCATTCTTGAGTCTATTAAGGGATAGAGCGCTCCCGCGCCTCCCTTGATTACAATTCACCAACAAAAAATGAAAAAGAAAATGATACAGCAGCAAAAACGAAAACGAGCAGAAATATACTAGCTGAAAAAGTTTTTTTTAAAAGTCAAAAGTCAAACATGTCAATTGTGAAATAAACTTGCATTTTTTCCCAAAATATAATTTAATAAACAGTTAAAAAAAATCTTTTTGAATCTTTTTGAAGTTATTTTAGTTTCAACATAAATCAACATATTACAAATGATTTTTACTTTTAGTTTGTTATATATGTACTAATTTCACCAAAATATAGTTTTATTACTAAACAAAATTGTTTTTCTAATTGAAATTTATATAAAATTTCATGCTCAAATATCACCATAACCTACCACAACCTTGTAATCACACATCTCATTATTGTGTATCAGCGTGCTGCACTACAGATCAGACATTTAAAAAAAAAAAACAGTCTCTTTGATAACACCAGAAGATCGTCGATCTCTGGCTACGCCGTAAAATAAAAAAAATAAAAAAAATAAAAATAAAAGGTAAAATATTGTCTGTATTATAATTAATACAATTTTATAAAACCGAAAATTTGGATTAAAAAAAAAATGATTTATACATATTTCATTTATTTGACAAAATCATGTTTCAAGTTGTCTGTTTTCTCAAGTTTCAAAGTTTATCATTTCAACAACGTTTCAAACTGTAGTAACACCTATCTCATTATATATATATATATGAAAATAGTACAATAAAATTACAAATAGATAACACCAAACAGTAATTATAAACTGTTTAAAAAATACTTATGCAAATTAGGCATACAAATAAGTGTTTGAGTCTTTGCTTTTTACTATATATATATATATATATATATATATATATACAGTGTTTTGAAAGACTATATTGTATTATTGATGTAAATAACAGTGAGCCATTTTGATGATGATATAGGTGTGATAAACGAAAAAACAACTTTCGCATTTATTCATTGAGATTTCATTTATTTTTCATTAACATCTGAAAGTAAAGTGTAAAATTGTTACCATAGATGAACATGCCTTATTAATTATATGTATTACTTCCTTTTCAGATGTGACATATATTTAAAAGGATGTACTAAATCACATGATGAATGGTGAAATTCCTAGTGTTCCGATCATAACATTGGCAGGAGTAACAAGTCTTACAGATTGTAAGTACACTATTATGTTATCTTTTCTTTCCCTCACAGCTGACAGATATTGGGTTACTTGACAGTTTTTACATATTCATTCGAGAGTTTAGAATTCTCTAAAATGTTCCTAAGCTGCCGTTTAGAAATAAAAATGGAAAAGCAGGAAAAAAAGACAAGCAAATAGAAAAAAACACAGCGAAAGAATAAAACAAAATGTTTCCATAAAGATCAAATCCTTTGTTTTTCTTTCAGCTCAAGAAAAAGGAATCAGCGAAACAAGTTTTTAATTTGAATTTACGAAGATGGAGAAAAAAAAAATGGATTTATTTGTTTGATTTAAATTTATTTTAAGTATCAGTTTCAGATGTATTTCCACAAATCAATAATACATTTCTTATTTTGAATGTTCTAGGGATTAAAATATGCTCATCACATTGATTGATTCAACCTTTTGCTGTTTGTATCTTGAAATCTTTCTTATTCAAACAGATTTAAAGAATTATATATATATATATATATATATATATATATATATATATATATATATAATGCTAAAAAGCAGAAAACTGACAATTTTTTTCAACAGAATGTATCAATTTATTTTTGCATCCCCCCCATTGCAATCAAATATCACTTTGTGTGTGTGTGTGTGTGTATATATATATATATATATATATATATATATATATATTTATAATGTCTAAATATTTTTTTCTACTTGATTTATTTATCACTTGATTGGTACAAACAATGGTAAATTACTGTATATTATTACTGTGTATATAAAATGACATTTGTTTCAAAGAAAGTTTAAATACTTTCTGGTTATTGCCAAACAAACAAAAAAAAAATTAATTGAAGATGGAGAATGAACACTGATAATCATACATTGATATTAAAATATATCAAACTTTATATCTCATCAGATTGTTTTAAAGATTCAATAATAGTATATAATATATATATATATATATATATATATATATATATATATATAATATAAAAAAATGAAACCATACCATAAAATGTTGATTCGATAGACTACATTGGTAAATAAATATCTAATGGAAACTTATTCAATATTGTCATTTGATCTATTTAGTGTTGTCTTGTATCAAACATAGTTTTCAACCAAATTTCATTGGCACCGCCTTAAAAAAAAATTAAACTTCTTTCACACTATGCACAATTCTTCAATCAAACTACAATATCCTTCTTAGAAAAATAATATATTTTCTTTTTTAAAAATTAAATAATTCTCACAATCATAATGACCAACTGAAATGATTTTTCTTTAAACCCCGCCATAGTTAAATACTGACCCATTTTTATGGACCTTTTGGATGGCATAATTTTGAGTAAATGAATAATTGTTTTATGATATGTGTTCAAACCACCCAACATAAAAAAAATAGAAATTGAATCTAAATTATAACCAAAACACATTAGTGCATTTTTAAGTACTCTTTAAAAAAATTAAGTCCAATTTAAAACAAAACAAAAAACGTTTTTGTTCTTCTAGTTTCATCTGCTTATTTCTCTATGGATATACAATAAATAAAATATATATTGAATTTTTTATCAGGGATATATATATATATATATATCTCGGAAGTTTTTCAACCATTAAAACTATATGAAGAAAAAAACAAAAAAACATTTTAGTCCCAAGTCGTTCGGTGGAAAATCACTTTTTTGTAAGTCAATTTACTTTTTACAGTCACTATATTAGTTTGCTTCCAAGAATTTACGCTAGACCTTAACATTATTTAAGGGATCATCAGTTGTTTACCATGAGAAACTGTTTCGGGAATTTACAAACAAAACAGTATTTTATCTCATGGCTTCCCAGCAGAGTTAATCAGACCCCACTTCTATTTACTAAATTTTAAATTAGGGAAAATCTGCAAGGAATTCTGCAAATCTAGATACTGAAGAAAGAAACAAAAATTCCGATTTTTCACAAAAAGACAATGGGTCAACATGACTAACAATAAAAGATTGGAACTTGATTATCAGAACTTGTTTTTTTTTGTTTGCACTTTGCTCTTTTTTAATATTGAAAACAACATTTGGGTTGATTTTTATCTGCACTGAGTTTTGAATCATTAAAAGTTGTGACTACACGATTTGTGCTATCTTTTTTGTGATGAGGAAGTGAATCTTTTCCCCCCATTCTCTTATTTGACTTCCAGAGAAAATGTATGTTTTTTTTTATTACTAATTGTAACACTGAGTTGTCATAAGATCGTGACAATTTAAAAGAATTATTAGAAAAGATGATTATTTTCAGATACAATATTTCTTTACAAATAACTAATATTGTTTTAAATTATTTTCATTGTTTTCAGAATATGCGTATTTTCAAATTGAGACTGATTTTATTACTGCTTATGGTAGTAATAGGACAGTTGCGTTTGTAACTTGTTACTTGTAGATATAATTGGATAAAGTTTTCTTCAGAAATACATTGTTTAGTATTATACCAGAGAGGCCAGACATTTAAAGATATTATTTTTATAAGTAAAGTAATCTGCACATTTTCATGTAAGCATGAAGCATTTTAACTGGCAATACTTTCGATTGAAAATGCTATCAACTAATAATAAAAGATGTTTAAAGAACTTAGAAATTCTTGAAATGTGTTTGCTGGGACACTTATGGATTGTACATATTTTTTAAAGACATTTCTGATTTGAGATATGATTTTAATTAAATTTCATGCACGTGCATGCACACACAATCTCAATTTGATATTCTGTCATTTTATCTAGAGATTACTTTTTATGTCATTTTCTTGGACACGGATTGAAAAATACATTGATCAGGTTGGGAAATCATCTCAATTTCAACTTTTTTTGCCATTAGTTAGTCACATTGCTTAAAAGAAGGTTATAGAACATTTACCTATAAAAATATAATGGTATATTTTATTGCTCGGCTGCAGTGAACGAGTAGAGTCAATGATAATTGTGGAGTGTGCACAGGAGTTGACGGAAGTTGACCTTTCGATTTAACTAGTCAACCAATTTCTGTCAGTCCCAATCCGAGCCTGTAAATATAGCATTTTTGTACACCCATGCATCCTGAACTGCCATGTGCATTCTGGGATTTCGCCTATGCACCTAGTGTCCCCCCCCCCCCAACCCCTATGTGATGCCCAGCTGTGTATTGATTATTTAGCGAACAGATGTATTTTCATCTGGTGCAGCTGTGGGTGTTCTTACAGGTGTTCCTGCATAAACAGCCAGGTGTTATTCTTCCAGACAGGTGTTATACCCCAGAGACGGATATTCAACGGAATATTTTCTATAAATATATAAAAAATAAACTGGAATAAAACTATACACTGCACACTATTATACATCAATGATATACACATCAATCAATAGGAATATTTTTAATGAAATTGGAAACGTTGTTTCAAATTTGGCAGTGTATCACATAGAGATAACTATGTAAAAGAACATGTGGAGATGTATTTCAAAGGTTGAAATCATCTGCATTTTCCAGGAGGTACAGAGTGGGTCATTGAGCGATCAAGACCAAATTCTCGGCCTTTACTTATTTGTCTAACTCTTGCAACTTCCACTCTCTATATCAAACTCTTATTTTTTTTTTTTTTTTACTCTTATTTATATAGCATTCTATTTATTCGGTGATCGCTTAAGTTTTTCAACCACATATTCATCTCATCATCACAATACTATGTGAACAGCTGCCTTTATATAAACAGTACAAAGTCTGGATAATGCTATTATTTAAATATATTATTGTGACCAGTCCAAAAACCAAAGCAATATTTATTTATGTAAAAATATAGTGCCCGTAGTAACATGCTTTTCTTTGGTCTATATTGTTAATCATACGACTAGTTGTGAACCTGCCATTGATTTAAATAATTTAATCCGATTATACTCGATTCTAGCCATAGAAATAATTCTTTTTAACTGCAAAATAAATATATTTTCTCATTGCAGCGAAATAGGCCATCATAGGTTACTTTTATTTAGTACTGTTACTTTGTTGTTAACGGTAGAACAGGTTCTGTTGTTTATAGATGAATAAACTATAAAATAGTATTAATTTTAAATAGCATTATTTCATACTTTTACAAATTTCTTCGTTAACCTTGGTATTAAGCTGAACAGATCATCACAAAAAAGGAGTATAAACTAACATTATTTTAAAAGAAAGATATTCTGAATGTTAGATTGCTAACAAACTAAATATACATATTGTCAAGCAATGATCACATCAAAGTAAATTCTAACCATACATATATGAGGTTGAGTGACTCAAAACCAATCTGGATTATGCCCACTATGATTTACAAGATGGATGCAAAACTAGTGTTTTAGAGACATTTAGCCCCTAAAGGCACTTAATTAGAAAATCATTCATTTCAACAAACTGATATTGTAGAATCAAATTGACACTTTATACCGACATAAAGTGCTCCACTAGTTGATATGTAAATATTGCTTAATTCAAGCAAGAATTTTCATACAAGAGTATCCAGTGGATGAATTCTTTCTTCTCTGCCGTGAACCACGCCGTCCGTTGTCTGCAACAAAAGCCATGACGCACTCCGAAGACAAACTCTTCTTTTAGATTTAATTCATTTTATTACAAGAGTTGTTATTTCAACTGGGAGTCATTCACCACGTCGAGAGAGAGGGGGAGAGCAAATCCTACTTTATCGTAGTTAGTTAACAATGTTTCTTAACCATTCATAGAGAGGGGGGGGGAGGATTTCTCGCGCTTGTCTTCCCTTAAGGGAAATATTTCCCTTAGTTTTACATCGTGAATCACACGTCCTCTCGGGTCGCCTTCCGAATCAGACTGACTAAAAACTCGCTTCTCACGAGAACGAGTGACGTCACAGAGCATCTCGCAGGTGTAGACTGACCCTTGATCTCGGGTCTCGTCACACAGTAACCTTGTCACGTCTGTCAGCTCTGACTGTGAGAACAAGCCCTGTTCTGCACTCGACTGCACCCGCGTTAACTCGCGCAAGTCAAACTAGACTTCCAACAGATACGTCCATTCCCATAGGGCCATTATCCAACAATAGTAACAGTGATAAACTTTGTATCTATTTCCTCTGGCAGAGAGCAAGCCTAATGAGGTTGTTTGGTCACATGATGACCAATCAGGCCATTCAATCTAGTAATTTCTAACGGACCTTTTTATGACTCAACCCTGAGATCTTTAAGGTTTGCAGACAAGATAGTTTCCAGACAATCACAAAGTAAGACGTATACATTCCCTCCTGCCACCTGTGGAAGAGACACTCCAAGGACGATCATCACAAGAAGAAAGAACTATCGGCAGCTGATACCCACTCTATTTAATTTCTTTCAACAAAAGGACAATTTTACAATTCTAACTTCTGGTCCCATGAACTCAACTGTGTATGCAATATATGTTCATATATTTATATAAATTGTTTATAGAAAAGCCTTGTTTTTCCCTTCTTCTTTAACAATCCTTTTCTTACAAATTATTATAGGAGAGAATCTTGTAAGTCATATGAAGATCTGTTCCTATGAAACTGCATTTCAGTCAATAAACGGGAGAAATCATACCATGATGCCGTATCAAGAAAAACAAAATGTTGACACAAGCAACACAAAATAGATGACTATAACCAAACAGAAAATTCGATACAATCTATTTCACTGGAGGTGGAGCATTTGACGAGTTTCAGATGAAAACCTTTATAAAAACTTGTGATTGATCAATGTTTTTATTAATCATAGTACTTAGCTAGTGTTTTTCTCGAAAGTGGTGAATGTAAAAACTATTGTTAGAACTACTACCACTTCTGTTCCGAGCGTTACCTCCTCCCCCAATATCTTATATATAAAATAAAGCCAGTCCCCCTCACCGGGTATCTTTTTGATTAAAAGCTTTTTTAATACTAGGCATATAATAAATTCTGTTTCATCAATCATCTAAGGCAAATATTGATCTGTGTTGTTTAAAAATAAAAAAAATTTCTGATCGATTTTAATTCTTTTTTTTTTTTGATGACTCATAAATGGAGAAAGGAGGAGGAGCAGCTTTTACCCTCACACCCAGAAGTCCTAACACTGTCACCCATAACATGGGACACATTTAATAAGAGACAATTTTCTTTCGATATTCACAGGCTGACACTCATTTGACTTCAAAAAGATAGGAAGATCAGAGAGCAAAAAAGCTGCCTTCCTAAATGCTGGTGGCATAATCAATTAGTACACAATAATTAGAGAAAAAGGTTGTGAGTTCGAACCTCATCAGAGGTATAAGTATTTTCCCTCTGATTTTGTCCCAAAATAAACTAAAACATTTCAAATTAGAATATTAAACAGATTGTTTAGTTTTACTTTGATTTTTTCTGTAATCTACATAATTTCCGAAAATTAGGTTCCCAGGTGATGCCGAGTAGCCGTGCTTGTTTAATAAAAATTCTTAGTAGATTTCAGTTGGAAGTCATACATTTAATTAACATTGAATAAAACTTCCTTTTTAATTGTAAGTCTACTTCAGTCAAAGCATAACAATGATTAAAGACAAGTGAGCCCCCAAATGGCATCTATTATTTCTAGGAGATAAGTACTTAATAACTTATAGTAAAAAAAGATTAAAAAAGCAAACAAACAGTAATAATTGAACTGATATGGGCGAACTACACACTTATTTTAACAAAACAAATAATGGAAGGAACTCACTCCGTTTTTTTTTATCACAGGGAATATGAAAAGGAGCAACCCCATTTTTTAATAAATGAGCGTTCTACTGCGTCAACTAATGATATAACTAAATGAGAAAGTTGAGAGAGAAGAAAGTTTGATAAGCTGTATAGAATTTTGTTTCGGTAGATTAACAGGACATTCTGGCAAATTAGTTATGTTGACACACTGGTTTCTGTTAGATCACCGAAGTTAAGCGACATTGAACCTGGCCAGTATTAAATGGGTGGCCATTTGGGAAGACCAACTAAAACCTCTTAAAATTCAAATTAATCTAAAACTCAATCATCACAAAACACGTTTTTGTTTCGTAACAGATTCTTCTAATTAGCAAGTATGATTTCTAATAATCACAATACACCCGCTCTCACACAATTCGTTTTATTTTCTTTCTTTTTATCTGAAGTTTGAGAGTTAGACTTTGACATAAATCATAAATCATTCTTTTTTTCCCTCCCTTATATACGAAATTATTTTTTAATTGAACATTATACTTTTGTGCTCTGTAAACAAAGTTATTGTGAATGTAATCACAGGCTAATGTTATTTCTTCCAAAATACTTCTGTTGGAAATCTGCAAACATTATTCTGGAGTTTTCACAATGTTTTGTTTTCTTCAGTAATTTGGATGGTGTCCCTATTAGTTACTATGAAGTTAGGTATGAACTTTTTGAGAGATTTTTAACAAACACTTTATAGAAATATTATTGACCTGATTTTATGAAATACGTAACAAAGCACATTTATAACAAGAATATAAGTCAGTTGTGAGCCTGCATACTTCTGCCTGACAATGTAAGCATGAGTCAAAGTCTTATCTTTTATAAGTCAGAAACTATTTATCTGATCAGACTGAAATTTTTCATGGTGTCTACTGTTATAAAAGAGCATCAGATCCACACATTGGAAGAATCGAACGCTGAAATTCCGTCAAAATTTCGACCATAACTAAACTTTTCAATGTCAGTCAAGGTTCATTGGCTACAATCAGGGCTTTACGCATTCCGCTACTTTTGAAGCTGCTCCTGCTTCAACGCCCAAAATTAGAGTTGGCCCCTCTCACGCTCCCCATTTTCAAAAAGAAACTGCTCCAGCCTAAACTCCTATTAAAAAAAGGAGCGGCTCTTTTTCAGCGCTCCATAATGAAAATGTACTTTCTTTCATAAACGTTCTATTCTGCAAATGAGTGGTCGAAGGATAGGGGTGGGCGTCAAAGGATTTCGTCAATATGGGTGAGGATGTCACTTTAAGTATAAGACCGTAAGATAATATTTGACAAAATCTTGCCAATATTTTGAGATGTGATAAGGGTTATAGGAGAACATGTCGGACGAAGCATAGGATTATACGTAAACTTTCGTTTCCTGAGGTATAAAATAGAAATAGAAAAATCCCTGAAGTATTTTAAAACAATTTTAATTTTCATTATATTAACAACCTATTTTTTCAGTGGAGGAAAATTTGACCCAATATTTTTTCTATTTATTTTGGAAGGGAATTAGATTTGTTTTAAGTAAATAAAGTTTTACTTCTAAACATTATTAGTGATTATTTTCTCTTTAAAGAAAAAACTTTCTCTGTGGGAGGAAAGACAGCCAGGGCAACATTAATCGTCATGCTGTTGTTTAATATTTGTTTTACGAACATAACTATAATGTATATTATTATTTACAACAGAGGAACGTGCAAGTACTTTCAAACAAATCGATTTATCCATTTTTTTTTTAATAGTACATTTTGGGGTGAAAAAAAAAACAATGAAGTTTATTTTTTAAAGATTGAATAAAAAAAAATATTTTTCATAAGTTGGCCACAAAAATATCAATAAATTGTCAATAAACAATTCAGAGATCCATTTAATGTCTTAAAATTTCATACAAAATATCTAGTCTAGACCTTGAGAGTTGAAAAAATATCGGGTCAAGAATATTTAAAAATGTTAAGTTAATCTTGTAATGAATGTAGAATGTTATTTTCACATAACTAGAAAAATAAATGTTATTTTTTTAATTTACATGAAGGACTTTAAAGAATACTATTTGAAAAGTTTATATTTAAAGAAGTTAAGATTTATAATATAAAACTTTAATCTTAATGCACTCTCATTATTAAAAATTGGTTGCACGTTATTTCCTATGCTATCTAGTCAGGAAGTGGTTGACCATTTTACGTTAAATTTATATAGGAAAGTGATCTCTCACACTAAAGTCTAAAATATTGGGTTTCTTTTTAATTCCTTTTTTTTCGGATATTTTCCCAGGCTGTTTACATGCTTTTATTTTTTATTTTTATTTTTTTAAGATATTTCACCCCAAACAAGGCAGGTCGCCACTGTAGACGTAAGGGGCTACTGAGAATTAGGGAATAGGTTTTGGGTGTCATCCTAAGTTGGAAGGTGTGCAGCAAGATGTCTGTTTACATTAGTTTTAAACCTCTGCATGTCAGTACAGTCGGTGAAACAGGGAGCAGGGAGGGAGTTCCAGAGGCCAGCAGCACAAGGAAAGAAGCTGCTGGAGTAGAAGACTCTCCAGCATCTGGGGACCTCCACAGTAAATGGAGCTGATTGTCGGGTTGTTCTAGTGTATTTGTGTCGAGGGGACACTAGAGCAGCTAGTTCATCAGAGCACAATTCATTGAAGTACTTGTAAAACAAGCACAAGGATGCCACATTGCAGCGATCAGACAGTGAGGGACCTATTAAGTTGGCGACTCTTTTTTGGACCTTGTCTAAGAGGGAGAGAATGATGCACCAGCCCAGATGTGACAACAATACTCCATACATGGGCGGATGGTGGCTTTGTAGAGATACAGGATAATGTCAGGTGTGAGGAGTTTACTAGCATGGTAGAGGGAGCCCAACTTCTTTGCAGCAGCCTTGGCAATGTCTTCAATGTATTTGTTCCAATTCATGTTACCTGTGAATGTTAGGTCGAGTAGTTTGAATGTTGAACTCTCAGGTAGAGTGTTATTTGCCATGGCAATCGGTTGTTGAAGAGGTTTCTTGTAGTTATTGAAGGAAAGGAGCTTTGTCTTTGCGGCATTAAAAGTTACCAATCATTTCTGCCCCCAATCCACTATAGCCTGAAGGTAACTTTTTAAGGATATAGCCATTGCCTCAGATATGTACGCATCCGTTTTTCTCACATGACAGGAGTAGAGCGTGGTGTCGTCAGCAAATATACCTATCTAAGACTCGATGTCATCAGACTCAATGTTTATGAAAATCAGGAACAATAAAGGTCCAAGGATGGATCCCTGGGGTACACCTGCATTTATGTCATGTTGCTTAGATGAACGGCCATCGAGGACAACCTGGATCTTTCTTTTGTTAGGAAGGATCTTATTATATTAAATATTCGTCCAGTAATACCATAAAATCGCCTAAAAAAAGTAGAATCTCATTTTTATTTTTCGCCAAAATGTTCACCTTTTTCAGTGACCTTGATATTCTAAAGTTAAACCAGTTCAAAATGAGACCATGTCCAATATTTTGATCAATTTGGTGACGATTGGTCAAGTGATGTAGACCATTAGTATAACGATGTAGATGCTAGGCTCTACGCAAACAAACACAGTGACAAACCAGCAAACAAACTACTGAAAACATAACTTCCTTGGTTGAGGTAATAATCTAACATTTACTCAATTCTATGTGAATTCGAAAAGGTAAACATTAACTGAATATTTTCACAAGGGTTTCGTTAGTTTCAGTATCGATTAAATGATTTTTACTATACATAGTATGTGGAGAGTACTTATTTTTATTTTTCATACTAACTTGTTTTTATTGAAAGTGTCATGAGAAGGTAGATAAAAATAGACAGTTAATAAATAAAAGATAAAAATTAAATCAATTCTGATAATGTCTGATAAAATGTGAACAGTTTCTTTGAACAAATTGTAATGTTTAAATAAATTCAATTATTAATTAAGGTAAAACTTTTTTATTTTTACTAATGAGTCACGACCTATTAAGGCTAAAAACATTCGAGGATAAGGGTTAATGAGATGGATAGATTGACAGTTTAATCTTCACATACCACCCATTCAAAACAACAGCCGAGACAGTAAACAGCAATTGTTCCCCCTTTTTTAGAAACATCACTCATGGAATATGAGGAATAAAGTACAAAATAAATAGGGAGCAAGAGTTACAAGGTTGCTGAAATTAAACTCACTATCCTTGTTTCCATTTTGAGCACCCACCTGCAAGATTTGTTCTTTAGGATATTATTTTGTTTAGATCTATGAAATATCTTTCCTTGATTCGGAATTTTTGAGGTCAGGACTGATAATTAGGATTATTTTGATTATTCGTTGTGAGAATAGCATCCAAGATGAGAACAGCAGTCCGAATAATCCAAATACAAAACATCTTTCCTTGTATTGTGTTAAAATGATTGATTCTCTTAAATGATAATATTTAAAAAAAAAGCGTTAAAAGAAACGTTCATTGTTTCTAACATGACATTTGTTTGTAACGGCTCAAATGATTTGATCATTATCTTGGTAATAAATCTCTTAGATAAAAGAGAGAATGAACCAGTGAGGGTTGAGGACATGCATTGCATGGAAAGAAATTATATAAGAATGATACGGTGGTCGTGTAATGTGAGTCTTAAAGATAAACTTAGATCTGATGACCTCAGAGGAAGATTAAATATGGACAGTGTAAGTAGACAGATGCAGAACAGTAAACTTTGTATGGCCACATAGAAAGAATGGATGAAAATTCTTGGGTTAGTAAATGTAGAATAGTTTAGGTGATAGGTTCAGTTCACAGGGAAAGGTCAAGTAAAAGATGGGAGGAATTGATAAGAATGAACTTGAGAGAAAGAGGGATAAATAAAGACCTGACCAGAGATAGGTTAGTTTGGAAGTCAATTTCTAAAAGCCATCTAACATATGTATGCCAGCATGTAAAACGGATGTTAAACTGAATGTGATAATGAACAAAATACAACTGATGATTGAGTACTTGTCTTCTCTTAATTACACTCAAATCAAAGAAGATTCAGTTGAGCACGGTTCTTATTGTGTGGGAAAAGCTTCAGAAGATTTGATTCATCATTTTAGTTCTACTTGTGATAAGTAATCCGGTATTACTTGCTGCATAGCCAGAAAATCAGAGAATAAACTGGTTTTCCCACCGCGCTTGACTGGTAAGGATTATGGCTAATCACTCAGCAGGATAGCAAACAAGATTGAACCGTTTCACTTCTAGGGTCAATGTGAAATGCGGTCATTTGATGAAGTTTTGCCAGCTTCCTTCAGCCATGAAAGAGCATCTGGTTCCCTTGCGATTTTCCCCTTAACACTTAATTTTGCATCTCTTCTAGTGAAGAGATACTGTTGGGATATACACACCAATAATAACACGGACATGTCAGGCGTGAAACCAGAAATCCATGGAGCAAGGATAACAACGTTGCGTCAGACAATAAAGAACAAGAAGAATTTCTTCACACTATGAAGATGCCATTAGTTTTATTTATTTTTTAAAATCAAAATCATAAATACAAATATTAACAATAACATTTGCCCATCATTAAAATTGATTTATATATACAAAGGATGTTGTAGTTTGCTTGAAGCATTGTGCGTAGTGTGTAATAAGTTGTGTTTGATAATAACAATGCAGTTTTGTAGAAAAACGCTGTTGTATACGAGACAAGCTAAACAATAAATGAAAATATTGAAAGATTTCAATAAATTTCTATTAATTTATTTACCAACGAACCAGTATAGTATCGCTGATGTTATGTTTTTTTAATTTTCAAGGTAAACCACATCTTCAGAAAAGAAAAATAGAAAAATATGTATAACCAATCGGTTGGGGTGTGTTTTTGCCAGGAACTCGGAAGTTATGTGATGTCTGTTGCTATAGACTCACAGAAAAGGATTAAGTTATTGTTCAAGTGAGAGCTGGTATTTTGTGTTTTATATTATTAAATTATTGTTATAATATTTTACCAGTAATAATTATACTATTATTACGCATGTTTCTACTTAATTGTAATTTATTCATTTATTATACCCATGTGCATTTTACATAATCGTGTAAGCCAGATGTAAAGGAAATAACTCGTAACTAAGGAGGTGGGAGACAATTAGAGTTACTCACTTTGAGAAGGAAGCAATTGGGATTGTTTTAATTCCGTAAATTAGCTAGTTTTTTTCTTTTTTCCATTTCTTTTTTGCATATGGTTTAAATTTATTTTTATTTACTTATCTTACATAGTACTGCATTCTGGTGTCTTGTACGAACGTCAGATGCAAGTGGGTGTATACATCTACAACTGACGTGTGTCCACTGACATTTATGCACACATAAATATATTAGTAGTATTTGTTTAATACTGTTTGTTATTCATTAGTTATCTTATGTGTTTATTGTGTATGTCGTATGTGATTATACCAAAAAGGTGAAATTGAACTCTGCTCTGTTGTTTATTTTGGGGTTAAATTTTCTTATCAATAATGATTCCTTAATTATGAGGTTGCCTAAATCCCTTTCGGTAGCTAATATTAGGTTGTGATTTTGTGATATGTTTTTGGAATGAAGATGCTGGTATAGCCACGTTGAAAAAAATCGATGATAGTTCTTGGGTAAAACAATTGAGGTAACAGGGTCAGTTCACATGGGGGGGGGGGTGTGTGATAAGAATGGACTTGAGAGAAAAAGGTATAAATAAATAGATTAGTTTGGAAGTCAATTTCTAAAAGCCGTCTAACACATGCCAACACATAAAACAGACATTAAACCAATTATTATTATTATTATTATTATTATTATTATTATTATTATTATTATTATTATTATTATTATTATTATTATTATTATTATTATTATTATTATTTCATAGTAGTCTCAACTTCCGGATATTTTTGTGGGATTTTTTTTTTTTTAACATCAGGTCAATTTCCTTAACTGTAGACATTCAAGCTGTACCATAACATTTTCGCCAATCCTAACAGTCAAGCCTTTTGCAGAATTGGAGAAAAAAAACTGTCTCGCCAATCTGTTTGATGATAACAAGTGTTCCAATTACAACGAGAATCACTTTGACTTCTTTACATTTCCATAGTCTAATTCCCATTTTAGATCTTGGTATACTTATTTATTTTTTCCTCTTCTTTCTCATGCACTCTTGCCCTGAAAGTGCAAACTATGTCAATGATTAATCAAATTCTCTTGTTTTTGTTTAGAAAATTATTATTATATTGAGACGGAGAATAATAAAAGACCAGAATAGCGTTAGGGTAAAGGTTTTAATTACAAAAGAAAACTACAACAACAAATTGGGGAGGCACTTTAAATAGTCTTGGGCCTCACGAAAGAAAGTCTGACAGATAAGTTCATTCAGTGAGAGGAGGGGTTAAGAATATAATTTACAATAATAATAATAATTATTATTATTATTATTATTGTTATGACGATTAACTCATGATAGGGAAACATAAACAAACCTTAAAAATGTATAAATATGCAAATTCTGCAAACGAATAAGTTTAGTTTTATTTTATCTTTATTTTTAATATTTGAAGTAAGGTGTAAATTAAAACAATAATTCAAAATGTGTTTATATGTGAATTATTTTAATTGTTTGCTTTTGATGTCTGTTAAAAAAAATGACATATGCGTGGTGTTTGTAAACAGAATAAATGTCTTACGAAATTAAGCATTAAACACTCTTTAAAATTCATCTTTTGTCTTTTAAATGTATTTCAAACTCTTATTGTAGTAACAAGGGGTCGAAGAGCTTCAGTTTTAAATATTGATGTTACATGCAAAATCAGAGATTTCGGACATAGATATATTTACCATTGAGTATAGTTTATAGTTTTTTTTTTTTAAGTCTAACAAAAATAACTGGTTTCTTTCTTAAATTTTCTATATTTCTCCATGAGGTGTTGTCTTGTTTCTGCCACTTTCACACTTGTTTTGAACAGTGTTTTTGCTATTAAAGATTACCTGTAAACGTTCGAATCAATACAGATTTATTTGAATAAATTTTGCTACACTTATATATTATGCTTATTATAATTACATATTCGATGATTGATCTTTTTATTAATGCTTTGTTTTTTTTATATTGGCGGGTTTTACTTGATGTCTTCATTCATCCTCATATGTTCACTTTTGTTTGATGTTCGTGTCAACAAAATTCAATACTAAAGAAGAATTGATTAAGACCAAACTTTAGCTGCAATTACATATAGGTCCTTTGTAGACAGTAGTGTTACTTACCTGTACTATATGTGAAACAGCACATTTATCATTGTTCTCTCCACTGTCACTTGTTATAGATGCCCCAATTAAATTCTCATGATCCAGTTGAAACCAAATATTAAATATATCATCTATAGATCTTAGCCAAACTAAAGCTTCAACAAAGTATAATATCACAGTGAAAAATGAGAAGAGTAATGTTTTAAGTTTTTATTCCTATATATATATTTAGATAATATAGCAATATTTCTATATTTTCACTCATAAATGTAATCATGTGATAATTATAAATACACTAGAAATTATTTAGATATAATTTTGGTTCATTGTTAATATTATTATTTAATGTTGAATTGTATTAGCTATTAAACATTTGTTCATTAATGGACAATTATTCTTTATTCTACAGTTACAAAAATTTGTATTGTTATTGGTGAGGAATATGTGGCTTATTGCAAAGTTAAAAGACAAAATGATTTATGGGAAATCAGCTGAAAATAATCAGATTCCAACAAAACTGGCTAATTCCGAACTCGGGTTCCCCATCTCATAGATGAATAATCGACTAGAAAAAAGAAGCAGATTTGCAACTTAGTTTTAAAATACGTGACTTTTAAAAACTGCATGACTCGGACTACCTACCTGGCTTATTGTCATTATTCAAGTTTTAGTGAAAATTTACTTTGAACTTTTACAAAGTAGGCAACTCTAGTTTTGTTTGTAAAATTTTAGACATTATCTAAGAATCAAAATGATCTAATGAGTTTTGATCAAAATTGGAATACGAATTTAAGGCATAAGGTTTAGTATCTTTATATCTTGATTTTAATCTCCATAAAGAGACATAAAAGTGGTGCAAAACTATTATGTGAATGGAGAATTCATTTTACCCGTCCTGGGATGGCCATTCTTCTATATATATATATATATATATATATATATATATATATATATATATATATATATATATATATATATATATATATATATATATAACTTCAAAGTTTTGGCCAATTACATTTTGCTTGTTTTCTTTATGAAGTTATTAAAAAAAAATTTCACTTGAAGTTTTATATTTCCTATAGGGAGTATGCAAACACACTTTCTGTTATACTTATGTGTATATATGCATGCATATGTTCTATATTTAATTTTCATACTAGATTTCTTTTTTCAACCCTTCTTGATAATACAGCAAAATTACTTTGTCAAATGATTTTTATTTTATGAGTTTTGAACTGTGAGGGTTAAAAAACGTGCCAAACTTTTGTCATAGGTCACAACTACTTTAAAACAGACAGACATTTTATTTATTCCAGAAAATGTTTAAATGGAAAATAGAAAGTAGTAATAGAAAGAAAAGTGAGGGGGGGGCAATAAAAAATACACTTCATACACTCCACTGTCTTTCTCCCATCAAATGGAAGAAAAACAGAATAAAGAAATTGGGAGAAAGACATAAATAAACTAGCTGTATCTTCCTTGCTTTGTCCGGCATAGTTTTTCTTTTCGTTTTTTTGTTAATATTTAACCATACTAGTCTTTTTTTTATAAAAATTTTAAGCAAATTATTACTTTAAAAAACAATAGCATTTTAAAAGTTAAATTTAATTATTACGATATTGTTTAGTGATTAAATTATTAATTGAACCAAATTAACTAACTTTGTTACGGCAATATTGCTTTAATCTCTATTTCTAAACTGATTGTATCTAAATAGCTTCCAAACTTTCAATCTTTTAATACATGAACATTTGCTCAAAATTTTAAAGCTAATAATGGCTTTCTATTTAACGTTGTAAATGATCTCAAATTTCAAAAGAGTCACATAGTAATTTTTTTTTTGTTTCAACTATTGACAAAAGATTAAAATGGCTGATTTGTTTATGAAGAAACTAAAATTCATTCTGGTGGATTTAATTTCGTTATTAAATTATTTTTAATATGATCTAAAAAAAATTGTATTTTATGCTGTTTTTTTATTTCATTAAATATTGGATTAATAGTAAATTATACAATTTAATGTGTAATTATCAAAGTCACATTGGTGTGAGAAACACACACACACACACACACACACACACAGTTTCATAATTCTTTTAATATAGATTTTTCTCCTTTCATTCTTCTTGATAATTTAGAAAACTATCAAATTGTCGGTGATATGCTTAGCTAATATTAAAGGCATTGCACAAAATATAATAACAGGTTTAATAGGAAAATGTATTTAAATAGAGCAAGCACTGGTTAACATCTAACCCTATCTTCAGAAAATATTAAGTGCATGTGTCTTAATCTACTTTCAACATTTCAAACAAATGCAATATTACTATATGAAATAAAATTTAGGTTTCAGAATGTTTAGATGAGGATTGATAATTTGTATTATTTGGAGTGTTTGAACTACTATTCGCAAATTATTGTCAAAATATGAAGAATTGAAAAATAAGTTTATTTGGATTATTTGGATTATTCAGACTGCAATTCTCGGCCATGCAAACTCAGGCCTTCTTCAGGTGCTCTTTTCGAATTTGGGAATCTTTATGTCAGACTCGTGAAACTACACAGAATTTTGAACTGAACCCTGTATAGGTTCTTAAGTCTGAAAAGATGGACCTGAAGAAGACCTGAAGTTGCATCGGCTGAAACATTGTGAAAATAACAACCAAGATGAGAATTGCAGTCTGAATAATCTAAATGATACGAAATAAAACTTATTTCTCAATTCTTCATATTTTGAGAATGGATTTATTTTGTAGTTATTTATTTATTTTTTTTATTTTTTCTGTAATGCCTTTTTCTCTCTTAGTTTTTGTAATTTCTTTTCAAAAAATGTAGGTTTCTGAAATCTTAGTACAGCTACATTCTTATCTGTGACTTACATTGTGTAATAACATTGTGTAATAACATTGTGTAATAACATTGTATAATAACATTGTGTAATAACACAGCTTCTTCAGAAAGTCAATTAATGTCATCTTATGAAGTTTTTTTTATGTATGAATAAACACGTTTGTTTTTGATTTTAATTGCATGTTTTTGAAATCACAGCCGACCACTTAGTCTTCTACAAAGCTAATATAAAATAATCAAATAAAATAAGGCTGATTTTTTTATTCTGTGTAATGTTAGAACAGTTCTTGTATAATTTTCACAACTTAAAAATTTACTATCAAAATCAACATTTTTTTACAATGTATATTTAAATAAAGGTTTACTACCTTGAAAATATGGAAATAAATCAAAGAAACAATAATCTAATTGTAAATTAATTCAATCTTTTTCCTATATCCCTAATGAAAATTCTAAAGTATGTTTGAAAATGATAAAATATAACGATTATTTTTGTATTAAACAAAAGTATTTGAGATTTTATTTGATTCCATTATTTGGTCAACTTCATGATTCTATCTGTCAAGAACACCATTTTCTTGTTAATCTTTCTCAGCAAAGAACTTATGTTTTTTCATTGACAAAATTCACTAAGAATAATAAAAGCAGAAGAGACATTGCTAGTAATTTTCTACTTTATCGTTATTTCCATTGGATGTGCTCGATTAAACTTCAATCGATCTCTGGTTTGTTGTAAAACTTTCATAGCAAGAACTCATCTTCTACCACCACTGCACAAAGAACTTTCCTTTATTCCTCTCGATGCCAAACACCAAACGAAATTTCCACGAACAAAATTTCTTTCCAAGAACTTCCTATCTTGGGACACATCACCACATCATTGCTCCATGTGAGCTACAACATGGTCATCTTCAAATCTGATTTCAATAAACATTTGTCATAAACCGTTCACATAAGTCATCAACTTTTATTCATTCCACCTATTATTTTCAATCCTCTCATAATATTCATCATCATTCAACTGACAATCTATTCCTTTCATTAACCCTTATTCTCGAGATGATTTTAGCCTTGATAAGTGGTTACTCAACAATAAAAAAAAAAAAAAAAAAAATAGGTAGCAAATTATTTTTTAAAGAATTAGTAAATAGTACTATCTGGTGGTGATTCTTTTGTTGGATAGTTTTTAACGTGGGGAAAATCTAGTTCCCCAAAAACGGGCACTCTGGATTGGAGCAAAAATAAATATTACCTCAGTCTAGAATGACTTCTCCTTCACTGACCGAAGACAGAAAAAAAAACTAAATGCAGCATCAGATCTAGTGTTCGGACGATTAATTGGAATCTGAAAAAATTCATAATTCCCGATTCCAAAAACGATTCTTTTTAAAAAAAATTTCTATACATCATAACATAAACAATGTAAATTTATTTTATTTGTGTAAAAAAAATAAAAAAAATAAAATAAATAAAAAAAAAAAAAAAATATGAACAGTCCTTCAGCATTGGCAAACCTGACAAAAGGTGGCCAAAAAGTGTGACAAAAAAAAAAAAGAACATTTTTAAAGCTTTAGTTGAATTAGTTATAAATGAATTAGTGGCTTTAAAGATGTTGGCTATGGTCAGTTATTCTTTGATTTTAAGTTGCATGTCTGTTAACTGGTCATAAAAAGAAAATCTAAATATATACAAGGTGAATGGGAGTGGGACATAGAAGGCAATAAAATCAAAGACTAATAATAATCATTCTTGGTTATTATTATAACCGTTTTGTCAGTTCAGTTCATGTTCCTTCCACTGACAAGACACAAATACACAGACTGCCAACATAAAAATGTAAGTACATATTTTTTTAGAAAACTATTTGAAAGAAATTAAAAATTTGTTTTATTAATTCAAACTTAATTACTAAAACGTTTTTATGAATTTTTGTTACATATTTAAACTTATTTTAATGTAACTTAGAAGTAGATTCCTTTACTATTATTATTATTATTGTAGATGAAAAGCACCCCCCCCCCCAAAAAAAAAACATGAGATTCTACGGGGGGGGGGGGGGGGGTTAAGTATGAAAACCCCGAAATACTTTGCGAGAAGAAAAAAAAAATCAATTCTTTTAGAAGTTAGAGTGGAGGATCAGTTTCACATGTAAATTTAACGTAAAATTTCTGGGCCATTCTAGCGTTTTAGGGTAGTTAATAAAATAAATTCTGTGCATTTTTTGGGGGAGTGGGTACCACCTTTTTTATGCGATTACGTGTGGTTTTATGACTTTTCCAGTTAGACTTGGTTAGTTATAAAAAAAATTTAATGGACAGCCCATAAAATGGACCAATTTATGTTAAACAAAAAAGCGGTGAAAAAACAAATAGGTAACAAAGAAATGATACCAAAGGCAAGATAAGTTACTCTTCTATCTACCTGGATAAGTTTATTTGTGTTTTAACTTATTTAAAAGCGTTTTTTTTGTTCAAAACAAACCTGGTGCCACTCCGTTCAGTTGGAACGAAAAAATTAAATGGCTGACTATGAGACCCATAATAATTGCTAAAAAATCGAAAAGTAAAAAAAAAATACTGGCAGAACCACATCCAATAAATGTCACCAATCGTGCAAAAATATAATATTCTAGCAGTATTTTGTTTAATTTTCGATTTTTTGAGCGATTATCGAGAATTCACGTGGCTGTAATGTCAGACATTTTTTTTCTTTCTAACTTAACAGAGTTGACACTAGTCCTTTATTTAACTAAAAAGCGCTTTAAAATAAGTTAAAACACAAATAAACTTATCCAGGTAGGTAGAAGAATAACTTATCTTGCCTTTGGTAACACTTATTTGTTGTATATTGTTTTTTTTTCACTCCTTTTTTGTTTTGTTGGTTCTTGTAAAAATGTCCCGTTACATTTATATACAGTACTGATCCTCACTCTAAATTCTAAAATAATTCTTTTTGTTTTCTTCTTCTTTCTACCAAGTTTTTTAGGATGTTCATACATAGCCGCCTAAAAAGGTAGAATCTCATTTTGGAGGGGGAATGATTTAGTGATGGGTGTTATTAATTATGTGTCATCCTATTTACTTGTCTCCCCACGGAGGCAGTTAGACACAAGGTTGGTTTTTAATCTGGGGAATCCAGCTCTCCAAGAATGGGCACTCTAGATTAGGAGAAACATTTAAATTATCTCAGTCTAGAAGAATTTCTCCTTCACTGACCGAGGACAGAAAAGATAAAGTAGTATCAGAACAGATACTACATTTTGAATTATTTATTTGCTAAAAATTATAACATATAACATGGCACAGGACCATCAAAAATGTGGGACAGTGGGGTTTTTTTTTTGGTCATCCTCTATCTTACACTATCTATCTTAATCTTAGCTGAATCATTTCAGTCACCACAATACCACATTTATTCTAGGGGGGTCATCCTATTTAAAATATTGCTAATGTGTTGAAAATTTAATTTATATATATATATATATATATATATATATATATATATGGTGCTTGGTAAAAATGGCACCAGTAAATATGACACAAGGCACACACAATTTGGTAACGGAAAATTAGGACCGGTCAGGAGCGCCGAGGTTAGGCTCCCGTCCCTCTAGAGTACCCCCCCCCCCCCCCCCCCCAAAAAAAATTATTTTAAAGTAAATATTTTTGCAATAAATATTTACTCTATTTTTTTTTTCAAACCACTTTAATCATCTTTTTTTAAAAAAAAGTTTTGGGGGCGGGGTCTTGAGCGATATTTTAAAATCTTCAATGTCAATTTTTCAAAGTTTTCTTGGAGGGAAGAGGGGAGGGGGCTAGGTTTTCACCCCTATAGTTTTAAATAGGAGGTAGCCCCCCCCCCCCCCCATGTTTTAAAAATAAGTTCTTTGTGTGTCTTTGAAGCATGTGGTCATACGACAGTTTCCCACTTTTTTATGCAGTCCTTTGCACTAGTGTTGTACTACTCTGCAAGATCTTTCAAGCTGCACCCGTGGTGCAGTAGAGGGCAGACACGGCAGTGTTGCATCGTATGGTCATCCTCTCCACACTCACAGATGGTTGGGTCAGTTTTGTAGCTCCATTTACTTATAGCAACTTTTGATCACCCCATTCCCGTTCTCAGGTGGTTTAGAGTTTTCCACTCGAGCCAGGGTGTCTCTGAACTGGGAGGGAGTTCCTCAGAACAGGAGGATTCCCATGTCAGTAGGAGGGAGGCCATTCTCTAGCCGTCTGGTCCACAGCTGTAGTCTGGTCTCTTCCTGAGATGTTCTTAGGGGTTCGACATGGCGGAGGAAGGTTCCCCTTGATTTCAGTTGTGGGACCGTTGGTTCACATCCATGATAGAGATGGTGTTCATCACTGATAGCCTTTGCAATCTCTACTCGACTGGCAACTTCTCTTCTCCCATCTGAAATAAGTAATTTTAAATAAGTATTTATTCACTCGGTAAAAATCGTAAATGTTTGTTTCTGTTTTGTTTACATGTGACCTCTGCACGTTAAATAATTATAAATAAAAAATGAGATTACCGTAAAAGCACACATCGTAGCGTGTTTAATTGAATTTAATTACTATAATTAATTTTATAATTAGTAGCTAACATTAGAATATATTAGTTTTATTGAGTAAATGTTAAGATCGACGGTCTAAACATTTTTTTCAAAAATTTGAATAAAAAGTGTATAAGTAATAATATATATATATATATATATATATATTTTTAAGAACGTTTTAGAGTTACAATCAATATAGTATTACGTAGTAATAGGGGAAAAGGACGTTTTAATAATTTTTTTCGTCTTGAGCAATACAAAAAAAAACATGATGCCATGATACACGACTTCCGATTCTAGTAAGACTCAATTTTGTTAAAAATCTTGATTATTCTAGCATCTTTACACATTTGTTTTTCTTCAGATTAAATGCGTAATATTTAATAGATTTTTAACGCGAAATGGTTCCTCGTTTAATAATATTAAAAAAAAACAACATAAAACCATTTTATCGCCTATACACAATTTTTTTTACTGCATTCTGTTTAGCATTTGCCTTTTAAAGTACCATTTTACAAAAAAGTAACATGTTCCAAACATGTTACTTTTTTGTAAAATGGCTACTTGAAAAAAATTGTTTTACTTTCTTTAAACAAAGTGTAATAGTTGTTTAATTGTTATTTGATGTACACAAATGAATAAAGTTATTCAGAAATTTGACTAGTTGTTGGTTCAATATGGGGGGGGGGGGGCTCTGTATCAACTGAATTTTGTGTTTCTGGGCACAAAACAAGAACATAGAAAGGGGACTGTTTTCTGATAAACACTGCTTGTCGGTTTCCGATTTCAAGGTTGGAAGCCGTCATCAAGTGGCCTGTTTCTCTTTTACCTATAATTGTTTATTCCCAACTTTTTCAGTGTATTTAGTATTTAGATGTAATCGCCCCAAAAGTAAAATCTCATGGGGGAGGGTATTTAACTGAATTTTCTTTTAATTTGACAAACTTCTTTATTATCAAAGATTTTAATAAACTCATTGTGAGATATTCATCCTCGTACCATTTTTACATATTTATCCACTTTTGCCATTTTTTACCTAAATTTATATATATATATATATATATATATATATATATATATATATATATATATGCATATGCTCGGAGTTGTCGACCGTCGGGAACTAGCTTCCTGCACTGAAGATTGCATAAGCATGAAACATCGATGTCTGTATGTATGTGTATATATATATATATATATATATATATATATATATATATATATATATATATATATATATATACATACATATACACACACACACACACACACACACATATATATATATACACACATACATACATATACACACACACATATATATACATACATACATATACACACACACACACATATATATATATATACACGCATACATATATACACACATATACATGTATATATACATATACAAAAATATATATACATATATATATATAGTCTCAGAAGTTTCTCAACCATTAAAACTATATTTAAAAAAAAAAAACAAAAAAAAAAACACTTATAGTCCCAAGTATATATATATATATATATATATATATATCTTTTAATAAAATTGGTGAAGTAGCCATATTTCCTGAGAACAGGGAGACATTAATTACTAATGCAAAGTAGATATTAGGAATCTGTTTGAAAAAAAATGTGATTTGATATATATATATATATATATATATATATATATATATATATATATATATATATATATATATATATATATATATATATATATATAATTACTTTTTTTTTTATTCATAAAAAATATTTCCCATAAGATGGCTGAAAAATATCAATAAATTGTTTGTCAATAATAAATTTATTCAGTGTCAGATATCCAATCAATGTCCTAAAAGTTTATATAAAAATATCTGAAAACCAATTTCTATTTTACTCATACCGAGGTGGAAACTGTGGGTGTATACCTTCTCCAATACTAGTAGTCCATACACCGAGATGCCATAAGAGGAGAGGTTAATTGAGGACTTGGCTCGCGGCGATCAAAGCTGACTTGAAAGTTGTAACCGACCTGCTCATCTTCGGCGTTCGATGGTATGCTGAGGTGTCAGATATAGACAGACAGGGGTGGGTCGCCTTGACTCACAACACTGCAAATTCAATTAGAACCGGCTCAACACACCTTGTGTGAATGCTGTCACAGATCCAGATAGTCTTTATATTATGAACGGGTTCTGTCTGCGTTCACTGCATAGGCCGTGATCGTTTGCTCTTTGTGCCGGTCCAAAGTTGTTCGCTCGTTGTGCCGGTCTAAAGTCGTTCGATTCCAATATTGGGTGGTCTCAGTCAGTGCTGTAGCAGAAGAATTCTCCCTCCAAATAAAATTGCAACTTTAGTTCAAAACAAATAACAAAGTTTAATTTTTGGAGATTACAATGATGCTAGTTTTCTTCTTTTAAATAACAGATTTGCAAATGAGAAATCTCAGCTTGACCAAATCAAAACACAAGTCCAATAGTTTTGAACCCAAGGGCTTATCTCGGAGAGGCACACAAACCCAACTGACTGTCAGACCTCAGAAAACCAAACTAACCGTAAAATGTCCAGAGGATCAACTCTTACTTCCCTTGCCCATCTGCTGGAATATATGTGGACCCCCCCCCCCCCCGAATCACTTAAGATAATGGCGAGACAGCATCCACTGGCAAAAAGGCTAATCTACTTACAATCTATGAACATAAAAAAACTGTCTAATGGATCCCGTATCTAGCCAGTCATTATTTTTTTCAAGCACCTTGCTCTCAGCATGATCCCCCACGCCCACCCCGTCTAAAAAGACACTAACTTTTTTCCAAAAAAAAAATTTCAAATTCTGAGTGGCCAAATCCAAAATCAGAAATAGTTCCCATATCTTGTGTGATTTCTCTTTTCTTAGTTAAATATTTCTCATATCATGCTGCCAGTCTGTCATTCGCATGCAACTCAGATTTTAACAATTTTTTTAAAAAGAACTTGCACTTAGTGTTTCTATGCTGATCGGATACTTCATTTTATTTGTAATTCTGAATACTTACATCAGTTGCTGCTGCCTTCATCAATACATTTTCAGATCAATATCTCACAGATCGTATAGGCACTAATTCTTTGTTGCAATTGGATAGTATTGATATTATGATTTTTAATTATTTCTAGAATTTTATAATATGCTTTTAAATGATACCATTTTTAGTTGACACCTCACCCCCACCTCAATACTAGATCAGAGTTTTCCCTGTTAAGAGTCACACAGAATCCTTTTTGTTGGTAAATAGGTCTTTCTAAATATATCAAGTTTCATTATTGTTATGGAAACCACTAATGAGTATTTATTTACTCCTCTCCAGGAGTGAGGCACAAGGCCAGTTTTTATCTTACTCCCACAAGTAAGATGTGACCCAAGGTCGGGTCGGGAAAGTGGGGTTTAAAAATTGCCGGGGCAGCCCGTCGGCATTCCTTGGTAGGGGCGCCTCAGACAGTAAGCAATAAACTTACTCCTCCCCAAAGAGGGGAGGCGAAGCCTGGGAGGGTGGACTTCCTAAAACTGCACAGGACAGACCCATAGACCGGCGTAAATCAAGCCTCGAAGGTCAAGACGATACCAGTCTATGGGGTGCAGTATCCATTGGAACAGATACTACACTGTGATCTTAGCCAAAAGGCCAAGGAGTAGATATAACCATAACATTTATGGTCATTTAATTTTTGTTCAAAGACAATCTAATCATTGAGGAACAGGATTTATTAGAACTGTTTGATTATCATTTAGAACATTTATTTGCTAATAATAGATATTATTTATAGCTTTTGTGCTATAAAAATGCAAATTTTCCATAAGTAGATGACCTTTTAATCTAATCATGTATATATTTATATAACGTTAGCTATGTATGCACACATATTTATATATTTGTATGTATAGGATTCACTCCTAAATTAATTAACTGATCATTATGAATTTTGGAACACAGCTGTTAGGTGTAAAGGTGGGTACTGTGGGCTAGATTTAGTTTATTTTTCTGAATTTTTTAGATGAGGATTGATAATTTGTATAATTTGGATTATTCGGACTACTGTTCTCATCTTGAGTGTTATTCTGTAACCTCTGACCTTTTTCAGGTCGAACCTGGGAATCTTTCGGTCAAACTCAGGAATCTGGATGGAATTTCGAATGGAACCCATTATTTAATCCATGGGGGTAACATGCTCCTGTTCCGTCAGCCATGACCGTGTAGACATCTTCAGTAATTCACAATTCCATGTATCGCCCACACTGAGGATTGAACCTTTGCACCTAGAAACGAATTTTTACTTAGTACTTTATCCCTGCGGACAATTCTAGTATGAATTTTGGGAACCGTAGACCTATTCTTGTATTTCAGATGTGCAGTCTTACTATTTATCATTTTAGATCACTACTTATTACTACACATATATATATTTACTACATATTACTATATATATATATATGTTTTTTATGGTATCTTTATCATTTATAATAAATGGTTGCCACATTGTATTAAATTCGATATTAGGTCTGCTTAGTAGGTCATTGTCACCCAACACATGCACTGCTTCTTTGAGTCGTCTTACTCTCCACCATTCTTGTCTGTCTATAATTTTTACTTTGTTCCATAAGAGTAGATGGTTTTCCCTTTTCCCTCCATATGTGGTCAGCCATACCCGGCTTTTCGATATCTCCACGTATTACGGCTTTCCGGTGTTCTTTTAGCCTTACTTTTAGTGGGTGACATGTCTCATCTTTGTATATTTCCTCAAAGTATTCCATATATACATTGGCCAGTACTGGGGACAATGATGATACCATAGGTAGACCGTCTTCCTGTCGATATATATAAGATCTCATCACGAAGTATGTGGTTTCTACACAGAAGGTCAACATCTCCATTAGATTATCAATTGTGATACAAGTGCGTTCGTCCAGTGGAGTGTCGGAAGTCAACCTATCTCGTACCACCATCAGTGGTTACTTTCGTGTACAGACTCACTACATCTAGACTCACCATCTGGTTGGAATGAATGGGAGCATTGTTGATTTCTTCCACAAACTGAACTGAATTCTTAAAATAGGATGGATGATGTTCAAACATTACTCTCTCTCCGTCCATCTATACAGTCCACGATGGAAAAGGAACATAATAACAAATTATCCTTCCTAGATGTGCTGATAAATCGCACCGATCAGGGGTTCAGGTCATCTGTATATCGAAAGCCAACTTTCAACTCCCACTATCCATATAATGTAAAGAAAGGAATCGTCCGTTGTCTACAATATCAAGCAACAGCAATATGTAGTAATAGCAATAGATATCAAGAGGAGATGGACAGTTTAAGAAAAACCCTCCACAGAAACAACTATCCAGAGAGCATGACATCAGCTCCAAGAAATCTAAACCAAACAGTAAAGGACACCACCCAAACACTCACCACAGTTTGTATACTATATATGAAGGGCTTGTCAGAAAAAATTCAAAGAATATGTAATCCATAGTACATGAGCATAGTATTCAGGAGCGACTCAATTCTCTGAAAGCATCTTGTGCGAGTCAAACCCCTTACAGAAAAGATTATGACTAAGAACTGGGTATGCAATTACATATAAGTGTGGAAAAATATATACAAAGGTGAGACATGTCACCCACTAAAAGTAAGGAACACCGGAAAGCCGTAATACATGGAGATATTGAAAAGTCTGATATAGCTGACCACATATGGAGGGAAAAGGGAAATCATCTAGATAAGAACAACATAAAAAAAATACAGAGAGAAATATAATATATATATATATATATATATATTATAAATATTTGTTTTTATCTATATACGTATACATTTCATCCTTTCGGGAATCGTCAGTGTAGAGATGATTATTCATACCGGTCGCAGGACTCGAACCTCAGAAAACGAGTCATGTTTGTAACTCAAATTCCGACACTTTAGCCCACATGGCTACTATAAACAACCCGGTAAATCAGTGAGAGATTAAACCTATGAAGGGCAGCCGCTGTCAAGACTGTTCGACTGCTGAAGGAACGCACATTTGATCTACAATGACGGCTGTGTTAATACTACTCACTACAGTGCTCAGCCTAGATTTGGGGGCGACAAATAATTATAAATATTTATTTTTATCTACATAAGTATACGTTTCATCCTTTCGGGAATCGTCAGTATATATATATATATATATATATATATATATATATATATTAGTAATGTATAGTATTATGTAGTAACAAGTAGTGATCTATAGTGATAAATAGTAAGACTGCACATCTAAAATACAAGAATAGGTTTAAGCTCCCCAAATTCATACTAAAATTGTTCGCAGGGACCCGTGGCGTAACAAATAAAGTATTAAGTAAAAATTTGTTTCTAGCTGCAGTCTTCTGAAGGTTGAAAGTTCAATCCTCAGTACGGGCGATACTAGGAATTGTGAATTACTGAAGACTTCTACCCGGTCATGGTTGATGGAACAAGAGCATGCTACCCCCATGGATTAAATAAAGGGTTCTCGTTCGAAATTCCATCCACATTCCCGAGTTCAACAAAATACACCTGAAGAAGGTCGGAGGTTACATCGGTCGAAATGTTGTGAGAATAACACTCAAGATGAGAACAGTAGTCTGAATAATCCAAATTATACAGATTTAGTTCAATTGAGTTTTATGCAAACAGGGCATTTGTGCATTTGTGAAGCCCTTTGTGAAAATTCCTATTTTTCTGAAATTTTAGCAATAGGTATTAGGCATCAATTAATAAATATTCCCCAAGTTTCAGTTTAATTCTTAAACGATTTTAGGGGGAATAATATGGGCCCAACTTAGAATTAAAATAGTTCAGATTTGCATTAAATTAGATCCATAGTCGTTAAGATACCAACTAAACAAAATTCCCTGAATTTCAATTTCTTAAAAATCCTTTAAGCTTAAGCCATAAATTTTTGACATTACATGATTTTTATTCTAGAGAAGTAGAATAAAAATCATGTAATGGATTTTGATCAAAATGGAAATAAGAATTCTAGACATAAGGTTTAGTATCATTATATGTTGTTTTGATCTCTGTAAGGAGACATAAAAATGGTGTAAAACTGTTCTGTTTGAGGAATTAATTTTACTCATACTGGGATGGGCATTTTTTCCATTAGACCTATATAGCCGTTAAGCTGATAAATCACTATTTGCTTTTGAGTAGCCATTTTTTATTATTATTGTTGTACCATGTCTTTTGCAATAAAAAGAATGTAATTCACTTCGATAATTTTTCAAAAATGACTTATTTTGCCTGGGGTATTGGTAATACTGACACATTTTCCTTTAATCATCTAAAAAAGTTACGTCATCATTAATAACAGAATTCTTGAACATTGCTAGAACTATTTCTGCTATCAGGTAAACAGTTATATGTTTACATTAACTTTTACACTATTTAGTTCTTGAAATTACTTGCATAGCACAATATTATGTGACATGATTTTATTTATATAACCTAATTTCAATTTTTTCCTTAGTAATTGCTATAAACGGCCTTAAATATAAACATCACTTTCTAAATAATTTCTTATTCCACTTACTATTTTTTATCTTTTATACTAACTCTTCAAAAAGATAAACAATTTACTTATCTATTGGAGATCAAACGCCACAAATAAGTTCTGAAATGTGTTTCCTTATTTGTGCCCACTATAAATTCTAAAGTGTCCTGTCGCATAGCTGTGAATAAAACATGCACACATATGCTAAGTTTGTTCATCGTTTTCATATTATAGACAAACTAAAAAGTTTCTAAGAGGTAAATATTTAAATAATACCTGATGTCATTTCCCTTAACAACAATATAAATAAAACAACAATTTACTTTCCAGTCGAATGATTGTCAGCTTATAGATGGGGAACACTATGGAAGTACTAACATTGATCAGTGGTATAAACTGCATTTGATTACTTATGAGGTGGTTTATGATAATTTGTTGAGATTTGATTTGAAGACGATCCAGTTGTAATCAGCAGGGAATCAGTCCTGCAGTAATGTGTTCCACGAGTGGAAAGTCCTTGTAAAAGAATTCTGTCCATGGAAATTCCGCCTGATGCTAGGCACATCTAGAGAGAAACGAAACTCTTTTTCCATTGTGGTAAAAGACGAGTTTTTATTTTTTTTATTTTGTAGAATGTCTTACAAAGAGAAAAAAAAGATTGGAGCTCAGTCGAGCAGCTTCCATGCTATTTCCATTATGATGTTGGACACTCATAATAACGACTATTGGGATTTCGTCTGTAGTTTTTGCTGAATGAAAATACAAAATTGCAGTCACACTTTTAATATCTATTGATCAATTAATAGTAGTAGGTGGTTTTTATATACCCCTCATTTTTCTTTTGTTAAAGTATTTGTAAGAATATCTCAATCTTTCTGATGAACATGATCAAATAGGCTTTCAATAAAAGTATATCCACTCATAAAAACTATTAATATAATAATATAACAAACACTTTCTCTGTCTGTCCGTCCATCGGTGAGAATTTTTGTAAACGTAAGAACGGGGTGGGGGTTGGGGGGTTGGTAATTACTATTTAATTAATTTTTGCAAGTCAGCGTTCATAATCTTCGTATACCTTTAGAATTAGGTTGAGGAACTATTAATATTAATTACTTAATTTAGATTAAATAACATATAAATAAAGTAGAAAGAAATTTCAAGACGAGACTACGATTCGAACAGAACATTAAAACATTGTTTGAATTATTGTCTTCATGAATATTTATAGTTATACATTTCGGACGATGTGCATGAATATATAAAAATCAACTTTGAAGACAACAGTCCATAAAAAAAGGTGCAAAAAATGATAGCAACATCTCGAAAAGTAAGATTGTAAAATAATCAAAGTGAAAGGTAACGGCCGAAGTTAATGTTATTAAAAAGGCCTCCGTTCAGTCTTAAGAGACAATAAGGTTGCCTGTGAGGCGTCTATAATGAAGCAAGGATTACACAATCAACGGCCGCACCTCTCCTGATTAAGTCCAGTGGCTAGTAGAAGTCCAGGACGACCGGAAACAATGCCAAGAGAAAGACCGGTGTTATTTCGAAGTTTTCCTTCTCCTAGAATAGTTGTACAGCCAAGGCTTGAGAGTCTAGTTTACTCTACTATTTAACCATAGCTCGACGGAGGATATATTGTTCCTTACCTTTCAGTAAAAGTGATGCTGTAGCCTCGACAGAATTTGAACCCACCCCACTGAGCTCACAGTCTGTGCCTGTAACCATTACACCACTCCCCTAATGTTTGTATAAAGATATTAAAAAGAAATTACTTCTTTGCAAATATGTAGTTCTTCATTATTTATGACCAATAAAAAATAGAGGTGCATTTAAAAACTTTATCTAGAAGTGAGAATTGTTGTTTTTCTTTCTGTCAGTTGAAAATGCTGAAAAGCTTTTATAGCTCTGCAATAATTAATAATTCTGTAAGTGAGCAACAAACAAAAAAACATAACTTCATTTAGTTTGACTCTTGACCTTTTCTCTCTATATAACTTGTCGATATTCGCTGATCTAATTATAACCAACACACTTTTTATTAGTTAATCTAATCTAACTTATTCTAATCTAACTAAATTATCTTGATGGATTCTCCATTTTTCTCATTGATAGCTTAAACCTACAAATTTATATTTTATTTTGATTTGTCAGTTTGTCTTGCTGATCTATGAAACATGTTAACAGAACATTGCCATTCATTTTATTTTTGGTATTTTTTACTAAAGAGTCACCATTTATCAAGGCCTAAAGACTATTCGAGGATAAGGATTAATGAGTGTCAGGTGGACAGTGAGACAGCACCTTGATGGTAGAAATTGGGCAAGATTTAATATTTAAGAGGGTGCCTCAACAAGAATTTGTTTACACTGGACTTGAAAATGACCGTGTTATAGTCAGTTGGGAAGCGGTTCTGTGGTATTGTGTTCCACAGACAGGTAGTTCTAGCAAAGAAACTTTGCTCATGGAAGTTTCGTTTAGTTTTAGGCTGAGAAAGAAAAAAATGGAAATTATTTACAGTGATTGTAGATAGACGAGTTTTTGTTGTTTCCTTCAAAAAAAAGTACTTTACTCATCTTGGATTTTCTATTTGGCGGGAAACCATTTAAAAAAAAACCCAGAGAAATAAACTTTGAATTCAATTGAACATAGTTACTTTACTGTTTTTGTATACAAATATTTTTCAATAATAAAAGAAGTTAAAAATTTGTAAAGATGATGCAATAGGTCTGCTAGAATGATATCTTAGACTTGAAACATATATTAAAAAGACAACATAAATTCTATTCAAAATTTGACTCTATAAGAAACAATAGTATTTGCCATTTTCATTTATTATTATCGGCACTTTAAAAAATGATATTCTTCAAAGGCTTGCTCTTAAAAGCCTTACACTACAGTTCTGCAATTGCAGATTCATCTAACATTTTAAGTTATTTTGTGAGAGTTTAAAAGAACTTTGATTCTGATGAGTGAATTTTCAGTTGTTATTGTTGTGGTAGGTTATTGGCACTATAATAAAATACTTCAACACAGTTCATTTAAAAATTATGTAGTCCCTCCTTGACAACTTGTAATATAATATGGAAACCTTTTTTTAATTATGATCGAAAAATCAAAAGTTAGCAAGGGAATAAGTACTATTTTTTATTGAAGAATATAAGAGAGTTGTCTCCCTTACAACTAAAATTTTATTTCTTTTTCTGTATAAGTTTAAAAAATGTGCAAACCAATAAAAATTAAAAAATAAATAAAATTACTTCACTGCATCCTGGGCAATGCTTTGTAGGTACAGTTAGTGACAAATAAAATTTCCCTGTTTGTCAGTAGCTTGCGGCCTATGTTTATAAACGTGAACATTTACGTATGCCAAAGAGAAGTAATGACAAGCCAATAGATTTTGTGAGCAAGATGTGAGAGAAAGCACTTGGAAAATATCTCAAAATTTCCATCAATACTCTTTTATGTGCAGTGGCTCCACCTAATTACATCCACAGAAGTGGATTTCCAAGCATGTCTTGGCTACATGAAGCTGCATAACATCTTTATGTGGCGATTGGATGTAACTGACACCATCCATTCTTCTTCCAGGGTCTCTTCAATCCAAATTCTGCAACGCCCAACTCAACAGTAACACATTCAACGTGGACATGTCTCTCATGATATTATTAAGGATTGTCTTCAACCCAATACTGAAAATTATGTTTGTTAATGTTAACATGACCTAACAAATGTAAAAGAGTTTCATCAGAAAACACACACACACACACACACAAATTGTCATCTGGGAAATTTTTCCAAATGGCTTTGATACTTTGTGTTTGTGTCAGTTGCTTTGGTTACCATTCTATAAAACCATCATGGAAGTACAGGTTTGCATATAAAATTCTCTTTAAATTCTAATCAGACATTCCCAAGTACAGAATATGCTAAAGCACTGAACGTTGTGGAGATCTAGTAACAGCCTGTTTCGCTATCGTCCAATGTTTGAATGATGTAATCTTTACAGAACAATTTTCCTTTTAAGTTGAACTTTATTCTGAAATTTCAAACCCATAACAATATAGTTTTCTTGTAAGGAACCTTGCTTTGTCAATCCATTCCAAAAAATACATATAAAATAACTACACATATATATTTTCTATAAATATAAAATTCTTTTAGTTGACACAAAAGTTTATGTAGTAGCTCAATAGTGTACGACTAGAGCTGTTAATTTAACATCATGTTAGAAAAATGGGTGATATTTTATATTTCATGAAATGTATGTTCTTGAAAGGGGCAGAAACAATTGTTGGCAAATAAGTGTTTTTGGTGGATATATGAGAATGCTTTTCCCTGAATAACTAATGCTATAAATAACTGCTGTGTTACCAGGGTCGGTTTTAAGTTAATGCAATCGTGCAGGACTTTAATTAATATATAGTGCGTTGGAAAAATCAACAAACTGTTTGTTGAAAAAATTGTTGTCTATGAAATATTTGTATTAAAAACTATAAAGATAAATGAAAGAAGAGGGATAAACATGTACGAATGACGAATCTATTTCAACTTCTATTGTTCAATGCAAGGTGTACTCGGTAAAAACATGTTTATGATTTTATAATATATATATATATATATATATATATATATATATATATATATATGATAAAAATGGAAATAGTATTCAAAACGTAATGTGAATGAAAGAAGGAGAAACTAAATTATCAGTAAAGTCATCAACGTTTCGTCTTCATCAAGAAAAGACTTCCTCAGGTTAGTTTAAGAGAATAAAAAAGTTATAAACACAAGTATATTACTTGGAAATATTCTGTATGTATAGAATGTAAAAAAATATTTATGTTCATCTTCTGGGCGAAACATGACCGACTAAAATAAAAATGTGTAATACGATTTTATTTTAGTCGAATTACGCATTTTTATTTTAATCGACTATGTTTCGCCCAGTAGATGAACATGGATATTTTTTACATTCTATACATACGGACTATTTCCAAGTAATGTACTTGAGTTTATAACTTTTTTATTCTCTTAAACCATCCTGAGGAAGTCTTTTCTTGATGAAGACAAAACATTGATGACTTTACTGATAATTTAGTTTCTCCTTCTATCACACACACACACCCACCCCCACACACACACACACACACACACACACACACACACACACACATATTATATTGAACTAGCTGTATCTACCTGGCATTGCCCGGGATACAGTGAAATTATTTTAGATTTTAATCTTTATTGTTTGCACATTTAAAAAAATTTTATACAGAAAAAGAAATAAAATTTTAGTTGTAATGAAGATATCTCATTATATCTCATTATATTCTTTATTATTTTTTCCCTTGATTTTTCTGTGATTATCGAAAAAATGTCTCATTATGACTTATTCTGGGCTGGACTAAGTAAGTTAAAAAATAAATTGTAACAAAATACTTTATTATATTGTTAATAACATTGTACAACAATAACAAATGTAAATTAGCTAGTTAGAAGAAAAGTTTTATTTGTCAGCTTAAAGGTTATTTGGACCCAACTTCTAAAATCCAGTTGACGTGTGTTTCTTGGCTAAACATGATGGATTTGTTCACATTTGAAAGATTAAAAACAGTTTTATGAAAAACATAAAAACATGTAAGTTATAGGTCATTTTTAATATTTCAGACATTCCTTGTCCTTTTTCAAAAAAATGTATTTCTTGGTAAAAAAGAATACAAACATTTCATAACATTAGGGGTGGGATGTAATTGGTGAAAATTTCAGATTCATGCGAGTAGTATTTTTTTGTGTTCATTTATACATAAATAACACTAAACAATCAAACATTTTGAACATTTTGCAAAATTCAGAAGGTGCAGGCCAAAAATAGCTGTTAGGGCTCCACGTGACTCAGAATCCATCATTTTTCGGTGAAAAAGTGGTTTCATGCGACATTGCAGGTCCTAAAACATCCTCAAAAGCTATGAAGGGATATAGATGGTTAAATCTGATATAGTACTTTAATTTAGGACCATTTTCAGGGTGTGAAAGGGTTTTCATGAATGTAAAATAGCCAAAAACTAGTGGCCTGCACCTTCTGAATATTGCAAAATTTTCAAAATGTTTGATTGTTTAGTGTTATTTATGTATAAATGAATACAAAAAAATACTACTCGCATGAATCTGAAATTTTCACCCATTACACCCCCCACCCATAATAACATCAGATGAATTTCAGTCTTTTGCTTTGTGTTTATAATTTCATGCATTTTCTTTAAAACTATGAAAAACGCATATACTAACTGTCCTTTGATGACATTCTTGTGTTTTCAAATATCCAACGGCTGTGTGTTTTGATCATAAAGAAAATTTGTATCCCAATGAGACAAGAAAAGGCCTTACTTCAATTCTACAAAAGTGAAAAACAAAGCAATTCAAATCTGCAGGATACTAGTAAATACTGCAGGTGTTAGATTAGCTCAATGGATAGGACTTTAGGTCCCACGGAGCTCATATATTATAACTTAAAAGAATACAAAATTTATCAAATAATCATTTATGTAAACAGGTTCCATAAATTCAACATCAATAATATATATGTGTGTGTGTGTGTGTGTATAAAAATGAATGTGAAAAATATATAATTTTTTATATATTTTTAATTTTATTTCTTATTTGTTGACTTATAGTAATACAAAAATGTCTTTTAAAAAATGTCCTTTTTAGAAAAAAACAAACAGAAATTACGTCCGCTTCCTACAACCGTCTTCAATGTAATGAGTGATGTGTGTGCGGTGGGTGGTAGTAGCAGAGAAAAAGAGTATAGCCAATGTGATGAAGAAAGTCTTACATTTTACGTTTACGATTGGCGTATTTCCCCTTTCTTCTCTATTACGTAATTCTTCTGAATCAAAGATGTAAGATGGGTTCAGTCACACCTAGAATCGGTCATATACAAAAAAAATTGATTTTTATTTTTATTAAAATTCTACTCGATAATTTTCCATAATTTTTGGTGTAGACATCTACTTTTGCCTGATATGTAAGTATATCAAATAGTTTTCCTGTTATTTTATTTTGAACTGCCATGTTTTACTTGTGCATTAATGGAAACACGCACCAAAACATTTTCTTGCAAAACAGCAAATTGAATGTGAGAAGAAAACAAATGAGACCACAAAAACAAAACAGGAGAAGAAAAAAAATTACTCATGAATTGGGTTTTCTGTTATCCCAACAATGTTACATTTATTTCTGATTGTTAAACACATTTGATTACAGTCTCAGGTGAGTCTCTCTTCTTGTTTACACGTTATGACTTTAACAACTCTCTCTCTCTCTCTCTCTCTCTCTCTCTCTCTCTCTCTCTCTCTCTCTCTCTCTCTCTCCACACACACACACTGTGTACAACCCAGCTTTCTGGTTGACCCTCGTGTTTGCGTAGGTAATATCGTTATTAAATAAACAGTTGATTATTCTACAGGGCGAGAACATAGAGAATTCACAAACAGAAAAATGAGATTTGTACAGGATTTTCTGTTTGTGAATTTTCTATTTTCCAGCCCTGTAGAATAAATAACCGTTTTTTTAACAACAGAATTACCTATGCAGACACAAGTGTCAACCAAAGGGAAAAATTATACACAACATATTATCGGAAATAAATTCCATTTATTGACATTATATATATATATATATATATATATATATATATATATATATATATATATATATATATATATATATAATGCCATATTTTTGTAGATGAAAAATGACCAGAGTACTCAATTTACATATGTAAAAAGATACTATTTTATTACAAATAACACTGTACATTAATTTGATCAGCCATCGATACCTTTGGTTTCACGAACATAAAGGAGATCCTGTCTGTTAGGCTAAAGAATACCAAGTATATCCATTCTTCAGTCGATGATCTGAAAAAAACAAACAAAAAAAAAAAAACAAAAAAACAACAGCAACATTTTTCAGACCACTGGCTGAAGAACGGATATTCTTAGTATTCTTTAGCCAAACAGGTAAGATTTTCAGTGTTTCCTTAAAACTGCAGGTAATAATGCCCGATCGAAATAATGTTTAATGTTATTTAAGCCTCAACAAAGTATTCTCTTCCGATTACTGTCCATCAAGAGGATTAATTTAACTTGGCTCACATCACCCACTATTAGAGAAATGCATGCTTTGTAATGCACATATTCAAAACGATGTGGACTCCATTGTGTTTTTGTGTATAACTGTTAATTATGATGTTCTTCCTTCTCCTGAAATGTTGTTTCCTACCCCCCCCCCCCCCCCCCTCACTCTGTGTCTTTTCAGTTTCGTTTTTAATGTCTGTTTTATTATTGTCATCTCTAAATTCCTCATTTGATGTCTGTTACACGGGAGATTTGGAAACTATTTGCATCTAGATTATATTATAAGTAATGCTATTTTTATCACACAAAAAATGACATAGATCCCTTGACCAAACACTGCTCACATCTATTATATAAAGGGCAGTTTTGTGTGTCCCCCCAGATAAATGTAAAAAGCTACAAAACAAACGACCACAAAGTTGTTATATTCTTGATCAGCATTTCCCTGGATGAATAATATCCAAACATTTAAAAAAAATTATTCATTCTTTGGGGGTCAACTGCGCCAGGTTTCGTCAGAGGGGGGTCTGGTTTTCAGCCTTTTTATGTACTAATTTAGGAATAAAATGCCGACTCATTGCTCAAGGAATTTATTATATAAAAGAGGTGTCTGTGTGTGTGTGTGTGTGTGTGTCGAGAGGGGGGGACAGGGAAGGGGGAAAGAGAGACGGATAGAGATAGATAGAAGTTTTAATAGAAATATTGTACACTTTTACCCCGGGCAACACCGGGTAGATTTGCTAGTATATATGTATAAAGCAAAGTTGTCTGTACGTGTGCTACGGCATCACAGTTAAAAGGTGGATCTAAGAACCAAACTAACCGCAGGTCCTTATCGATGTTAGAAGTTCTTGATCCTTTTTGAAAATTCATTATTCAAAATTAAAAGTGCGTAAAAAAACATTAGAAACAAATCTTCCTGCCATTTTTAGCGTTCTCTTGACATTTGTAATATTTTCTATTATTAGTTGACCAAATAAGATGCTTATTTCTATAAATAAACATAAAAATAAGTCAAGAGTGTTTTTTTTTTTTTTTTTATAAAATCATCGTCTGTATATGACATCTGTTTTAATTTATTAAAAATGGAACTTTTTCTTTATGTTTGTTATTTATTTTAGACAATCAAATTATTTTAAATCTATGCATAGAGGTAAAACAAATTTTAAAAAATTGTATCTCTGTGCCAACATTTTAAGTAGGTTAAAAAGTATTTTTGTTTGATTGGCGGCCGTGTGTATAAGTGTTTGCCTTAAGTTCCAATATTTTATGCCATCTTTCAGGGTTCGAATCTCACACTCGACATTTGTTTTTTTTTTCTTCTTTTTTTATAGCGTTCTAGTTATATCCTAGCCGATATAGATAATCATAAAGGTTTAAAAAAAAATCTTTTTTATTTTTTTCGATTTAAAGTATAAAAAAAATAAAAAGTAAACGTGTAGTAGAGAAAAGTTTGAGAAACCTGACGTTGACGTGTACTTCAACTAGTTTTTGATTACAAAAATCCTTATCTTTTTATGTTACTATAAAGACAATGTTCTCCATTGTTAACCAGTTTTTGTGCATGATATTTGCTAATTTTCCTGTTGAGTTCTTGTATTATTGTTGCTTCAAAGTTCATTATAACAAAAGTGAATGGCGAATAAATTACACGCATTGCATTATTTATAGAGTTACTTACTTATGACTCCTTCTTCTGACATTTACAATATCTACTTCAGATGCAAGTCACTCTCCGATAGTTGAAAACCTTTAAAGGTAAATGCATTGTTGTTAGTACTGAAGCATAATATGTAGTAGGATAAGGTTTTCTTTGTCCATGTGTTAGGAAGTTTTATCTTCTGCAGTTTATATGTTCTTCTATTTCTGTTGTGGAGAAATAAAATGGCCTTTGAAAACATTAATTTATTATTTATATTTAAACTTTTAAGGGGTGGATGCCATTACCTTTATTTTAGTAGAGATAGAATTGTGTTCGTAAAAATGCGACATTTGTCTTGAAGTTTAAACATCAGGATACATCCATTTTGTGTATTTGTAGAAAAGCATATTGCTATCTCTATTTATATAAATTTAGGTATTTGTAGATGTTTATGTATTTGTATGTGCAGGATTCGATCCTTAACTAATTAACCAATCATTATTAATTTTGGAACATAGTTGCGGTCTATATTTTGTTTAATTTAGTTTGATGCAAAGAGGGGGTGTAACTGCCTTGTGAAAGTTCAGATACTTCCGATTTTTGTGAAATTTTAACAATAGATGTTAGACATCAGTTAAATATTCTCCAAATTTCAGGTTTTTTTTAATGAATGTTTTAAAGAGTTTTTATGTGCACAACTTCCCATTTGAAAACTCAAATATTTCAGATTTGCATTTTTGATCTTCAGTCATCAGGCAAGCTTCCCTGAATTTCAATTTCTTCTTCAGCTTAAGCCGTAAGCCTTAAATTTGAGGCATTTTCTTGGATCTTCTTTTTCTTATGCAAGCTACTGCGACCAAGCTAGAGCAAAGACATTTTCTAGAATCAAAATTGTATAATGAATTCTGATCAAAATTGGAATAAGGATTCTAGAGATAAGTTTAGTAGCATTATATCATGATTTTAATCTTCATAAGAGGATATAAAAGTGGTGCAAAACTGTTTGTAGAATTCTTCTAATATATATATATATGTATATATATATGTATATATATATGTATATATATATGTGTATATATATATGTGTATATATATATATGTATATATATGTATATATATATATATATATATATATATATATATAGCACTAGATAAAGTGAAAGAATAAAATAAGGTGCAAATCAAATTTAATTAGAATTCAAAGTTCAAGCAAAGTACTTTAAAGTCCTTAACTCATGAAAGAAAGAAAATCTTCTCTTCAGAGGACCATTACTTATTTTATTCTTTCACTTTCTCTAGTGCTATTAATGCTCTATCCAGTATATTGAGCTTCATTTTTATCCGGATGTTCACTAATTAAAGATATTAGTTGCCTCATATCTTTTGTTGTATTAACAATATATATATATATATATATATATATATATATATATATATATATATATATATATATATATATATATATATATATATATTCCCTTTTCTATTCTAATCGTTTCATTCTTTCCTTCCTTTATTACCTTTGACAGTTAATACACAAAGAGAGCTTGACAAAAGTGATGTTGATAGATAGTGTATAAAATAAGTGAGAGAGTGAGAGTGATAGATAGAAACTTATTAAAAGATGAGTTAATTGAAAATTACAGCTAATTAGAACAGTTAAAATGGAAGTTTTCTCAAAATAAAGGAATATTTTAGCATGTATTTGTGTGATTAAAAAGCCTTAGGGAAACAAACGTTAACTCAGCTTTGTGTTTGTATTATGTATGTATATGTAAATCTTTCACAGAGAGACTCTTTCATGTTTCACAGCTCTTCAGTGTAGTTAGCAAGCTGAGATTGACACCCAATCGTTTTTTTTTCTCAGCACTCCAAACTTTTATTCACAGTGACATCATCATAAGCGACGAGGAAAAGAAATCTTACTTTTTCTATAAACAATATCAGCTGTCTCAGATTGTTATATTTGTTTTTATGAAGATCTTGGCATTATTGTTAATGGCAGCTGGCGATTTCATTTATCACAGTGCTCAACCCACAAGGAGTAGAGGGTGTGGTGAACAATAAATAAAATATGAGAAAAAAAAAATCTGAATCAAAAGATGGGGGAAAGTTGATTTGTTTATCATCCCAAACATTTTACATTTATTTGGCTACCATATTGTAATCATAAATATTATACGTTTTTAGTCGTAAATATAACGTAACCAAAAGGGGAGAAAAGAATAAAAATTTACATCATTTTAAATTTATATTTTTGTTTCTTATGTAAAAGATGAGACAAGATGATCCAAGTTGAAAACTATAAATAATAGGGTCAATAACAGAATCAAATCTTTACAAGGGCCAGATTTTATGCAGACATCGTTAAGCACAATAGAATTCTGTTTAATTATGCCTTTTTTAATTTTTTCAATTTTTCTAATCTTTTTTGTTTCAAAATCATAAAGATTAAAAAATTTTCCATATATATTACGGGTAATTTTGATTCATCTTCAGGTGACAAAAATAAGGAATAAAAAGCTGTAGAAAAAAGAAAATTTTAAAACAACAACCAAGAACGCAGTATGTTTGTCAACAACAAACCAATAGGACGTATTTGATACTTGTACAGGTAGAGGATGGCGTCGGACATGAGATACTTTCTGGAGCGGTAGAATGATCCAACCATTTTTCCAGCGGTCTTAGCAACAGATTTGATGTAAATCTTCCATTTCAAGTCTGAAGAAAAGGTCAGTCCCAGGAGCTTATCAAAGCAGTGGCCTTCCTCAAGGGGAGAGCCGGTCATTTCAATTGGGACGTAGTGGGGATTGAAGCTGTGGTGGTGAAAGGAGAGGAGCTTTGTTTTTGACACATTAAAAGTAACCAGCCACCTTTTCCCGTATTGCACCACTTGTTCCAGGTCAGAAGAGAGAGAGTCAGAAAGAACCTGATCATTAATGCTCTTCGAGGTGTTTCCATAGATGGTTGTGTCATCAGCATAAATGTTGATGAATGACCTTAGAATGTTGTTTGGGAGATCATTTATGAAGATAAGGAAGAGGGTTGGACCCAGAATGGAACCCTGAAGCACGCCGGCGTTGATAGTGTGTGTTTCAGACTTCTGCCGGTCAACGACTACTTTTATAAATCTATCAGAGAGAAAGGATTTGATGGTTGAGAGTACATTTCCAGATATTCTGTAGCTAACAAGCTTGTGAAGTAAACCTTTATGCCAAACCCTGCCAAAAGTCTTTGATATATCAAGAGCTATTGCTCTAGAAATGAAGCCCCCCATCAATAGATTCACTGATCCTGTGTGATATTACAGTCAGCACATCGGCTGTTGATCTTGCAGGATGAAAGTCATATTGCTTGTCGCTGAGTAAGCTGTTTTTGCTAAGGTGATTAACAGCTTCTTGGTTTATCACAGATTCAAGCAACTTAATCATGATGCACAGGAGACTGATTGGTGTGTACTAAGATGCAGAAGACCGATCCCCAGTATTTTTAAATATTGGACAGACTGACAAGGTTTTCCAAAGTGTTGGGAAGAACTTCTCCTTTAAGCAACGATTGAACAGCTTTGTAAGAATAGGAGCGAGTTCAGGTTGTAGTTTTTTAATCACGATGATTGGAATGTTGTCTGGACCAGTTGGCTTTGCTGGCATCAAGGTTTTGGATAAGTGTGGCAACATCCCGGATAGATATATGGATGCTGCTCAGAATGTTTTCAATCATGGGGGGAATTCAGGAGGTAGGTGGTCCTGATTGCAAAGGATGGAAATTGATGCAGAGTTCTTTGCAAAATGTTTGACTTTGTCAGACGCTGAGGAAACCACCTTTATGAAACCAAGTTTTATTCAAGGGTGAAGGTTAGAACAAAACAGACCTTTTGAGAAGCAGCATTAAAAGCAATGATTTGGTCCGTTTGATGTCGAAGGTTTCAGTTTTTTTAATCACAATGATTGGGGTGCTTGTGATACATATGGAACATTTATTAACATTTATTTATTTATTTGATTTTGAAACAAAAGAAGATTATTAGAAAAATTGAAAGAAATCAAAAAAACGTATACTCACAATTCAAAGGACGAAATTATAAATATGTTTGCTGATATTAAACTGTAGGATTGATGGATTATCATTTAATTTTGTTGGTAATGGTTTGATAGATTTTAATTCTCTTCAGTTAGAAATATATTTGTAACTATTCAAAAAAAAATATCTGAGTATGATTTAAAGATAAAGCATTCGACTGAGGATGCAAAATCATACGGTGTAATTAGACTTTTGAGTTTTTATTTTTCTCCCTCACACGGTGGGAAAATTAGACACAAGGTCAGGAAAGTTGAATTTGGCTGAATAAAAATTGCCTGTTGGCATTCCCCGGTAGGGGCGCTTTCGGCAATTAACAATAAATTAACCTCCTCAAAGGGTGAGAAGGTAAAGCCTGGGAAGTGGACCTCCTAGAACTGCACAGGACGACAGAGAACAAGCCGTCTTCAAAAATGGCCTTAACTTTGCCGGTCTGATTTTGATATAAACTTTAATTTTTTTTAGTTATTATCACTACTTCAGTCATTATCAAAAGTTGTATAGTTGGGTAAAACAGGGTTATTTTCATTTTTATATGCTTTTGTTGAATAAACCATTATTGACAGGTTAAATCATTTTTATTTCATATATATAATATTAAATTATATTTTAATATTTTACCTGCATATGTCGTCGTTTTGAGCTTTCAGCTCTCCTAAGTGTAAGGAAATGACAATCTCAGACGGTCACGGGGTGTGAACCTGGTTGACAGAGACACCATGAATCTGTAAGCAGTTGCCTAATCCCCTTGGCCATGGGTGATTGTCACATGATAACAGAAATTTAGTTATATTTACGCTGAGAGTGGCAAGCGTAAACATCAAGACATTCAAGTAGAACTCAACGACAGTCGGAGTATCGCATTGAAGCAGTAGGTGGATGCCTATTTTTTAATCTCTCTAAAGTGCTCAACTTTAATTTGACTTAAAGGTGCTTCTTATAATATTAAATTATATTTTAATATGTTACCTACATACGACGTCGTTTCTAGCTTTCGCCTCTCCTCAGTGTGAGGAAATGACAATCTCAGATGGTCACGGGGCGCAAACTTGGTTCACAGAGACATTTTGAATCTGTAAGCGGGTGGCGTATCCCCTTTGCTATGGGCGGTTGCCACGTGATGACCGAAATTAAGTTATATTTACGCTGAAAGTGGCGAGCGTAAACATCAAAATATTCAGATAGAACTCATATATATATCAAAGTTGTCCGTATGTGTGTCGCAGCATCAAAGTTAAACGGTTGATCCCAGATCCAAACTAATTGCAGATTTGGAATCAGCACCTTCGATCTGATGCCCTTATCAATGTCAGAAGTTCTTGAACCTTTTTTAAAAATCATTACTCAAAATTAAAGGTATGTAAAACTAGCATTAAAAATATGTTCTGACATTTTTAAAGTTCCCTTTCAGACAATAGAACACCTCCATATTGTTTACTTTTAAAAAAAACAAAACATATTTCACCCCAAAACAAGGCAGGCCACCACTGTAGACATAAGGGGCTACTGAGAATTAGGGTGTAGGTTATGGGCGTCATCCTAAGTTGGGAGCTGTGTAGCGAGATGTCTGTTTACATTAATTTTAAACCTCTGCATGTCGGTACAGTCGAGGGAGCAGGGAGGGAGTTCCAGAGGCCGGCAGCACGAGAAAAAAAGCTGTTGGGGTAGAAGGCTTTCCGACATCTAGGGACCTCCACAATGGATGGATGGGATTTAGCTGATTATCGAGTTGGTCTAGTGTATTTACGTCGAGGGGGCACCAGAGCAGTCAGTTCATCGGAGCACAATCCATTGAAGTATTTGTAAAACAAGCACAAGGATGCAACATTGTGGCGATGGGACAGGGGCTGGAGCTTGGTGGATAGTGAGGGACCTATTAAGTTGGCAACTTTTTTTTTTGATCTTGTCTAAGAGGGAGAGACTAGTGGATGATACACCAGCCCAGATGTGGCAACAATACTCCATGCATGGGCGGGTGGTGGCTTTGTAGAGATACAGGATAATGTCAGGAGGTCTGAGGAGTTTACTAGCATGGTAGAGGGAGCCCACCTTCTTTGCTGCAGCTTTGGCAATGTCTTTAATTAATTTGTTCCAATTCACTTAAAATTCACCTTCAGTCCAGTTTTATTCTCCGCTATAACGTTCCAGTTATTTCCTAGCCAATGTCGATCATAATCATCATAAATCTGAATACTATTTTAAAAAATTATTTTATTGTGATTTAAAGTTAAAAAAAAAAATGAAAAAAAAATTTTTTTTTTCATTGGAACTGATATGCAGACGAGAAAGGTTTGAGAAAACTGGTGTTGACAGGTACTTAAGCTAGTTATAAATATAGTTGCAATCATGTGTAGCTTAGAAAATCTGTGGAAAATCCTGACTTTCAGAGACGCAAAGGACATGAATTGCAGCTCTACACCTTGAAGACCATTGTAAGTGCAATTAGCGTGAAATTTGCAAAACAACTACAATTGAGAATTTTAAAAAAAAAATGATGGAAAGTAACATCTCCTTACTTCTAACAATACAATGGTGCACATTTCGTTCTTGTTAGCTCCTTACATCAAGTGGATTCATGCCTTGTCTGGAGCGATTTCCATTAAAAAAATATATATTTAACCTTTATGAATTTAAAACTTTGTTTACATTTTACAAGACTAAAAAAAAACGTACCACACACACAAAATTAATGCGCTATGATACCAGATTATATGAAAATAAGAGTGAATTTTTAAACATTCATTCTCTCTCTCTCTCTCTATATATATATATATATATATTTTAACAGGTTTACTTGGGAAAGAATTGTAATAGTCAACACTATATTCTATCCAATTTTTTGTTTGTTAAATTCACCCCAAACAAGGTACACTGCCACTGAGACATAAAGAGCTCATGTGGATTAGATTAGGGGCCCAAATTATAGTGGCATGCTAAGTGGGGAGTTGTGCACCGAGATATTTGTTCACATTACATTAAAATTTTTGCATGTTAGTACAATCAGGAAACGAAGCAAAGAATGGAATTCCAAAGGAAAGCGGCTCTGAGGAAAGTAGCTATTAGAGTAGAAAGCCTTTACGCCATCTGAGGACCTCTACAGTGAAGGGGTGTGATTTTGCTGCTTGTCCGGTCGGTTGGGGTATTTATGTTGACGGGGCACAAATCCTGCACGGAGATGCAACATTGTGGCTATGGGACAGGGGATGAAGTTTAATAGACAGTGCGGCACCTATTAGGTTAGAGACTCTTTAGCACCCTGTTCAAGAAGGAGAGACCAGTGGTTGATTCACCAGCCCAGATGTGACAACACTACTCCATGCATGGGCGAATAGTGCCTTTGTAGGATATAGGATACTGGCAGGTATGATAAGATTTCTAGCCCTGTAAAGGGAACTCACTTTCTTTGCAGCAGACTTGGCAGTGTCTTCTATGTATTTGTTCCAATTCATGTTACCTGTGAATGTTAGGCTGAAGTGTTTGAATGTTGGACCATCGGGAAGGTTTCTATCAACCGTGGTAATCTGTGGTTGTTAAGGTTTCTTATGTGGTTAAGGGAAAAGAGCTTTGTCCTGATAGCGGTAAACGTAACAATCCATTTATGGTTTCATAGAATAAAGAGGAAGCGAATAATAACTTAATAATTTACTGTGTAAATATCTATGCTTAATTTAATAAATATTTTTAGCAGACATAAAATCTTTTATATCTTTATTATATCATTAGTCTAATTTAACTAACTGAAATTGCATATATTACAAATGATTTTTAAGATTATCACTCATGGCCATAAAGTATCAATATTTAAGCACTATTTTACTTTAAAATATAGCACAGCAGTTTGTATTTCATTGCAAAATATTTTTTGAGAATATATATATATATATATATATATATATATATATATATATATATATATATATATATATGTGTGCATACACACAGTTGTGGGAAAAAATATTCGTACACATTAAAAATAACATTTTTTAAATATAAAGGCAATTTAGTTCATTCATTACAAGGTTTAAAAGACGTAAGACAGTTGAAAACCAAAGAAGAACAGGTGCTCCAAAGAAAGTCTCTCAGAGATTATCAAGAAAATTGTGACACCAGATTCAACAAAATCCAATGGTCACCCGTGAATAACTGCAGGATGAGTTGCATTTATCAGAAATTAGTGTAACCAATTGAAGAATAAATAATTCAATTCATAGAAACAGTCAAAACGACACAGAAATGTGAGGTTGAAATTGGTTTTCAAACATAATGATGACAAAAGTTCGTTTTGAGAAAGAGTTTTATGGACAGACAAATCTAAAATTGAGTTGTTCGATCACAATCATGTGTGGAGGAAGGATGGCGAGGTCCATTTGCCAAAACCGCTGTACCAACTGTCAAGTTTGGTGGTGGCAGTATCATTATTTGGACCTGTTTTTTTTTGCAAAAGCTTCAATGCTAAAAAATATTTTAAATATCCAAGAAGAAAATTTAGTGCCATATGTTACATCCTGATTGGATTTTCCAACAAGATAATGATCACAGCTCACAGCAAAATAGATAAAGCAGTTTGCCAAAAATAATGTTGATATCTTGCAATGGCAAAGTCAGTTCTCAGATTTGAATCCAATCGAGAACTTGTGGCGATATTTGAAAATTCATATCCATAAATGAGCACCAACAAATATTAAAAGTCTGAAGACAATATGTCAGACGTATTGAAACAAAAACCTTTGCAAATCATTAATTTAGAACAACAGGAAGAGATTTGTCGCTATTGAAGTAAATAAAAGCTATTTAACAAAGTATTAAATGAAGATAATACATTATTTTTGTATTGTACGATTACTTTTTTCACCCATTAAAATAAATAAATTGTATCAACTTCTGTACGTATAAAATTAATAATAATTTAAGTTTTCTTTATCTCTGCTGACAATTCCATCTCAATTAACCTGTATTCCCGAGAGGCTCTTGGCCTTAATAAGTAGAGACAATAGGTAAAAAAAAGAAAAGGTAGTGGGTTCAGGACACATTCACACAACTAGACAGAAAGAATTGCGCTCCCTTATTGTTAGGGTAAAATTAAGCCTTCGGTCTAAAAGCAGTGAAATATGGTTCTTCTCAGACCCAGGAGGCCATCATTACCTCCTCCTGCAAGAGAGGGATTGGTTCATTTTCAGTTGCTTGAGACACTCTTATTCTTACCGGGTAATGTGTCGAAGGGTCTGTTCCAGGCTTTTTTGTAACTTTCCAGAGTTTCCTATCAGGGAAGCTACTCCCTCCCCCAATACCTTTACATTGAGTTCATGTCTAACCTTGCTGAAGTGGGAAGTGGGTAAATAAATACTCAGACAGGGAACATATTCCCGATTCGGTTTCTTTCAGTACAATGAGGCTTGATGCTTGTATTCATGTTTTTGAAAACATGTGTTGACAAAAGACTAATTCACTTAAAAAATTGGAAATAATACTAAAACTAAACGATTTCATATATGACGAATGAGCTGTTTGCACAATGAGCTGAATGCATTATGTTACTAATTTGATTATTTATTGCTGTGTTTATTAAAACGGGTTAATTCATAGCTCAGTCATTTTTATTATGGTCACTTATTCTTGGTAATTGTTTCTTTTAGGTAAATTATTTCAATTGGTTTACCGATGTTTGAACATTAACATTTTCCACTTTATAATGATATTCCTTATTAGCTTTAAAACATAGTTATTTCTTTTCTGTTATATTTATAAAATCGGGGGACTTATGTTTTGAGGCATGTCTGTCCGTCCGGATTTTTATCTGCAACCATCCATTGATTTTCTCTGAAATTTTGCATAAAGTTGTAACTTTGGTCAGGTTAGAAAGTGACATTCTCCGATTTTTGAAAAAAAATCTGGTTAGCCCCCCTGAAACTTGGCCAAAATGTGGAGGCAATTGTTCCTAATAGAAAATAAGTATCGCTGACCTTGGAAAAAATCTGGTTCGCGCCCCCAGGGGATCAAAAGCTTCCAAAATGGCAAAAAATGACCCTTTTTTCCCATAACGTTTGATCCATCCATTCAATTTTTCTGAAACTTGGCCAAAATGTAGAGGCAATTGTTCTGGATATAAAATGAGCATCCTTGACCTCAGAAAAATTCTGGTTCGCGCCCCCAGGGGGTCAAGGGGGGGGGTGTCAAAAATGCCCCAAATTGCCCAAATTTATTGCATTTTACACTTGCCACATCGAGTAACATACAGAGGGGGCCATGCACGCGCGGCTTGTTTTAAATATTCTTTCCAAATTTGATAGTATTAATATTCATTCATTTATGATACTTGAGCTTTTAATGGCGTCTACTTTTGTGTAAAATTTCTAATTCCACTTTTCAGATATATATAGTTTTTTTAAAAATTTAGGTGTGATTCTTAAATTTCATTTTTGTAGACATTTAAACAGTAAACTCATAATGAACACTTATACACCAAGTCTATAATAATAGATGAAAAACATTTGTTAGGTCCAAGAAAACCTTGTGTAAACATTGTTGACCAGACTCTAATGAAACAAGCTTTCTCTTTGCCTTTTCTTTTTCTAGTTACTATCTTTATAAACATTTGAGTGGCGCCAAAATTGACCGTTTCATTTTAATTGTCACCTGTTCAAAGAATTAAAGGTTATTCGATTCATAATAAAATAATATTCTCAAATTATATTTTAAGAAATTTTGTTGCATAGAAATGTGAGATTGTATTATATTTGGATTGTTCGATTTCTATTCTCACCTTGTTTGTTATATTAACAACATTTCGCCAGATGTGACCGCTGACCTTCTTAGTACATTTTCTGGAAGTTGAGAATCTTGAGTCAAACTTGAGAATCTTTATATCGAACTCAACTCGGGGAACCCTATTAATCTCAGAAGTACAACCAAGGGCCTAACACAGTAGTATCTCTACCAGCAACCCCAAACAAACAAATAACTTCAAATTCCCAGCAAAAACTACATTTTCTTAATTAAATCAATAAATATAGGCTTCCATAGGCTTCTGTTCGAAATTCTGTATAGAATTTTGAACAGAAGCCTATTGTTCTCTTTACGTCGGCCATGATTGGATAAAATAATCAAATAAATACAAGTTATCAATCCTCATTTAAAAAATTGCAAATGTGAGATTGTAATTCAAAACAAAATATGTTTGTTTTACATTATGATAAAAAAAACATTACAAATACCTAATTTTATACAGAAAACATGTTTATTATTATTGCTTTCTCTTAAAAAAATGACTCATTTGATGAAGATTTCAAAATCTTTTATTATACAGAGATTGTTTTTTTTTTGTTTTAATTACAAGAAAAATGAATCAATTAAAAGAAAGAATATTGACATACTCTTAATGCTATGCATTAGCTATTTGACTTTTGTTATATAAATAAAATTATATAAATAAGTAATTGATATCTATCATACTTGCTAAGTAAAGTGATTGTCTGCTATTAATAGGAGGCTGCATTAGTTTAGTGACGTTGAAAAAATGTATGAGAGTGCTTGGGTTAGTAGATGTAGAACAGTTAAGGTAGTGGGGTCATTTGGCAGGGAAGTCCCAGGAAAACATGGATTTGAGAAAAAGGGGGATAAATGAAGACCTGGCTAAAGATAGGTTAGTTTGTAAGTCAATTTCTAAAAGGCGTCCACCACATGCCAGCATGTAAAACAAACATTAAACCGAATATGATGACGAATATTTGTTTGATCCGTAAGTGGTAACTCAGTCCATGCATCAAAGATAATTAATCTCAGTATTGTAATTAACAGTAATTGTAATAATTGTGCAATGCTATTTATTTTTAAGTACTATTTGACCTACTATTTAAGTTGTTCATAATTGTTTCCTGTATATCTTAATGTCTTCTGAACTGATATTGTGTTGATACGAATTTGAAATATTTATTGTTTCAGAGCATTTTATATTTATTGATTTAATTAAGAAAATGTAGTTTTTGCTGGAATTTGAAGTTATTTGTTTGTTTGGGGGTGCTAGTTGAGATACTACTGTGTTAGGCCATTGGTTGTACTTCTGAGATTAATAGGGTTTAATTGGTAGAGCTAATTTTTTCCTCTTTAAAAGAATGTATTGCAAAGATCGGCAACCTTACAAAAAAGAGCTACTATGAGATTTTGGATAGAATTCGATTGAAAAGGGAGCTATAAGGTGAAAGAAGTTTATCAGTAGATCTATAACTAATAAAGATTTAACAATAACTATAATTATAGCTTACTAATAGATTTATAACTATAGCGCTGTGCATCTTTAATTTAGCTGACTGAGTGTTTCGTGAAGTTCAATAAAGAAAAAGGAGTTATATTACGGGTGGGACGTAATGGGTGAAAATTTCAGATTCATGCGAGTAGTATTTTTTTGTGTTCATCTATACATAAATAACACTAAACAATCAAACATTTTGAACATTTTGCAAAATTCAGAAGGTGCAGGTCAAAAATAGCTGTTAGGGCTCCACGTGACTCAAAATCCATCATTTTTCGGTGAAAAAGTGGTTTCATGCGACATTGCAGGTCCTAAATCATCCTCAAAAGCTATGAATGGATATAGATGGTTAAATCTGATATAGTACTTTAATTTAGGACCATTTTGAGGCTGTGAAAGGGTTTTCATGAATGTAAAATAGCCAAAAACTAGTGGCCTGCACCTTCTGAATTTTGCAAAATTTTCAAAATGTTTGATTGTTTAGTGTTATTTATGTATAAATGAACACAAAAAAATACTACTCGCATGAATCTGAAATTTTCACCCATTACGTCCCACCCCTAGTTATATGTGGTGTTTGAGTCACTGTTTATAAAACTCATGTACTGAGTTAGATAAGCCTAATTAAGTAAATCTCTGACTTGTTTGGAGAAAAGGATTCATGCCATCCGTAAAGGTGTGGAGATCAAGTCAAAACGCTGTCAGATGCAATTTAAAGTTTGTTTTGCAATTTAAAGTTTGTTTTGCAATTTAAAGTTTGTTTTGCAATTTAAAGTTTGTTTTGCAATTTAAAGTTTGTTTTGCAATTTAAAGTTTGTTTTGCAATTTAAAGTTTGTTTTGCAATTTAAAGTTTGTTTTGCAATTTAAAGTTTGTTTTGCAATTTATCCGGCTGTTAATGATAAAGCCAAATTTCTACCAATTCAGTATTTATAAACACATACATACGACTGAATTTACATCCACTCTCCTCTGTGCTGTTACAGTGACGTCTTCAGTGGTTTCGTTATGCTGCTCGTCGTCAGGCACGAAAAGTGATCCGAGACATTTTCATTCTGTCCTCACTACTAAATTAGTGCAAACGCTTTGGTCGGCAGCTGAAAACCTGAGCAATTAACAGCAGGGAAAACCGTGGCAAAATCTCCGTCTTGCAAGTTATTTGGTCTTCGTCAATGGGCAGATCTCACGCAGGACTGCCATCTGTGGGCTGCTATGGTAAAAGATGCTGTGCGGGCCAAGGAAGAACCTGCCCACTGTAAATACCACACTAAGAACAAGCAAGCGTGTGCATGCACACACACACACACACATATATATATATATATATATATATATATATATATATATATATGTAAAGATAAATGAAAGAAGAAGGATAAACATGTACGAACGTGTACACCTTGCATTGAACAATCGAAGTTGAAATAGATTTGTCAATCGTACATGTTTACCCCTCTTCTTTCATTATCTTTATAATTGCTCTATCTCGTATATTGAGCTTAAACCATTTCACTATAGGTTCTATCTACTAAAAGTATACTTTAAGTTTAATATTGTATATATATATATATATATATATATATATATATATATATATATATATATATATATATATACAATAGTAAGTTAAATAATCCCAATTAAAGACGAAACCTCAAAACGGTGTCTTTCTGAATTTTATTTACGCCCTATGCAGTTATCTTTTCATTCAATCAACTTGTGCTCTCTTCCAATTCAAAAGGTTTCGTATTTTAATAGTCAAGCTGCTGATGTGATTTTGATTTTCTTCATGATTGATTGAAGGTTTTACCCTCAGATTCGGACCGTTCACTTTTGTCAAAAGAACTATTATTCATAGTTTGTTTGGTTATGTCTTAAATGATATGCAGAATATGTCAATTTGTATTTCTTGCTAATTGTTTTAATGAAATATAATGAGCAGTAGATCGAGGAAATCAATGAATTTCATTGCATTTTATGACATTTTATGACATATCTTAAAAATGTATTTTGAATGCAAATTGGTGTTCCATAATAAGACTAAGTCTTGTTTGATCAGTCCCAACATTTGCTATCAATATATGTAAATACAAAGTAAATGATTCACTTATATAAAAGAGTCTCTAAATTATAATTGATGAGTATTTATTTACTCCTCTCCAGGAGTTAGGCACAAGGCCAGTTTTATCTTGCGTCACATCTTACTTGTGGGAGTAAGATCGGGTCGGGAAAGTAGGGGTTTGAAAAGCCAGCGCCCGAGAGGTAAGCACTCTGGCCATTAAAAATTGTCTGGGCCGCCCCGTCGGCATTCCCTGGTAGGGGCACCTCAGGCGGTAAGCAATAAACTTACTCCTCCCCAAAGAGGGGAGGCGAAGCCTGGAAGGGTGGACCTCCTAGAACTGCACAGGACAGACACAAAAACGGGCGTCAATCAAGCCCCGAAGGCCAAGACAATACCAGTCTATGGGGTGCAGTATCCATCGGAACAGATACTACACTTTGATCTTAGCCAAAAAGCCAAGAATTGATGAGTATTATTTACTCCTCTCCAGGAGTTAGGCACAAGGCCAGTTTTATCCTACTCCCACAAGTAAGATGTGACCCAAGATCGGATCGAGCAAGTGGGGTTAAAAGCCAGCGCTCGAGAGGTGAGCACTCTGGCCATTTAAAAATTGCCTGGGCAGCCCCGTCGGCATTCCCCGGTAGGGGTGCCTCAGACAGTAAGCAATAAACTTACTCCTCCCCAAAGAGGGGAGGCGAAGCCTGGGAGGGTGGACCTCCTAGAACTGCACAGGACAGGCGTGCAGTATCCATCGGAACAGATACTACACTTTGATCTTAGCCAAAAGGCCAAGAATTGATGAGTATGGACATTGGAGATATACATTTTAAAAAGAACGTCTGAACATAAACATAACATTTACAAAAAATACCTGGTACAGCTTGCGTAGGTGTTGTTCATATCAGTCGAGGATTTGTCCTGCTTTTCCTGGCATATTATTTACCTCATTGCCAGGAGGTTAGACACAAGGTCAGGTGTAATTTTTAGAAGCCAGCACACTTGGATAAGCACACTCTGGCCTACAAAAAATACCTGAGCAGCCTGTCAGCATTCCCCGGTAGGGGTGTCTCACATGATTAACAATAGACCCACTCCTTCTCAAAGAGAGGGTAAAGCCTGGGACTGAACAGAACAGCAGTCAGACAGCAACAAATCTACTGTCGGACTGATGTGTATTATAATTCCTATCCTTGCATTGTTTCCAGTTGTCTTGGATTTCAATTTGCCTCAAACAATACTGATTCAGTAGATATGCGGATGGAGATTGCGAAACCCTTGCTTCACTATAGACTGCCCATGCAGGCATCCTTACAGAGGGTATCCATTGTCTCTTGAGGGTGAAAAGAGACCAAAATATTCCTGGATAAAGGTATTAGTTCAAAATGTGAATTTATTTCTCCTCCCACAGTATACTAGTATGGACTTGACTCTCAAGACTTGGAAGGGCAACTAGATTAAATAAAATGGATGTAACACCAATAAAAATGCCTGGAAAGTTAGGCCCTGCCAGATTATACCTGCATAAATAGATAATTCATTCAATCCTCACTTGTCAGAACATATGGGGTGCTTTGATAATTAGCAGACTCTCAGATTAACTAATAAAAATAATTTCAATATTAATTTAAAAAAAAATAGTAGAGAGTACTTTTAATGTAAATGAAAAAGAAAACATTTTATATAAGTAACAAACACTATCTAGTAAATTTTATGATGCATTCTGAAATGATAAAATTCTAATTTCTTAAAATATTTTTTTACAAAAAGCAACAAGAACAATTTTCAAAAGTGTAAGTTTAAAAATTTGTATCAATGATGTATATTTAAACATTTCCTGCTTTTCAATTATCTTTTATCCTCTTCCCTGTCAAGCACATTAAATCAGTATTTTTATCTTCTTAAATTAGAAATGAGTAAAAATTACTATGTTTGGTTTGTTGTTGTTATTCTTTCAATTACCGCAGAGATATTAATCTTGATCACCTTTTTGTGAAACAGGCTGTTTTGATTGTGAGAACTTGTTGCAACTCTCTTGGAATTATGAAAATCAATTTTTTTCACATGATCTCTTCTATAGAAAGGTTTCTGCAAAAAATCACGATTATGATAAGGATATATTTTCTTACAAAATGATTCAGATAAATTTTTCAAAATCTAGTTAGATACTTATTAAAAAAAACAAACAAACAAAAAACCCAAAACCATCCAATATATATATATATATATATATATATATATATATATATTTTATACGTACATAAAAGTAATCCATGGACACGTGTTTCTGGCTCACAGCCGTCATCAGCATGGCTAACTTAGACAGAGATCAAACCTTCGATATTGATTTCTATAGTCCAGCGTTCTACCACTAGACCAAAACGCTCTGTCTAGAAATATGTACGATTTTTATCACCTAAATATTTAATGTATTTTTATGTAATTATTTTTATTGGTGATTGTAACGTTCGTTGTTATTTTGCTTACTATTATATATATATATATATATATATATATATATATATATATATATATATATATATATATATATGTAAACAAAGATGCTTTAATTGTGTGATATATAGTAGAATAACATTTGTAATCTTATTTCAAATAAAGTTAATGCAACATTTGCACAGCTAATCCTTTACAAAAAAATGATCTTTTATCGACCAAATAAAAAGAAATTAAAAACTCAGATTGTATTATTTTCTAACAGTGTGAGGTTGTTTTTTTCTTATTAAATTAAATTATTCATGTCTCATGTTACGAAATACTGCACACATGTTTACTCTCAATAGAAAACGGTTTCCTTACTTCTCCAAGATCCCCACAAAAAGATCAGGAAATTTAGATTTAGGCCAATTTTATCTATTTACACACTCATTTTACCATGTACTAAATGAATGGACATGGCAATAAGATGTATTACATAACGAAAGTCAGTCAACGCCTGGGGGGGGGGGGGAATGATTGACAGATTAAGGTTCAAAAGATTGACCTAAGCGAGTAAACGAAAGTCAGGGAATCATGTGATTTCCGGAAAAAGATAATGCTGTTTCTTTCTGTCTAGACACTCATATTGGGCAGTCATGCCAAAATATCGTCATTCCAAGAAACCCCAGTGGGGGTGGAGGCAGGCGCACAATGTTAACTAAATAGTGTGGCAAAGCCATCTCTCTCTCTCTCTCTCTCTCTCTCTCTCTCTCTCTCTCTCTCTCTCTCTCTCTCTCTGATGCAGTAACCCACATCTAAAAGTATATCTCTCTCTGGTTCCCTGTAATTGTCCACTCTGTCCACTCCAATCTTCATTTTGAAATAACTTCGGCACTCATGTGAAGTTGATGGAATGACGACCTGGGGTATCAACTGGTGTGTATAGCAATTTATACATTCCTCAGATGACCACTATGTAACATATAGAGAAAAAGGCCATACATCCAAGGACACTGTTGCCTGGCTCAGAACCAATACTCTTGCCTTCATTGAATCAAACGAATGGCCCTCAAAAAGTCGAGATCTCAATGTAATGGATTTTACCATTTCAAGTTTACTTCAATTGCAAAGGAAAACAGTTACAGACATAATATCTTTAAATGCTGTGTTGATAGAAACTTGAATCAATCTCCGGCTTGAACTTATTCACATGTCTTTGTGCAACTGCTCACGGAATGCACATCTGATATTTCATCTAAGATTTGTGTTTTTCTTGTTTTAACAATGCTTTTGTTATCAACAACGGTTTTGTATTTCCAACAATTACATAAGTATATTAAAATTAATTGTGTTAAAATAACTGTTTTTTTTGTTTTTTTTTGTGGGGGACCCTATTGTAAACAGAATTAAATTTAAGTTTATAATAATACTTGATTTGTAAGAATCAGAATTTAAACAATTTAAACAATACTTGAAATGAAGAACTAATTTTGTTATTAACTGATTGATAATTGTTTTTTAGAATAAGAAATTAAGTTTTTCTTAATCCAAATATATCAATTACTGAAACAAGTTTGATTCTTCCAATTCTAAATATTTTGTTCATTTATTAAATGTATCATTACTAATTTAAAATGCATTTTAAAAACAAAATAAATAAAATATCTTTTTTAAATGTGTATCATATTGAAAACGAATGTTGTCTAAATAATTGTAAATGGTTTATTTTTGTGCATATATATATAAATAAATAAGGAAACAAACATCTTTGAAGCACGGATTAGAATGTATTAAAGTGAAATATTTTGAAAATCAACAATCGTGCAATTTTAAATGAAAAATTCATTAATTTAATTTTTTTTTTTTCACGAGCTTTCGTTGTAGAACAACTTTGTCAGGCGAGACTGTCTTATAGTTCTTTTTTCTTTCTTCATTTCTTCCTCCACATTTTGCTGGTATTAACCTCTCACGCCTCACTGGCAATTTGCTTTGTTTGGGGCGAGCAAAAATTAACAAACAATATAGAAAATAAATAAGGATAAAAAAAAAAAAGTTGCTGGACGCTGCATTTTAAACAAACCTTGTTTCAAACGTGTTCTTTATATATATATATTATAATAATGATAATAATAATCCATGTAAAACATCCACAGGGTAGTAACCCAAAGAATTTCAACCGGGTTTATAAAAATTGCTCAATATCAAATAGAGCTTTTATATATGATTATTCTCCGACACTGGCATGTCGATGTTATTGATCAACAGCTATTATAAACTGAGATCTCATCAGGCAGAGTTAGAATCCGGTCTTAACCTTAGATCATATTTGGAAATATATATATGCATAAAAAATTAATGTGAAAAATATATAAATATATTTTTTAAATTTTATTTCTTATTTGTTGACATATAGAAATAGAAAATCTCTTTAGAAAATATCTTATAAAAGAAGGTGTAAAAAAAACTTACATGCATGAAATCAAATTCAACTAGATTTTAATTAATTTACAAAGAGAACCTTTGAATATTTCACTGAAGATAATATTGTAGTCTAAAAGAAAACAGGGTCGGTAAATTATCTTGAATGTGATATTTTCTAGATCCTCATACAAAAATGGATGTACATAAAGTTTTTGCATCGAAGAAAACTCTTCTATAAAACAAGTCTTTGGCACCATTTTTATTTTGATGTTCTATGAAGTAATGAAATTCATTGTTCAAAGAGAATTTTGATTGTTTTGTGCGCTGTTTGTTTTTTTTCCTTTCTTTTTTGGTTATCACATTCATTTTTGGAATGTTATTCTGGCTTTATATTTCTTCGATATTTTCCCTTGGTCTCCGTCCATCAAAACATCTTCCAGTTCGCTTTGAGTTTCTTCCTCCTCCTTGTAGCGATTACAAAATCTCAAAGGTATACTCCTTTTGACTTTAAAATATCCCTTGACTGTAATGTCAACATATCTAGAAAGAGCTTAATATCGAAAAGTTTCGATATTGAATGACTGAAGGAAAAAACGAACGAAACTTGTCTTTTCTTTGATCTTTTGATTGTTATATATATATACATTTTTCCATTCCACTCTGAATCAGTGGCACTTAGCAATGAGGGTGTCAGCTACCCAGCACATGAGCGTATGGAAGTTGTTTTGCTATGGAAGGTGCTGAATGTTTTTTTGTACCTAACTACTTCTTTTGGAACCAGAAGCAGCAGCAGTTTCCGTCTCCTCGCCCAATACAAGGAAATCTGTAGAGCTTGACATATTTCAATCTTTATTTGTGCTAACTTTTAATAATAATACAATTTATTTCCTTGACTCAGTGACTTAAAGTTTTTGGCGGAAATCTGTCTTATTCTCTTTAAAAGAATATAACTTATATATATATTATATTTTTACTGACATGTAATTCATACTGCGATCTTTGAAATTGTAGTGTTACCGGAATTGCCCCTGCCTACAGCACTGCCAACAAGTATGCACAATAAGAGTCTCCTTTTCAATCCCAAAATTGATGATGATGCTCGAAGGATCCTTGGAAGCAGTGATGAAAACTTGGCTCAGCAGCTCGTTCATGCTCTAAAACACACTTCAACAGATCACATGTAAGAACTTTTGCTTATAGATTGCTTACTCTGATCATTATGGCATCTCGTTGACGGAGTCATATTTTTAGATCCACTCGATTAAAAATCTAAGTAATTTCTAAATAACTACATTCATTGTTAAAAAAGAAAAGAGAGAGAGAGAGATGGACTGCGAGACAGAGAGAGAGACAGAGATAGTGTTATCCTATTTAGAATCTCATAATAATATCATTCTATTATCTGGCTTAAAAAAAAAAAAGTAGGAAAGAGATTTAGCTAAGGGAAAGAACAAATTTTCCATATTCATATTTGGATGAGTGTTACTTTATTTTGTTTATCAGGTAAAAGTCCAGAATAGTTAACAGTCAAGAACTGCTAAACAAAAAAAAAATAAACAAAAAAAAAAATAATTAGCAAATGAAGAATTAAATTCTCTACCGACCCGCATACTTTGTAAGATTTTTACTTCAAAATTATTTATGAAAGCTGTCTTATAGACACACAAAAAACAAAATGGCGGTTGAGTGATCGCTTAACTTGGGATGGGAGGAGAGGGTTCATGCTGAAAAGACAGTAACAAAATACTTACCATACCTCTAAGTCTAAGTGGCAAGCAACCCCCTCCACACATACGCAAACCCTCGTAAAATTACGCGTAATCACCTAAGTTAAGTGTAGATATCAACGACCATTGTTTTTTGTGTCGATACGATTACTTTCATCAAAATAAAATTCTAAAATCAAAAATCGTACAAAGGTTTCTACATGTTAAAAGTATACAGTCGGTAGAGAATTTAATTCCACTGTGTTTGCTATAAATTATTTATTGTTTTTATTTATTAATTCGAATGTTAACTATTCTGTACATTACCCATTTTTCATATTCACAACATTTCGAAATCTGCCCATTTTCAAGTGTGTTGACATTGGCACCACACTCGAAGCATATATTAAAAAAAAAAAATAATAGCTAAACATCTGAAGATGACCCGAGTGTATAGCAGTCGAAACATTGTGATCATAAAAATCAATATGAAAACAAGTTCAAATACAAAAAATGAAGATGAAAATTCCTCATCTGAAAAATTCAAAGTAAGAAACAATGTTATGTTCTTAGTATTGTTGTAGTTAGCTTGCTTACTTAGTACTTTCTATGCATTGTCTTTTTCTCTCTACTAATTATCGGCATTATAACTATTTATCTTTTTAAAAACATATGTTAATATATTCATAAGCAAATAACATGAGATATCACTATATTAATTTTCTTATATAGTCACCTTTTTGGGGATAGCATTTCTGTAGCATTTTCTTTCTATGTCATTTCTTATAATCACTGAGTTTCTAGGAAAAAAATTTTTGAATTCATTTGTTACTCTGAACTCTCACATTGCATGTCTGAAGTTTATAAGATATAAACTGTTGCTGTTACTGTGTTTTAGAAACAGATTTACGCATACATTACATGAGTTTTATAATAGTAAAAAAAGGCAAAGCAAAAAAACAAGTTCAGTTAAGGCCAGTATTTATAGTGATGCTAGGCTAAGAGAAAGATGTAATGGTTCTTTAATAATCATTGTCTTTGAATAAGCATAGGCTGTGGAAAAAGACTAAACGTTTTGTTGTGTGAGCCAGTGGAGTTTAAAAGGTTCGTATTTTAGCTGAGGTGATCGTTTTGCTTTATTTCAACTTTCAGAATCATCGGCTTTTCTTTTTATTTTGCACATTTCCTTCACGGTTCAGTCTTTCAATTTTATTTGTTATTAGTTGAAGTAAGTTCCGATGTTAAATTCCCTTCCCATAACCCCTGCTTTTTTACCATTTAGATTGACAACGATATTGTGTATCTTTTTTTTTTGAAATTTTTCTTCTTCTCAAAGCAGCATGATTTACATTTATAGTTAAAAAAGAAAAGTCTTTTTTAATTTGCATGGTGTGAAATTGAAAAGTGTTTTTTTTTCCTTTTTTTTTCTTTTTTAAAAAACAAACTTTTTTACATATAAATCATCTTTGGAAAACTTGTACTGTTTGCCTTGTAGGCATGAATTCCCATAAAAAATTGTTGATATTTTAATTGTTTATTATTTTATTTATTGTTTCTTTCTTTATCGAACTAATATAAATAATGCTATTAATTTTTTTTATATAAGTATACTTTTTATTTTTGAACTGTCTCTCCATTTGTTTGTATATTCCACTTTTGTATGACTGTCTTACTTAGAAGATCACCTGATCTGTCTCTTATCTAGGCTGGAATTGTCATCTTTCTCAATCCATTTTTCTAACTAAAGAAAATCACTTTTTATTCACACTATTCAAAAGCCACACGCACACTGGTTTTGTATTTATGTTGAAAAATATTGAATTTAAACAATCTTTTCTGAACACATAAACACAGAAAATATAAATTATAACATTTCTACAATCTTACAAGTTTTATGGTTTTTCATTGTATGTATGTGAATCAACATTGGATCCAAAATATCCCAAAAATATAGTTTCTATTATGAAAAGTTAATTGTTATGAATAATAATATATTTCATTAACATATTTCACCAGATGATCGGCTTCATCAAAATGATAAACTTGAATTGAACTTTTTCCATATAATAATATGTATGTGCCTATTTTATGGATGCCTTTTTTACCTTCTGTTTGTTTATGTCAAGCCATATTTTTTGGTTTCTAATAGTTGAGACCACGTATATCCAAAGAAGTCAACGTTGGATAACATTTCACAGTTCAAAAATAACTGTTATCTTTTAGGTACAATTATAAAATTCTAATGGGAATATTGTCGACAAGTATCCAAAACTTTATACAAATATATTTATATTTATCCCATTAATTAAAATAGAATAAAAGAATTTTGTAAATATTATTTCCTGGACATAATAGGAATAAGCCAAAGTGTTAATTAATTACACCATGAGTTACAAAAACATTGGAAATAAAACTCTTCATTTAAAACAAATTCTTATAATATTTTAAGCATACATACTATTAAAAATTTATATTATTACATTATTAAAAATATACTTTTTATCATTATATTTTAAGAATTGATAGTACATATTTAAGTTTTTAATTTTAATATTTATTACAAATCAAAATTGAAAATAAATATACAAATAAATTGGGTGACAAAAATATTTTTTATATATTTTTCTCAGGTTGACAGACAGACAATAATTTTTCAGAAAACTTTAAAAAATTTATACATTTTTTGACTCCCGTGTAATTTTCTTTTGTTGTTAATATTTCATATGAGACTGAGTTTGATATTTTAAAAATATTATTACTGTATGTTGGTCAAGCAACAAATATATACTGTTACAAATTTTGAAAAAAACTTTTTTTTTTAATACAAATTTTTTTGTGAACATACATAATTTAATCATTATGTAAAATCGTATGGCATATCTGAACTCTGCCATGAAAAGAAAATTGTGGATGAAATGTTACAGATCGGCCACCTGTGCTGATTAAGTCATTATTATAACAATTTTACAAAACAATATGACACAAAATAAGATATTATTTGTATTAATGATCTATTAATCTTAATATTCGATATATATCTTTTATATTTTATATAAAAAATATATATCGAATATTAACAATAATAGATCATTAATACAAATATTTTATTTTGTGTCATTACCTGTACTAAAACAGGCACTATTTTATAGTGCCCGTTTTACTACAGTATTTTTATGATTAATAGCTTTTTTAATACAAGATACATAATTCAATGTTTCACCAGTCTTATGAGGCAAATATTGGTTTGTATTGGAAAAAAAAATCGTATTCCTGATCCATTTCAATATTTAATCCCAATTAATATTTTAAGAGGCAGAGGAGGAGATTTTACCTGCACACCCAGAAGTTCTCCCACTGTCCTCCATAACACTGGCGGGTGGGGGGGGATACAACAATTTTCTGATATTTTTCTCAGTAGTCAATCATATTTTAAGTGTTTTCATTGGCTAATGTTTTAATCTCTATTTATAAAATCATTAAATGTAAACAGCTCCCAAAACTTTTAATCTTTTAATGCATGAGGATTTTCTAAGAATTTTAAAGCCAGAAATAACTTTCTATTCAACATTTTAAATGCTTTCAAATTCCTTTTAAATTTAAAAGGGTCTTGAAATAATTCATATTTTAAAAACTATTAACAAAAGATTAAAAGTGCTTACTTGTTAATGAAAACATTTTTATTGGTAGATTCCTATTTCAGTCACGTAAATTATTTTATAAGAATATACTCAAATTAAAACCTGATGTTTATAAATGGAAACAATTAAATTTTGAGATTGTAGGAAGTTAGCTATAATGCAAAAGAATCTTTCAAAGAGACTGGCTTTAATTTATATATTAGAGATATAGAAAAGAGATAAGCATATACCCTGCACAGTGATATCCATAAAACTAGCCGTCACCTGGACCAAGCCTGTGATCATTCCAAGACAAATATCCATTATTGCGGACTAACGCAAAGAAGAAGAATGTATAGAGAAAGAGATTACGGTAATTCAAATAGTTGCCATTTACAAAGATTTTTCAGTAGCAGACAACAAATCTTTGTAGCGTGAAATTGCATTGCACAAATACCTATTTACACTTGTAAGCAGAGTGAGTGAAATGATGTCAAGTGTATCATCGTTTGCTCTGATAAATTTGGTACACGCGAAAAAAAATGATCAAAATCTATTGAGAAATGTGAGAATTGAGTACAGACACACCCTTTTAGAATTATATATATGGGAGAGCGAGAGCGTGTGCACGTCTCTTGAGATTTTCTGTTTTTTTTTCTTTGATCTCTATTCATATCCTCCTAAAATTTCCTGACTCAAAAGATGCATTTCAAATAATATACGTAAAGAAACATGTATTAAAAAACAAAAAAGAGCAATAAACTTATAGATTTGTACGGGGAGCATACAGGCATTTCGACGGGTTCAGACGGTCAAAATGGCAGGCATTTTTTAAATTTCTTCTTTCTATCAAGGTTGGAAAGAAAGTAATGTCGTTTTTGTCCAACACATTTATTTCATCTGAAACATTCACATTAGGGCATTTTTAATCTTTACAATAATTTCCCTCATTTTCTATGACTTCTGTCCAACGATCAACTAGCTCCTTGATACTTCTTCAAAAAGATTCTTTGATTTTTTTTAGAGAAAAGCAAATTTAGGTCATTTTTGAGTTGCTCGTCATTTTCATAGATTTTATTGTTTAAGTGATGCTGCAACGACTGAAAAAGATGGTAGTCGGATGAAGCAATGTCAGGTGAATAAGGCGGATGAGGCAAAACTTCCCAATTGAAACTCGTGACAATTTCCTGAGTGAGTTTTGCTGTGTGAGGTTTCACATTATCATGCTGAAGAACTACACTCTTCCTATTGAGTAATGCTGGTCGTTTTTTTGATAGAGCAATTCTTAGATCATCCAGCTGCAAACAATATTTTACTGCTGTGATTGTTTGATTAGGCTCTAGTAACTCATAATGAATCAGTCCTCTCATGTCCCACCATAAAGAGAGCATAACCTTCTTAGGGTGTAGTCCTTGTTTTGGAACAGGTTGTGGACTTTGGTTTCAGTCTAACCATTGTCTTTTGCGTTGGGTATTCTTGTAAAGAACCCATTTTTCATCTCCAGTCACAATTCTTTGCAAAAATAGTTCTCGATGATTCCTGGAAAACAAAGATGTGCAAACAGTCAATCTTTGATTTCATTGAGCGTTGGTCAAATCGTGGGGAACATAGAGTCCAAGTTTTGAAACTTTTTCTAACTCGTGAAGGCATGAAATAATTATGGTATGGGTTGTATTGAATTGTTGAGCTAATTCTCTGCTGGTTAACTTTGGATTGCCCCCCATAGCGTCTTTAATGGCGTCTTTATCAATTGATTTTGGCCTTTCCAGACGTCGCCGATCCGACAGGTTAAAGTCTCCAGAAGAAAATTTTGCAAACCACCGTTGACATTTTCGATCATTCAGAACATTTATCCCATAAACAGTTCCAATATTCCTTGTAGCTTCTGCAGCTGAGTTTCCTTTTTTGAATTCATAGAGCATGCAATGTCTCAGATGCTCCTCACTAATATCCATTTTTTGACGGCTGAGACTGTTAAACTTCATATTTTCCAACTAATTACTATATCTGAAAGGCAAAGCAAGATATTAAGATACCAATTCACCAAAAAATCTAGAACTGTGTACATTTGAGGAGACTGCAAAGTGATGAAGTAAAAATACGACATTACTTTCTTTCCAACCTGATATATTAATTACACATTATTGGAGTATTTTTATAGTTGATCTTTGTGCTTGATGAATTTAATTATAATAAAAGAAAATTGATATTTCTGAGATAAGATATTGTTATTTACATGTTTTAAACTGTTATCCTCATCTTAGTTGTTCTTATGAATATTATGAGATATACACCTAAAACATGTAAATTAAAAAATATATATTTGATTTGATGTATATATACTTGAATAAAAATAAGTTTTTGTATTTCTAAAATTCATATTTGTAACTATCTAAAGCACACTTCAATAAAACAAAACACAATTTGAATTTTTATGTGTTTTTGTCACAGATTAAAAATATGAAATTTGAATTTGATCTGTGACATTCAATTGTGTTATGCCCTGTATTTATGATGTACACTCACAGTTGGTTTGTAGTAAGACTCTAAGAATTTCAGTTTGCCAATTTGTGGTCTCAAATATTTTGACTTTCTGTTATGTTAGTAAAATGCATTGAATGTTGATTTTATTTTTGTAATTCATTTTCCACAAGAGTATGTTTCGAGTAAAACTTTAATTCCAAGTCTGTTAGATCACACACACACACAAAATCCAATGGATGTTATTTGAATTGTAATTGATAAGTCTATATGCTGATAAAGAAAATCCTTAAGATTTCATGCTTTATTCCTATGTAATAGTATTAATAAATTGTTTTCTGAAACGTGTGTACATATAGATAAACATTAAGTTTTTATTTTCAGAACTTGATTATAATATTTAAAATTTTGATTATGTCAAATTTTATAATCTACCCAATTATATCATATTATATATATACAGGGTGGGCCAAAATAAGGGTCCTATCTTTAAATTTGAATAACTTGAATTTGAATAACTTCCACAAAATAAAAGTTAAACTCACCAAACTTTATGTGTGTGTAGACTGACCCTTCCGAGATTTTTTGAAATAAACAAAACAAATTTTAGCCGAAAAACACTTCTTAAAACTTACAAAAACTAAAGTATTGTTTTTTACACTGTTTTGAGTTTTTTAAGCAAAAATAATGTTTTCTAAATGAGGGTACGTTCCTTAGGGCTAATACGGCTCATGCTTGCTTCGGAAGGGGTCCTTTACTTATTCTAAAAAAAAAAAAAAAAAAAAAAAAAAATCAATAAATAAAAAAGTTATGAATTTTTAAAAATAGGACCCTTATTTTTGCCCACCCTGTATAAATTATAAACTAAACGCGCAAATCAAGTTTGAATTCTGATGTGGATGTTTTTTAAATATGTATAGGGTTTTTTGCACACTGAGAAAAATCTTATTTTTGCATAAATATTTAATTGAAAAATCATTTGTACTTGATGGTAATAAGAACAAGATAGACACACATGCACATTCTCTTTGCCTTTCAAACGTACAATTTCATGCAGAGTCAACATGCCTGTTAAGATAAAGAAGTGTTAACTTAGAACATTTGAAATGAGCGTTGTACAAAGTTAAAGATATCCAGTTTTTTCTCAAAGTTACACATTCAATCAATTGTTTATCAGGAAACGTGTGCACACACACAGTGATGCGGATAGCTTTTAAGTTTTTCAATGCGTCCTCGGAAAATTTTATGAGTCCCTAGGAAATTTGTTACGATTCACGGAATAAGATGAGAAAAAAAGAAAAGAAAATTTTAATATCTAACAAATAAGATAGTCTATTCGATTCATGTAGGAAAACGCATTAAAAAATATAACAACATACCCCCTCCCCCATGTGACCAGAATTCAAGAATGTACATTCCCAAAAAGCGACTCTTGATGTTTCGATGAGGGATGAGAATGAGATTTTGAGCCAAGAATTTTTGTTCACAGCCAGCTCTATGTACAACTAAGACATGTATTTTCATGATCCTTGTCACAAAATTAAATTCATCAGTTATAAAGAAAATGCTGGGTAGGTTCTAAGTTGTTGGGGGGGGGGAGATAAAAAAGAAAGACAGAAAAAATAGGAGGTAAAAGAGAACGCACATTCCTGACAAGGTTTTCTGTGTGGATTGCAATCTATCATTTTTTTTATGAAGAAATTGACTTGCGCCCTTAGGATAGATGGGTAAGATTTTACTGTGATCTTTTAGATTTTTATGTGTCTTTGATGCAGGACACATAGTTATCAGCATCCCTGTATATGTATATAACAAACTAGATGTACCTGTGACCACTATTTATTCTAATTTTATTACATTAAAAAATCCTAAACTGTGACATCTGCTAAGCCATTCTTCTGGCATAACTAAAAGAAATAAGTCTCCATTTCTATATTATCCTTATTATTTACTTGCTAATTTTCACACAAGTCATTATCGGTGATTGCTCCCCAGATTTCCAGCACACTTCATGTTTATTATTATTATAGAAATATTATTTGTTTATAGAAACTTATTATTTTGCCATCTTATTTACATACACGCTTGTGGTGTGTATAGATTGACTTATGTAAATTACATGATGATGATGCTGAAAAAAAAAAGACTTACTCTTTAAATGCTCACAAAGACCTTAAGTAATATTAGAGAGTGGTTAAAGGGGTGAGGGAGAGAGAAATACATAGATAACTAAGATTGACTTGTTCAGTTAACTTAATTATAAATTATAGCTAATTAGAACAGTTAACAGTTAAAACAGAATTTCTTTCAAACATAACTCGATTCCTGAACTGAGGTATATTTTAACATGTATTTTGTGTTATTACAATGTATAGGATAAAAAGCCTTAGGGGAAACAACTTATATTTAGTATAATAATACATATGCATTATATTTTGTTTTATGATTTCTATAATACACGTGTGGATATATAAGTAATTTTTTTGTTGAATACAATCTATATACTTTCAAAAATGTTTCAGTAAATTAAAAAAAAATTGACACACACTTTTTGTTATTTTTGTAAGTTATCGTGAGACAACTTATTTTTTCCATTTTATAAAGTAAACTAATAGTTTGTTTTTGTATGCAGTGCCATTTCATTTGGTTGTCAATATATATCTATCCTAATTTTTGCGCTCATTTGTTCTACTTAGATTTTGATAATCTTTTTCCGTCAATAATTTAGTATTGTTAAGCTTATCTTACCAATACGTCTATGTCCAGAGCACCTTTTGTTAACTGCCCCTCCTTAGTGCTCATCAGAAGTGTTTTTCCATTAGCGGAAATATCTACTTATTTGCTCATTTATGTACAATCTGTTTTTAACTTATTTTAATTGAATTACAATAACACTTGTATGGAACTTTTACCTTAAAACGAGGTTGTCAAATCACAGGATTTTCTGAGATTCCATTGTTTACACGCGTGTACGCACGCACATTACACCATCATCTCAATCATAATAACGACATGAAAAATAAAACAAAATATATAAAACAATTTGAAAATGAAGAGGAAGATATTATTCAAAGTAACACATACCAAACTTTTATACCCCTGGTTAGTTGAAGTTATATGTGGTCAACCATGAAGAGACAAGTAACTTTGCATATTTTAATGTGGGGATTATTATTTTTTTTATTTTTTAGATAGAATTTGTTCTTGTGTCAAAAGATTATGCCTTGTTTATTCTGGTTTAAAAAGAACAAAAGAAAAAAAAATGATCTGCACAAGTTGATGACATCGAATAAATAAACAGTTTGTACAAATATGATAATGTGTTTTACTAACTAAAAACTGTGATTGCTTTCAACACATTTTGGCTGTGGCCTTCATTTCACATCATAAAATAATCCCTAAACAAAGTACAAACTAAAATTTCAGTATCCACATTTCTAGTGTGGTACTGTAGTCGATTAAACTAAGCAAACAAATAAGAAAGAAATGTTAGCAAGTAAAAAGATCTTTGCTGACTGACTGAAAATCTTGCCTCTAGTAAAGGTTTCCCAAACGTTAGATCTCTAGGCCTGTTATAGTTATGGCCTTAGTATTGGACACATTAATATTCTATTTGATGTATTGGCTGAATGTACATATTCCTTCTGTTTTCTAATTTAGGCAATAACTTCATGAATAAAAGCACAATACATCTGGTGAAAGTAGTTAAATCTCACAATATTATGATATTTTAACCTCTTTAAGAAGTTAGGAATGTTTATATATTTGTATGTACAGGATTCACTCCTAAACTAATTAACCGATTATTATGAATTTTGGAAGACAGCTGCTGGTGGTAAAGGGTCCAAATGTGGGCTATATTGACTTCAAAAGAAATGTTATCATTAACAGTAAATTATACCGATAAATAAAGAAAGCCACCATGGAATTTCCAGGGTGTCCTGCTAGTTATAAAAAGAATCTATCAACCTCAGCCAACACATTAAACTTGACTCTTAAGATGTTGTAAAAGATGAGAGAGAAAAAGTAAAAGGAAGTTGTTTACAGAACAGGATTGCTGTCTGGCAGTTCATCTACACTCAGACATGTACGTGCCCCCCCCCCCCCCCCCAAAGAATAAAAATCAAAACAAATAAAATACCATAACGATTTAAGAGAATAGGAAGTAATTTTGTCACATGATATTGTAAGATTTGTTATTTGAAATTTAATTATGTTTTGATTATTTCATTGAAATATCTTATCTAGAGACAGACAATGAAATTGAAAGTAATATTTTTTTTAAACAAAAAATGGATATCCCGATTGAAAAAAAAATCCATCAAAAATTAGGTTTACCGGCGATTTTAAAGAATAGTTAACAGAAAAAAAGGGGGTGAAAGAAACAAATAGGCAACAAATAAATTTGACCAAAGGCAATAAAAGTTACTTTTCTATCTACCTGGATATGTTTTTTTTTTGTGTTTTAAAGTATATTAATGTTTTTATTGCATTTTAGTAATTCGATAAAAGTATGATGGATTTTACCATACTTTTCAAAATGTCTGACGACAGTTTCCGAAATTGGTCAAAGAAAAAAAAAAAAAGCAAGCGAAAAACAACAAACAAAACGAAACAACAAATAGTCAACAAATAACTGTTACCAAAGGCAATAAAATTTAATCTTCTATCGATCTGCATCGATTTTATAGACTAATTGGAAAAAGAAGGCTACAAATTAAATGTTCGTCAAATTTCGGAAACTGTCATTTTGATAACGTAGAGTTTTAAAAGATTTATTTATTTTATATTATTTATTATTTATTAATGAGTCACTATTTATCAATGCTGAAAGCCACTTAAAGATAATGATTAATGAGATTGAAGGATTGTCAGTTGAATGATGAAGAATATTGGAAGAGGAGTGAAAATGATGAAAAAATTTTTTTATTACTTATGAGGACACATATTTGTTGACGATCATGTTGCAGCCCGCAGGGAAACATTTCCATGGTAACATATTTCATAGATGGGAAATCCTTTGAAAAAACTCTGTTCATAGAAATTCTGTTATGTTCGTGTTTTTGTTTTTGGAAGAACATTAACACAATTTAATTTACATGAAAGCCATGACTTAAAGGACTAATTAGTAGGAGAGTGTTTCCTTAAATCCAATAATTACACCATTTTGTAAAGAATCAAGTTCTGGAGATCACCACATTTAATGAACACAATTTTGTAAAATCCAAGATTATCAGCACAAATGAGCAATTTTATATAAAATCTTTTATAAGATAAAGGAAAGTTGTGTGTGTCCCCCCACTAAAAGTCAAAAACAAATAAACACACATAGTTTGTATATTCTTGAATGGCGATGCCTCAGATGAATAATATCTAAAATTAAAAAGAAATTATTCATTCTTTGTTGATCAACTGAGTCAGATTTCGGGGGGGAGGGGGCGTCAGGCATTTTCAATATTATTATGTACTAATTTGCAGACTCATTTAAAAATTATTAGACGCTAACTCCAGATTTTGCTTAACGTTTTCTTCGGACTATTATCGTTATCAACATCATTTATCTTCAAAGGAAAGAAAGGGAGGCAAGAAACTTGGAAACTGGTTTTAGTAGTGCTCTGGAGGCCGCCTTAATTTTATTTGGGTGGTTTCAGTGACACTGTAGAGGCCTCCTCGGTTTATTTTTTTTTGCTCTTCACGGGCAGAGGAGAAAAACAAGAGGAGAGAAAGATAGAAGGACAGATAGAGAGCGGTAGAGAGATAGAATGTTACCCTTTTTAATCTCTTCTATTTTGTTTTTAGTGACCTCAGGCAACACTGGGTAACCCTCCTAGTCTAGGCAGTTGTGTGTGTGTGTGTGTGTTCAGCTAAAAGTTAAAAACTACAAAACAAACACTCACAAAGTTGGTATATTCTTGATCGACGTTACCCTGGATGAATATTTAAAAGCAAAAAAAAATTATTCAATGGTCGAGGTTTTGTCATAGGGTTTTTTTTTTTTGCCATTTTATGTACTAATTTGGAAAGAAAATGCTGACTCATTCCTAGAGAAATCTATTATATAACGGAGAGGTTTATGTGGTTGTATGTCTAGCTAGAGGAGGGGAGGAAAAAAAGATAGAGAGACGGATAGAGAGATAGAAGTTTTAATAGAAATATGTTATACTTTTTCCGCAAACAATGCCGGGTAATCCTGTTATTATAAAATATAACAAAACAATCACATATACTTTGCTTTGATCTTGTCGAGTACAGTTTGTTATTTGTTTTGAATTTAGAAAATTAATTCAATAAATACATAATTCAACATTTGATAGAATATGAATATTAGATTTAAATTCCAAAGTTCATGAAAATCATTTTCAACCACCAAATTTAAAATCCTTATACTCGGAACATCACAAAGGTTCCTTAGATGTCCTACGGATTTCTCAGGCTGAGTGCAAAATCAAGGCTTTCCCTCGAATAATGGCGATAGAGAGGCGTTCGTAGAGTGAAGTTGAAGAAGTCTTGTGTGATGGGGATCAATTGCTCCACTTGTCTTCACAGCAATCAGTGGAGTACAAATCTGTCGAGAAGACCGGTGTATTTCGATCACTTACGGTCCACTGCTACATGTCTACAGTTTGCCGCTTTTACTGATGATGACACAAAAATATCGACACAAGTAGCATTCGATATTAGTGACTGAACACCATCAGGTCATCGAGCCCTTTTTTTGACATATCCTTTTTGAAAACTGCCCCCCCCCCCCCCCCCCAATAAATAAAAATAAAACAAAAACAAAAAAACTGAACATTGCAAAACTTTTCATTTCCACCTAAGTTTATAGCTAATAAGATTGACCTGTACCTATTGACTTAATATGTACTTGATGAACAATTTATGTTAGCATTTATCTAACCGTATTCATCAGTAATCATCAATAAAAATGCAGTTTATTATGGCCCATGTGATTCACAAGTGGTTCCTTAAATTGAGCCAGGTCTTACTGTACTTGAATCCAGAGGTTGTGTGTCTAGTCATTCGGGAGTGAGCACTTTTTAAAATTTGTTTTTTAACAGTGACTGCAAGAAGATTTGTTTTTCAGCCACCTCCCCAATCAGCTTCAGTTTAGTTTGTAATAATAATGCATTTCATTTGTATATAAGTTAATCATTATTTTGTCATTATTCATTCACTGTCATAAGGCAATGTTTTCAAAAGTTTTTTTACAAGTAAAATCAATGATTTGTTATTTTTTAAAAACTGTTCAAGTCTTGCCATCATCAGTATTTATCTCGGAATCATATTTGGTTTAATTTTGTCTTTTCATGTCACACATTGTTTCCACAAGTCTAAACATTTAAAAAAATCTTATTACCCATGTATATTCTTGTTTATCCAGTGATAAGTTTTGACAATTACTTTTTTATTATGTTATCAAAAACTTTATCACGAATAAGTCTGCCACCCATGAAAACAAAGAATTAAAAAATATGAATTACAAATTTTGTTTTATGAATATAGTTTCATAGCCACAGATTATTTAAGTACAAGGAATTTAATTTTTATTTTTATTTAATTTTTTAATATACTGTATGTTAGAAAAATATGTGTGACTTACATGATAACCTATGACCAATTAAGAGGAAAAAAATTTGACCGTATCATTCAAAGAAAGTTTCACTTCTTTGGGCGTATTAATGAGAGAATCTTCATGTGTAATATTTTCAATTTTTAAAACAAAAAAAACAAACAAAAAAACTAGTGTATAATATTGAATATTTCGTCTGTGCAGAGAATCTGGCATCCATTTTGGCAGATTCTCTGAACAGACGAAATTTTCCTCTGGTGTTTATTATTTTTGACAAAGGGAAGTTTCTTTTCCCGAAATATTAAATAAATGATTTTTATAATCATCCGGACATCACACAAACAGCTAACACCACACTCGCTGTTATGTAAGATTTTAAGAAAAAATAAATAGTAAGTCACATTTCGTATTCGATTTATTATTTTTGTTCCTTCCAGCTTACATCTTACCCGGAATTTGCATTGCCCACAGCCTTTTAAAAACATACAAATATATATATATATATATATATATAAATGGGGGGTGAATATGTTTTTGCATAAACTTTTTTTTTTTTAATATACCAACCGTTTCACAATAAAAGCTTCATGATTGTTAACATTTATAAATAGACAATATTCCTTTGACCAACATTTTATTCCTTTTACTGATCATTTTTTCAAAACAAAAACTTTGATACATTTTTTTGTGCCTAACTTTCAACCAATTAACTATTAAATCTTTTGGCAGCTTTTCCTGGGCAATATTGTACGTATTTTTTCATGGCTTTACTTCAGAAAATAAGATGGCTGTCATTTTTGGGTAGCAATTTCTATGTCTTTCCTCGAGAGAAAGTGTAATCAATGTGACTTGTTTGTTTTTGTAATTCTTGTTTGCTACCTTGCTATGTATTTTTTCTGAAGGAGAAGTTTTGGGTTTCTGCGAAGTCCATAGATAAAAGATCCGAGATTGATATACTAATTGTTAGATGTTTTTCTGTGAACAAAACGGCCCGTAAAAATATATCAAAGTTTTTGGCTTGGAAACATGATCAGTAAAATGAATAAAATCTTGGTCATTGAATGTAGTCTAATATTGTCTGTCTGTCTCTCTCACACACACACACACACACACACACACACCCACACATATATATATATATTAATCAAATTATGTGACTTCAAGCGTCTCTGTCCGTGTGCGTTCCCTGCCTCAATATTTCTTCTTTACTATAAATTGATTAGAATCAAGTACTGAAACAAACCTTCAAAAAATTCCTATTTCACAAAATAATGTTATTACAAAATTAATATCTGTTTCTTCGTAAACAAGTCAGTCTTTTTTTTTTTACTCCTGGACAACGCCAGGAAAGTGCAACTAGTATTAAATATTGAAATGAAGTCAAATTATTCTGGCAAAATGCTTGAATTGAAAGTTTATGCATCAAAGAAACTTGAATATTTGTACAAGAACACAGAATCTTTATAGAATTTCATGAAATTTTACTTTTTTCTGTATCTTCGAAACATGTCCTACGACAGTTCCCCATTTCTTTACAAAGTCCTCTGCAAGATCTTTCAAGCAACACTGGTTTATTTAGTAAAAAAAAGGGCAGATAAGGCAGTGCTCCATGTATGGTCCTCTTCATTACATTCAAAGATTGTTGGGTTGGTCTTATAACCCCATCTGGCCATAACAGATTAAGCTTCTACTGGGCCCACAGTGCTTCTGAACCAAAAGGAAGGGCTTCAGAGGAGGGGGGTGCATGCCAGTAAGAGGGGTGTCATTATCTAGCCCTTGGGTTCACAGCTGCAGTTTGGTCTCTTTCTGAAATGTTGTTAGGAGCTGGGCATGGCTGAGGAAGTTTCTCCGTGACTTCAGTCATTGAACCAGCGGTTCACATCCGTGAAGGCGATAGCGTTCATTACTCGTAGCTTTTATGATCACTACTCAGCTGGCAACTTCCTGTCTCACATGACAAGTTTTACTGAAATTAATGAATATATAACAAAAATCAAAGAACAAATCAACCTGGTTCGTCATGAAAATGCATTATCATGTACCTCTGTTTACCAGTAAAAGTTTATGCTTTTGAGAATATTTGACACAATCTTAAATCTTTTCGACCAAAAGTTTCGTTTGATATTTTGCTTCACTTTTCAAACTTTGAACAAAACAATAGCACCTTTTGTGAAACAGACCCTGCTTCAGCTTTTAAGCGTCTTATGTTTTTTTTTTTTTTTTTTTTTTTTGGGCTGCATATGATATAGATAGGAGGCCAGGACTTTTTTTTTTTCAAGGCCTGATGGCCGAACCTGTTTGGCCTCTGTCATGTCTTGAGTGCCACTTCCAGAGGCAGGAAGGTTTAGACGATTGGTTACATCTTCCCGCCTGGTGTATGGACGGGTTGAGGGGCCTTTTTTATCCTGGGTGCCGGTCTGCCAGTATTTACTTTTGTTTTTATTCATATTTTTTATCAGTTCTTCATTGTCAACGACTTCTAACTTGTTATTCCAATCTGCCCACTATTAATAGAGGAGGTTCCCTCATCCGCAACCCGGTGGATGTGCTGGATGACTTGAGGAGACAGCATACCATTTAAAAAAAATATTTGGTCAGGGTTTACTTCAAATGAGAAGTATCCTCATGTCAGTGTCTCTGACAAACCTCTGTACAGAGACCAAAGACGACCGAGGGTGGTTTCTAGTAGGCATTCAAGTTCTCTCCAGTATAGTAGGCATTCAAGTTCTCTCTAAAATAGTAATATAAAATTATATGTACCCATCGTCTTTATTTAGAAAAGTTAAAAAGTATCAAAGTATTGATCAAGAAAATTGTCAATGATTATGTTCTCAGTTGGTAATGATTGCAATCGGTTTATCTTTGAAAAAAATCCAATGAAGATTATATATTAACTATTATTGAGTTGTGCCCTATTATTTTTCTGAGTTTTTCTACTATTATTATTTTTTGTTTTTTGGGTGGTTTTATCCATCGCATTTACAGACTTCTGTCTTAGCATCCCTTATTTAAATTTGCATTCATTGTCACTGCTAGTTTAATATTATTTAAGTGTTCAAGAGAGATGGAGAAAAATGCAAACTTATTTGAACCATCATCCGTAACAATAAATCTGAATTTCATAAATAAATGTTTGTAGAAAGTTTTGATGGACTAATTTTCAAAGCTATAAAGTTCATTTCTCATTCAAAATTTATTCTTTGTTTGGGATCTGTGTTGCTTGCAGCATGATATCAGTCAGCAATCTTACAGAGGATCACTGGTTGTCAGTCCACATTAGTATCCACTTCACTACTACCACCTCGCTTTATAATATTAAGAAATGTCAATTAACTTTTAGAGGCTTTTATAGGCTTCTTTACATCGCGCATAGTTTTGGTTGATTATAAAAACTAATAGTTTCTTAGCTGGTCATGGGCGTATCAGTTTTAACTTTTAATCCATTGTATAGGTTTGAAATTTAAAAAACACATACTGTATCTGATAGTAAAACAACAAATAAAAAATTGATACAAAACTATATTATCATTGTTATTCTCACTATGTGAAAGTACTTTACAAAGACATTTGATTTTTAATTAGAATCTTAACTTTAGCTGAATTTATTATTTCTATCCTTAGTCTGACTTTAACAATTCCAGATATTATGCCCCAATGTTTTGAATGCATTATTTTCACTAACTGTTAAAATTATATTATCGCTTTTACTGAAATTTGTTATATTTGATTTAATGTTTGAGAATCTTAATAAATACACATCACGTGGCTGTCCTGGGTATGGAGCGAAACTGCCCAATGCTCAAATTTGGGAGCTTTGGGGGGGGGGGTGGAGTTGCACCTTAGTTAACATTGCTCCCAGGTCTATTTTGAACTGGGGTAGTAGTACATGTCAGGGTCCCGTCTATGGGGTTTAATAGAAACTTGTTTACAGACTATTTGTTAAATATATATATACCAAATAAATTAATCTACAAACCAATTGTATACAAAATATACGTACGGTTTTAGCATAAAATGACTTGATATGCCGTAAAATCCAACAACCAACCAAATCGAAATAAAGATACTGTTTTTTTAATTTTTGTCATAATATTCAAGTGCACAATATAAGTGTTAAGATAGAGCCATAATAATAATTTGTTCCCAATGAATCTTGCAAACAATTTCGATCTGAACACAATTCATCGGGAAGAATTTTAATTATGTGCAATTGACGTAATGACCTCATCATTAAACACACATGCGCACAGCATGTTCGGCTATCTTCTATTCATTTAACATCACTTTCCCTTGCTCACGGCTTAGATATTTTGTTAGTTCATCTGCTTCGGCAGTCTGTCATCAGTAAGATGAATGAGATGACCAGCCCAACACTTTGTGTCAGGGGTAAAGCTATCCCAACGGATGTTAAGCAAGTGCATAAGTCAATTCTGCTAGAAACACTCTTGCAGGCGAATATCAGCTCTGTAAGTGGTCCATGCCTCACAAGCATATAACAAAGTTGATACAACACAGGCCTCATACACAGAGATCTTAGTTTCCAGCCTGATATAACGTGGTGCCCACACCCGCTTTTCCAAATGACCAAAAGAAACACCAACCTGTTCAATACGTCTAGTTATCTCAGCATCCAATGACTCGTTCCTCGGAATAACACTACCCAGATACATGAAACGATCTACTAGTCTGTGGCTTTCAACAAATATATCCAGTTCCTGATACGGGTTACCAGAGGCTGGGGCAAACATAGCCTTTGTCTTGCCCAGGCTTACTGTGAGACCCATGCTACTACACGCACATGCAAAGCGATCTATGATATCCTGCATATTTGCGAGTGAGCGACGAGATCAACATCATCTGCATAGATCAAATCTCGAACAACAGTGGAGAATGTCCTTGACAAAGTCTTAAAACGCTGTAAGTTATACAGCTGACCCGATGTGCGAAATCGAAGATACACACGTTTTTAACAGTTAGTGAAAGCCACTGACAGAGTTACAGCAAAATAGATGGAAAACAAAGTAGGTGCAGGTATATCACCCTGCTTAATACCATTGTCAACTGCAACGGGTTCAGAGAGACAACCATTGCAGTTGACACATGCTTTCATGTTGTCGTGCAGCTCACGAAGGAGTCTAACAAAGTTAGGAGGACATCCCAACGTACCCAATACCTTTTACAGCGCAACCAGATTAACTGTATCGAACTCTTTCTTCAGACCAACAAAGACCTGATATAGGTCTTAACAATGTTCAATACACTTTTCCTACATTTGACGCTCCGTAAAGATCATATCAGTGGTACCCCTATTTCTTCTAAAGCTACACTGACTCTCAGAAAGCATAAAAAGACAGCTGTAGGCATTCAGGCTATTCAACAGGATTCTGGTAAATACCTTTCCTGTCAAAAGAGAAATGCCTCAATAATTGCCACACTCATCTTTCCTCCCTTTGCCCTTGTACAAGGTAGCCATAATGGAGTCACGCCAATCTTAATAAACAAGCATGTCAACCCAGATGTTGTCAATCAACTCTTTAATTTGCACTTCCAATAGTCTTCCACCACAGCGAAGGACTAATACATGTATACCATCTCCACCAGGTGCTCTACATCTCAACTGCCAAATAGCCTCCTCGACTTCTTTGAGGGAAGAAACAAAATCCATTTCAGCAATGATAGTCGTCTGAGGCAAGCTATCTATCACATCAGTACTGACTATATTAGACTAAATACTGATACTAATATAGAATTATTATTTAAAATTAATGTTTCCCGTATTTCAAGTAGTGAACTAGCAAAGCTAGCTAGTATATATGTGTGTGTGTGTGTGTATGCATATATATATGTGTGTGTGTGTGTATATATATGTGTATGTGTATATATATATGTGTATGTGTGTGTATCTGCATATATATATGTGTGTGTATATATATATATGTGTATATATATATATATATATATATATATATATGTATGTATTCATTTAGATTATTCATTTATATAAGATTATATATATATATATATATATATATATATATATCCATCCGTCGCACCAGGGGCATTGAGAAAGCAAATCTACTTCCCTTTTCTTTTTTAAATGTTTTTTATCGATTTATACATTATCTTAAGACGTTATTTTATATGCATATGAATATTAGTGTAAAGATACTTTCTTTTTTTAATCATTTCTGAGAGAGGGTGTACACTGATTCCGTATATATTTAACCAAACACCCGCAGATGCTGACTGACTTATTAGTATTAGTATTGTTATTGTTTGTAGATAAAACAACTGTTATTCCAAGTGACTTTCATTATAAAAGTTCTCGGTAAGTGGCGCAGTAATGAAAACGGTATCCATTCACACATGACAGTTTGAGGAGCGTAAGCATAAAATCAACAGCACTTTGTAACTGACAGTTCATCACCTTGTAGATTTTTAGTCTAATAACAACAAAAGGGGGCAAGATACTGTCAGCCACTATGCGCTGTTGATTCTATGGGTGATATAATATACTCTTTAAGTGATATTGAGCACTTTCCCATTATAAATATAGCAGCTATATTAATACACACACACAAAGGACAATTTCTATGGTGTTTTTATATTCCTTGAAAAATTTAACCCTTATTGAAACTTATTTGAATATTCTGTTAACATATCGATTTCGCTAACACAAGTGTTGACTTATATGTGCGTGTGTGTCTGTCTGTGTGCGTGCGTGCGTGCATGCGTGCGAAACGTTCCCTCCCGACTGTTGCTGTTATCACAATTTTAAGATTATTGCCTCCATCTGGCGCCTATTTTTGTTCGTTATCTTACTTTAAAAACCTTTTATTAATTGTCGTTAGTGGATCACTCGTGAGTGAGATGTGTTGTTGAGCTTAGGTGAAAGTGAGAAATCTGTCAGAACATGTCAAGACTTGGTACTTGTTGATACACGAACGTGTTGTTTCCTGAAAATGTCAGCTCAAGCTCCGTTAAATGCCACATAATGAATTCCTTGAGGATAAACAAACAAACAGCTTTGCAAATAACCAGCATTTTGTTTTTACAAGGAAAACTTGCCTTCTTAAATATGATGTGGAGTTATGTAATTGCATTCAATTAGAATCAAATATTTCTTTATGCCTCGGGCATCTACACAGTTTTTCATTCTAACCCATTGTGGAAATCCATCTTTTTGTTTTTTATAATCATCTATTAGCCATCTGTTCTTTTCATTAACTTCCAGTAACTTCAGATTCTTTTTAAAATATGGTTATATTGAAGTGGTTAGCTTCCTAAATGGCTGCCAAATTTTATCAACTAGTCTTGTTTTATTTCCCAAGCAATGACAGGGCAAATTAATCCACCATATTAATTTGTTGTCTTATTTTTGTGGATTAAAAATCAAAAAAATTTTTTTTGTAAATTTTAATTTGTTTTCTGATTTTTTGCGGTTTAAATTGTATTTGTGCAGATTATTTTGGAAATAATTTGTTTTCTGATTTTTGCAGATTTCTTTTAAAATTTTTATTTGCAAATATTAATTAATTAACAAATAAATAAAATCAAACAGTGCTTATTAAAAATTATTATTGCCACTCAGACTTAGGGTCAGTGATAGGATTGTTTTGTTTTGTCACAAACAAATAATAAAATCAAACAGTGTTTGTTAAAATCCACAAAAATCGGACAACAAATTAATACGGTCATCATCATCAACCGGTTTATTTGTTGAATCAGGCCACAATTAATCCTCTGATGAGGGTGGGGCCTTATTGTACAGTCTCGATCTAAGTCTTCCCCTCCATTCTTGTCTTTGGTGAGGCCTGACAGAATCCGTCCCCCATGGCTTTCCTATCATGTTTGATCACACCCTCCCAAAACAACTTAGGTCTGCCAGTGATGGTTTTCTCTGCTGGCACATTCAACTGTCGGAGTTTAGTAATCAAGCCATTGCTGCGCTCAACGTGTCCCAACCAACACAGTATGTTCTTCTGTATGATGTCCGCAAAGCTTTTCAAGTTGACTTGTGCGAGGAGAGACTCAAAAGGTATGTTTTGTTCAGGCCTCACCAAACAGATCCATCTGACCATTTTCTTGTCATTACGATGCACTTTCTCTAGCTTGCCAGCAGAGACCCTCTAAGTTTTGGAGCCATAAATTAGCAGACTTCTGACACATGAGGAGTATTAACGAACTCATACCTGTTAGCAAGTGTTTGTTTGTTAGGATTGGTAGCAGCTCTCTAAACTGTCTCCAGGCAGACTTACAACGTGTAGGTGCCGCGAGTTCACAGCCTCCACCTACTGACAGAACGTCTCCAAAGTAAAAAAAATTCCGTCAATACTTTAAGCCTGTCGTCACCAGTATCCACCTCTGTCAGTGGTCTGTCATCTATTGGTCTTGCTGCGCCAGCGCAATGCAAACAATTAAAGTGGGGATATGTTCTGAGAGAACCCTTTATGCCACTGCATTTTTTGTGGACCCATCCTGAACAGTGGGTGCAGATGATTAAGTTGCTGCCTGTTCCTCTTAGACATACGGCACACGGGTGTTTTTCTTGTTTTCCTCGTTAAGCTAAGGTTGTACCCCCGATCATGACCTTGGTTTTACCCATGTTGACTGAAACCTTTCTCTTCTCTGTTACTCTTCCATCTATCCAGACATTCCGTGCGTGAGTGATTGAAGTGAAGTATCAATGATCGCCAGGTCGTCGTCATCATATAGGATCTTCCACGGGCAGCCAGTACAAAATTCTACTGATAGAGCCTCGAGTACAATGATGAATAAAAGGGGACTTAAGACAGATCCTTTATGGACTCCTACTTTAATTGATTAATTTACTCAGTCAGCGCTTGGAAAATCAGACAAAACTAGTTGATAAAATTTGGCAGCCATTTTGAGAACTAACTACTTCATATAACCAAAAATCTCATGAACTCTCGATAATGTTTTGGAATTTTTAGATGAGGATTGATAATTTTTATTATTTAGATCCGGGATTCCCAACTAGGGTCAACATAAGCGTTAAGGTGACCCACAAAATAAAAAAAATTCCATTTATTTTGTTTACTAGGAGAGGTACGTATGTTTATTGCAAATTTCAATATGTGTATTTAGATTTTATCCTATGAATAAAATGATATTGATTCATTGTGAGTTTTTACTAACCTAGAAACAAATATATGATTAAAAAAAAAATTATGTATTCATATATGGGGTCCACAGATGATAAAATAGCTCTCAGGGGATCCACAAGCAAAGTAAGGTTGGAAACTCCTGATTTAGATTGTGAAGTCTACTATTCTCATCTTGATTGTTATTTTCGCAATGTTTCGGCCGATGTATTCTGACCTTCTTCAGGTACATCTTTTCGAACTCAGAATCTTTATGTCAAACTCGAGAATCTATGCACAATTTCGAACTAAACCCTTTATTTAAGATTGTTCTTGTTCTGTCAGTCATGATAAGTTAAAACTGTTAAGTAATTTTAATTTCTAAATTTTATTCTTATTTTTAGTTATTATCGACAGAAGACTGTCACTTAGAACTGATTGTTATTGAACACCTTGATCCGCTGTGCCACGGGTTCGTTCATATAGATATTCGAGTTTTACAAAGATTTCTCAGTTTGAAACGATGCACCTGAAAAAGGTTGGAAGTTAGATTGGCTAAAATGTGAACATTCTTTCTACAAAAATTGTGAAAGATTCGTCAATATTAAAACCTATTTTCACTAGTTACCTTTTTGATTGTTACTGGCAACTTGTTCGAGTAATTAATTACTTGAAGAAGGTTGATAAAAATTTATAAGATGTACTTGGGGTATTAAAAAAAAAATTTTTTTTTTTTAAATGAAAACCTTGTAAATTCAGTTTAATTGTTATACAATTACAGATTATTGCAAACATGAATTCTTTCATTTATTTTTTTCATCCAAAAAAAAAAAATTGTTTAATGTTTTTAGGCTTAGAGTTTTTTTTTGTTTGTGCTTGTTGGAAATGACTTTTTTTGTTATTGAAGTAAATCTTTTGCAAAACTTTTCAATTATGTAGAGCTGTATTTTCAGTTGTCACTGTATCAGTATGTTTTTTTTTTAATGATTCCAACCTCTTGACATTTTTTATGTGATTCCTGTGTCGTCATGAGACCCTCCACACCAATCTTTCACCTGTGAATTTAATGAGATCAAACTACTATTAAAAAAACGAACACTATGTTGATTTTCAAAGTTATTTGTTATTCTATTAAGACTTTCTAATAAATTTTAATTAAAAATAAAAAGTAACTTTATTTAAAGCCCATAAGATCAGTTATCTAAACTGTACTTTTCATATTTCATCATTTAGTACATTTTTGATTGCTTTGAAGTTTTTGGGATCCAATTTCTTCCAGTTATAAAAAAATCCAATGTTGTATGGATATTATGAACCTGTCCTGCGATGGGTATTTTAGCTAGTATATAGTATATATTTAATATATATAGTTGTATGAAAATATATTTATGGCAAGTAGTTCATGTTTCATTCTCAAAAGAAAATCATCAGTTTAAATATGTGAATGTATGTAAAAGCAATCACAAACCATGCATCAATGCAGTTAGCCTGATGATTTCCTTCTATATCTATATAATAAAGTAAAGCTGATTTTTCTCCTGTACATTCAGATATAATAACCAAAACCCTCATCTGTCAATTTGTCCGCCCTCCAATTATGTTAAACTCTCATGTGTATTTCCAGAAATTATGCATTCATTTCGCCTTCTTTCAAACTTTCTTATATTTTCTCAAGCTTAACTGTTTCTCCCAAATAAAGAGGTTTTTTTTGTTCAAAACAAACCTGATGTCCATCTGTTCAGTTAGAACAACAACAAAAAAATATGGCTGAAATTACAGTTTCGATAATCGCTTAAAAAAACAAAAAATAAGCAAAATATTATTTTGTTTATTTTTCGATTTTTCACCAATTATCATTGGTGCATGAAGAGCTATGTTTCTTTGTTCTAACTGCACAGGTGGACACCAGGTTTATTTTGAACAAAAAAACTCTTTAAAATAAGTTAAAACACAAATGAAGTTATCCAAGAGTAAATTATCCTGCCTTGCGTAATATTTATTTGTTGACCCCTTTTTCGTTAGATGTCGTTATAAATGGCCGGCTATCAACCATGGTAAGATTTCTTTCTAAATCTCGTCACGGCATGAGATCTCACAATAACAGAATTTGCAAAAAACAAAAACAAACTATAATTTATTTTTTAAATATTATTTACTTCGAATTGGAATCAATTACGTTTTTTTTAAAATAATTATAAACTTATGTACATAATTAAAAAAAAAAACAGAAAAAAAGCATTTCTTCATTACATAGCGTCGTTTTAAGATCATTCATTGTCGATAAGTAAAAAAAGTAAAGAAACATTTGTTCAGCGCTAACTATGTTAATTAGGAATACTTCTGTTGTCATTGGAAGGTTGGCTCAGTCGTTAGAGCTGCAAGCTAACATATTCCAATTTGACTTAAGATGTCCAGGTTGCGTGTTCAAATGACGCTCTCGGCATCAAATTTATTTATGTATTATTTAGTGTTTAAGATGTGCCCTAATGTATTTCTCACGTTTACAAAAATTCTCGCCGACAGACAGACAGATAGACAGACAGAGAAGCTCTTCGTTATATTATAAGTGAACTAGCGAAAATAGACTCCCTATGGTCGTCTATTTTTGCTAGGCTGCCACGTCAGGGGGAAAAAATTGTTCCCCCCATTTTCTTTACCCCCCCCCCCCTCACCTAAAGAAATATTTTCTGTTTAAAAAGTACACCCCCCCCCCAAAAAAAAATCGAGCGCGAACGCAGACCCCACACTATATCGAAGATCAGTTTTAATACATAGCCTCGTTTTAAGATCATTCATTGCTAAGTAAAAAAGTGAAAAAAAATCATTTCTTTAGCATAAGTAGTTAAATCAAAATCGTTCTTATAACTTTGTGACGTTTGCTTGGTCGGTAGAGTGTCAGACAAATTCGTCCAAATTACCTAGTGGCGTTAAGGTTGCGAGTTCAAATCATGACCTCGGTGTTGAAATTATTTATTGTTTATTTAGTTGTTAAGATGTGCCCTAATGTATTTCTTACGTTTCTGACTTTGAAATTAATTTAATATCCCCCCCCCCTCCCCATTACGTTTACAAAAGAATTTGCCGACAGAATGACAGACAGACAGAGAACCTGCTCGTTATATTATAAGTGGACTAGCCAAAATAGACTCCCTAACGGTCGTCTATTTTTGCTAGGCTGCCGCGTTCTTGGGTGGTTAGACAAAAGAAATGAAAAAAATTTGTCTCCGAATACTTTTTCTGTTTAAAAAGGAAAAAAAAAAATTTTTTTTTTTTTATTAGGCGAAATTTTTTTATTTTTTTTGGTGGGAAAAGTTTTTTTTTTTTTTTTCGCGCCAAAAAAAAAAATGGGGGGGGGGGGACTCAAGTTTTCTCAAGTTAAAAAGAAAAAAATATCTACATTTAAAATGAGATGAGGACTCTGCTGCTAAACCCTAATGAAAAATGCAATTTTACTTTATTATGCGATTTTAGAATCGGAATTAGTGATTGTATCGGAATCGGGAATTTAGAAAAGAATCTGTAATTGTATCGGAATCGAGAAAATATATTGAAATGATCCCATCACTAATATAGTATATGTGAATGTAAAAATATATAAGGATTATAATTTTACTTTTGCGACAAGTATAGAGGTAAAATGCCTGACTGCTGATCACAGTTTGATTGTGTGATTGGGTTTCGAATCTCAATGTGAAAACACTTGCCACACTGAAAAGCTATGATACGGCGAAACAGCTGTCTGCAGATGACTACTTAAAGAACAAAATTTGTTCAAATACCTTTGAATGCCGCTACTTCATGTTTTGTGTATCAAAGTTCAATCGTCAGCTTGACGAAACGAAGTAGCGGCGGCATTCAAAGTTATTTCTGCGATTTCCTGTTCTGTTTTTTTTAATACTCTTTTTTTTACACATGCGGTGTGTGTGCATACACTCATAGGGTCTGCATTTGTTTTCATTTAAAATATTTTAAACTTAGTATACATGATAGAATTAATTAGTTAAAGGATGATAAGAATCTGTAATTAACAATATTCTGGGGAAGGGGTGGTTGTTTTCTAGTTTTCAAGAAATGGATAAAGAATAAAGTTTTGAATAACAAGAAAAATTTGGCACATTAAGCTTATTAATGTTTTTTTTGTTTTTTTACAAATTAATGTATAATTCCAATTTGTAAATATTTAAAACTTGGATGAAATTTTATAAACTGAGAGAGAGAGAGAGAGAGAGAGAGAGAGAGAGAGAGAGAGAGAGAGAGAAACAAACAAACAAACAAACAAACAAACACAAAATTAAAATGGAACAAGGATTAAACTGTGAACCTGCACAGGCTGTGATTATCTTCGTACTAATTCGATGCTCGATTTTGATACTGGTAGTGTCAATCATGTGATATCAGGCATTGCTGTAACTAAAGGGGTTTGTCTTTTAAATATGATCACACCTCAATGTTGAGGTTACAATGACACCTGACTCCTCCACCAAATGACAGACTTGCAAAAATGAATATACATATTTCCCAACTGAACACTAACAGTTCATTAACTTAAGGCTTAATGGTCCATGTCTCTGAGATGCACAGAGACTCAATTGACCCTCTCTGCCAATTTGGCTGGAATATATAGATATTGGTTTCATGTGGAGTAGACCATACAGCCAGCCTACTCGAAAATGAATGGCTGTTTTATCACTGGACATAAAAACCTACTTACCAGGAAGCCTCTTATCTAGAATTGACATTACTTTTGCAAAGTCTCAAGTAGTTCACAATCACAGCATGGAGGCTCTTATCCCAAGAAGACATTATTTCAAAGAACAAGCCGATCTCTTGTGTAGTTCTTTCTCTTAGCTAAATATTTTCCATTTGCAGGTCTACCGTCTGCATAGTGCATCTATGCATCCCACTAAATATGCAGCATTGCGCATGTTAACAAAACGAAAACATCTATATGGAACAAAATAAAAACAAAGGCGTGTGTGCAGACATAAATATTTTGCCTTATAAATTTATTCAGGCTTTCTCAGGATAAAAGGCATGTAATTTAGATTCAGAGAATGACAGGCAGAAATTGCCTTCTTGGATTCTCTAGGAAATGAAAGTAATGAACTATGGCAAAGGGCATTTTTTTTTTTTTAATTTGCAAAGTTGTTGATTTTATATTTGTAAAAACTAATATTATTATCTAATCGTACAACACGGATAAAAATAAACAATTTTTAAAATCATTTTTTTTTTACTGACTAAAAATTCACGTTTTGATAAATTTTACAACGAATGTTTTTCACAAAAATGTCTTGAAAACGAAACCAGCATGCAGAGCGAATACGTTTTCAGGTTTCATTGATTACGCAAGTTTTTGAATTCAAAGAAAATTGTGCAATTTGTATGTGTGTGTGCGTGAGAGGGATAGAGATAGAGAAATACCCCCTTCTTTTGCTATGTAACTATGATGATCTTTCACATGGCTTGTTTTTTAAGGGTATGCAGCAATGGACATGGACACCATGGTATTTTGCCACACACACACACACACACACACACACACACACACACTTAGAGTTGTTAAACATGACATATTGATATGGGACAAAAGGGAGAAAGTAGCAACCCTAGTTGAAGTCAGTGTTCCTAATGATGCTGACTTAAACGGAACTGAAAGGGAAAAGATTACGAAATACCAAGGTCCTATGTACTGAAACACACAAATATAATTATGGTGGCCTGCAGTTCGAATAGAAATGATGATACTCACAATAGTTAAACTATTACTTATTACATTAATTTAATAGTTAAAGTATTACATATTACATTAATTTCTTTTCAAATTACCACATAATAATGTTGAATTTAAAAAAAACCTGGCCCATAGTCCTCCTTTTTCCCCACTTCCCGCATTGGCAAAAGTTTAACAATGTAAAAAAAAAGAAAGTTGTGTGAGTCGATTAGGATCGAATGCTAAACCTCTAGGTCTGGGATCTTCGTTCATAACCACCTGGCCACGAAAGCGAGTAGAAAATCTATTGAAAAATAGATCAGTTAAACGAAGCCTGTAAGCTGCATGCGTTTTATGTTATGATCCGCCAGAAGGCGACCAAATGCAGTGTCCTACAGTCACACGTTTTGGGTCATTTCTATACAATCTTTGGATATTATGCATGTGAAAGGTGTAGGATTCACAAAATATCAACTTTATGTATGTTTGTTGAGTATCTTGGCATATATTTACTTAATTCGGAAGTCGGGTCGCTGATGAAATTGTAGCCGCCGCGCCATGTTGAATGGTGAAATACTGCAAGGAACTATGTTCGTTAATTGCATTCTCTAAAAACCTGAATGAATATAAATGTATATATAATAGGTAGAAATAACGTAATCCGATATTCTCAAAAATCAGCGGAATTAGCGGGAGCGTTCATTAAATGTGTGCATAATGTTTTGTATTATGTAGTAAATTAATAGCAGACAAATAGTAAATATTAACGTACACTTTTTTGAAAAGTAGATTTTTATTAGTTCCCGGTATCGATGGGTGGAGTGTCAGTATTAAAGTGTTAGGGGGAAAAGTTTTTGCTACCACCTATATGGAGTATGTTTTGAGGAGAGTCGAAGATTGTGGGCCAAAAGTAATATTTAGTGTTAGCTGGAGAAAAATAACAAATTTACTAAAACACGCTCAAGTGAATAAGCGTAATATAGTGGTGAGTTTAGTAGCCTGTGATGCATGTGGTTATTTTCCTATTCTTCAAAAAGGTACAGAGGAAAAATCGTCTTAACTTTATATATTAGATTATTTTATAAATAATATTTTCAAATTAATCCATATACACATGTGTTTCATGCCAAACCTGCAATCATCAGTATGGGAGGAGACAATCCCTGCCGGTCACACGGTTCAGACCCCAATACCGAAGTCATATTTGACTTAATAGTCGGAGCGCATACCGATGTGCTCACCACACATTGTCTGGAAATGTGAGAGTGAATTAACGTCTAAATGGCAAATTCGGTGGCCATCTAGCAAGTCGTCAACAGAACTCAATAGCCAGGCCCAGAGTATAACATTACACTATAAATAACGGCTTGTTGTTAACTTACTTAAAGTGCTGAATCTAGCAAGAGGTTAAAATATAATTATTATTTAATAAATAAATATTTTTTAATATCCATAGACATATGTTTCGTATTTTTATCTACATGTGTCAGTACTTAAATTACGTAACAATACCGCTGGTCGGATGATTCGAACCCCGAATCCAAGTATTATGAACCCTGGCTTCTTACCATCAGGCAGTCATGACGATCACGCTTTGAAATGCGAGAGAAATCTTTCTTGTATTTTAAATGTAGACACAAGGGAGAGAACCTAGAAAGTGTGGTTAACTTTGAATCTTTAGTTTATTTCTCTACAAAATTCTCAACCTATCGCAGCTAAATAATTATTATTTAATAAATAAATATTTTTAATATCTATAGACATATGTTTCATGTTTATCTAAACTCTTTGGTATGGAAATTACATAACCGTAATGCCGGTCAGATAATTCGAACCCCACCCCAGATACAAGTATTATGAACTCTAGTTGATATCTCGTATTGGTAGTAAAAATAAACAAAAGTGCTCAATTGTAGGGCATGAGCATAATATATACTTTATTTATACACTAATTTCATCATACATGATCCGTGTTTCACAAATTGATTATACACCAGTTGGGATACCAAAACAAAAAGGGGCAGATTTGTCATCAGCTGTGGATGAAAAGGCCCCCAAGAGATGAGTAGGGATTCTTTAACAAAAGCGATTTAAAATATACATCGCATTAGTGATGATAGGATCGATCTTATTCCAACTCAAATATTGTGCCCCTTTTCATCCATAGATGATGATCGATTTGACCCTGCTGGTCTCCTGACTAGTTGATGGTCAATTCGCGAAACCCAGGTCTTGTATGATGAAATTATGATTGTAAAATATATATATGTGATTAACTAGACTCTGAGATAAAAATTCGATCATGGTAAGATGTTGTTTAGTATATATCTATTGGTAGTATAATAAAAATAATTTTTTCTTTTTTTTTTTTAAATTGGGTATTTTTTCGTTAACAGATGATTTTCAAAACTTTTAAACATAAGCAATATAAAGACTTTTCATGCAGATAAAAAAGATCAGTCATTAATTCATCGCTTAATACCATTGAGCTACATTAATTTCAAACAGAGATGTGAGTTCGCCACTTTTTTGTGGGAAGAAAGCTATCGACAAATACTAATCTTGTGGAAAGAAAGCTATCGACAAATATCGAACTTTGTGGGAAGAAAGCTATCGACAAATATCGAACTTTGTGAGAAGAAAGCTATCGACAAATATCGAACTTTGTGAGAAGAAAGTTATCGACAAATATCGAACTTTGTGGGAAGAAAGCTATCGACAAATATCGAACTTTGTGAGAAGAAAGCTATCGACAAATATCGAACTTTGTGGGACGAAAGCTATCGACAAATATCGAACTTTGTGGGACGAAAGCTATCGACAAATATCAAACTTTGGCGGACGAAAGCTATCGACAAATATCGAACTTTGTGGGACGAAAGCTATCGACAAATATCGAACTTTGTGGGACGAAAGCTATCGACAAATATCAAACTTTGGCGGACGAAAGCTATCGACAAATATCAAACTTTGTGGGACGAAAGCTATCGACAAATATCAAACTTTGGCAGACGAAAGCTATCGACAAATATCGAACTTTGGCGGACGAAAGCTATCGACAAATATCGAACTTTGGCGGACGAAAGCTATCGACAAATATCAAACTTTGGCGGACGAAAGCTATCGACAAATATCGAACTTTGTGGGACGAAAGCTATCGACAAATATCGAACTTTGTGGGACGAAAGCTATCGACAAATATCAAACTTTGGCGGACGAAAGCTATCGACAAATATCGAACTTTGTGGGACGAAAGCTATCGACAAATATCGAACTTTGTGGGAAGAAATCTATCGACAAATATTGATCTTGTGGGAAGAAAGCTATCGACAAATATTGATCTTGTGGGAAGAAAGCTATCAATGCCAAAAGTCGAGAAAGAGACTGATATTACTTTGTATATTAGATTTAAATGTAAAACTGATGTTTAACTACAGAAAAAGTATTTAGAAGTGTTCTGAAAATGATCCCCTGTTACCCTTAATTGATTTTAATTTCAAAAGAAATGAAAATCAAATTTAATAAAACATCTAGTTATTAAAAGCATTCTTATATTTCTAACAGAATATAATAATACCTACATTTGTATTTTTAAACATTTTCTTTACTTAATTCAGTTGTGTGAACTTTGTTAAAGGGAACTATGATATAAAGTGCATAAAAAAAAAATTTTTTTTTTTTTTTAAATGCTGATGAGGGAGATTGATTGTTTTGTAATTTCGTAAATATACATGATATTTGTATTATTCACACTACTATTCTCATCTTCGTTGTTATATTCACAGCATTTTTGCCGATATAACCTATGACTTTTTTTAGATGCATATTTTTGAACTTGGAAATCTTGAAAGTAATCTTTATATCGAATTTGGGAACCACTTTGGAACTTTGAACCGAATCCTTTATTTAATTCGGATCCAGATGTGTAACGATATTGTGAATATAATAACCAAGGTTAGAATATTAGTCCGAATAATCCAATTATCAATGCACATCTCAAATTCCAAAACATAATACATGATATTTATACTTACAGAAAATTATCTTCCTTAAATCAGTTGTATCAGTTATTTAATATTATTATCTATATTGTATGTTCATCTGTCAGTGTGATTATTCATAAAAAGGACATGTTAACCAACATTGACCTTTGAGAACCTGCCTTTTGTTGATTTTGTAAGTTATACCAATTGAGTCGATGACTGCATAGTTTTTTTTTGTTTTTTCTCTTGTTTATTTGGTTATCACTTGTTGGTGCAACCTTTATGGGATTTATTAACTGACATTTTCAGTATCGAATTCACTTTTGGTCAATCTGGTTATTTTTACTAGAGTGACATGCTTAACTATGAGAACAAGTACGTTTTTGCCCCTGATTATTTGGTGTTGGGGGAAAAGAAAAATATTTGCAATTTATTGTGCGTACAAATTATTTTTTTTTTAAATTATATTTTCGCAATTGAAATAGCTCTAAATAAAATTTTTGCAGAGATCTTCATTTTGAAAAAGCAGATTTATTAGTGTAAATAGTCGACTTTTATTCTTTTACAATGGCAGGTAATATATTTGTAGGTCAAAATTGGTGGATGTATTTATATAGAGACCTTTTCTAATCAGAAAAATCAATTGAGAATGTTAATATATATATATATATATATATATATATATATATATATATATATATAATTGGGCAGCATTCCCTCCCTTATACATGTTTGATTAAACAGGAGTGCCAACTTTTGCTTATTCAGCTTTTGATCCGTTTTTTCTAGTATTCGTACGATGGATTTGATGTTATAATCTAAGGAGTGTAAAAAATCTCTGTATTTTGTGCGAACGTTTTCGACCAACATCGGTCGTCGTCAGGCGTTGCAAAATGAAATAAATTGATGAATCTATCAAGAGGGCGCTCTTTTAAATTATTTCAACAGCACTTTAATACACCCCCCCCCCCCCTCATAACGGGAATGGTTGATGTTTAGTTTATTAATGCGTATAAACAATGCTTCCATTATGGGGAGGCGAACACTGCAACCCGAAACCGCCAGAATGGATGTGTTATTTGTTAAAATGTTCTTAAATTCGTTCTTTGGGATGCCATGCTTTATAAGCTCTATATACCAACATCTTATAAAGCATGGCATCCCAAAGAACGAATTTAGGGACATTTTAACAAATAACACATCCATTCTGGCGGTTTTGGGTTGCAGTGTTCGCCTCCGCATAATGGAAGCATTGTTTATACGCATTAATAAACCAAACATCAACCATTCCCGTTATGAGGGGGGTGAAGGTGTATTGAAGTGCTGTTGAAATAATTTAAAAGAGCGCCCTCTTGATAGATTCATCAATTTATTTCATTTTGCAACCGCTTGACGACGACCGATGTCAGTCGGAAACGTTCGCACAAAATACGGAGATTTTTTACACTCCTTGGATTATAACAGCAAATCCATCGTACGAAGACTAGAAAAAAACGGATCAAAAGCTGAATAAGCAGAAGTTGGTACTCCTGTTTAATCAAACATATATATATATATATATATATATCAATATTTTGGCTACGTATGTGCAGACATATTTCGGTTATTATAGACTTATTCAAGGCTAAGCCCTTTCAGGATGCTGAGAAAAACGAACCTTAGTTTTTCTCAGCATTTTCACCGTTGGACTGACCTGAAAAGGTTTAGCCTCAAATAAGACTTTATCCGAAACTTGTTTGCACATATATTAATTTGTACTAAAATATAGCTCCACTTGTCGTTGAGCACTATTACATAAACACAGTAGGTTTAACTCCGATGAACAAAAAAAAATTCACAAGGATTAAGGATAAAAATCAGAATGTCTAAGAAAAATGAGATGTAAAAAGGAATAAAGAAAAACAAAATATAAGACAAAAAGATTAACATCAAACAAACCGTTTATCTTTGATGTGAATCTTTGTCTTATATTTTACCTTCGTCTATTCCTTTCCCATTTTTGTCGTACATATTTTAGTTGGTTGCAATTTTCCCGAACATATTCGAACAGGAAAGTGAGTGTATTTCCAATATCTGTGTTTCTACTTTCCTTTCTTTTCTTGCTCCTTGTAATGTGGATGTTGGAGTGTTTAAACTTATTTGCTTGATTTCAGTGAATTGAAAGATAGTTTGGCCAGTGATGCCATTGAAGGTGATATTCCAGATTTATTGAAAATGGTTTTAAGACAAGATCCCAATGTTTTTCATTCTACTACTACTACTACTACTACTACTTCTACTAGAAGAAATTATGATGGTAAGAGTTACTTTGATATTAATCCTTTTAAATGTATTTTGTTATATTTTTCATTTATTAGAATATGACGGCAATCTTGTATGCTGATTCCTTTCTTTGCTTTATTGTTGTATCTGCACAATATTATTTTGTTATTCTTTCATAATTGTCTGATTACATACAAAATCTTCAACAAACGGCCATGTACATAATCATTTTGGGTACGAGTTCTGGACATATATGCAAGTATATGTATATATGGCCAGGCACGTCTAGGATGTCATGTTCTTATTTAGTTATTTCGTCTTATTTTGCATCTTGCTAAGATTATTATTTTTTTTAATTCCTATTCGTTTTATTTTATTTTTTATGGTACCATTTTATTTGGAAGTTTCTACTTAGAATACATATCTTGGTTTTGTTAGTTTTTCAAAAATAACTCTTAAAGGGCTTTTTATAAAACAATGTAGCAAAAAGAAAAACGTGTTTTTCATTTTAATCAAAATGGATAATATTCAAGATAGACCTTTTAATAAAATAAGTTTTAGATGAAATAAAATAATCTATATATTGTTTAATGGTTTTATAATTATTTACAAGAATTAACCTGAATACAACTATATAATTAAAAGCAATAAAATCTAGCTATGCATATAATTAAAGCTATTCTACTACAATTAATAATTTAAAAAATATAGATAAATCACATATTAAATTAAAAAATATATAATAATAATAATAATAATAGTAATAATAATAATAATAATAATAATATTAAAAGAAAAAGGAAATAAAACAATAAAAGTATCTTAATATAATAAAACAATAAACAAGTGAATAAAAAAAAACAATTATATAAAACAATAAAGAAATTCAAAGTAGGTCAACACATTTATTGAAATGCCTATTTCGAAGCATGTGTCCACTGCGAATCTGACTATCTAATTTGACAGCCACCTTTATTCTTGTACAATATAACATTTTAGTTGAACATAATAATAACACTTGAGGAGGTGATATTTTCCCGAAATATTGTGATATATGGTCTCCACATTTGCACTTCCAGTGAGCAAATTGACACTGAAAACTAGATTTAAAATAAAAATAAATAAATTAGAAAAATAAATTAATATGTTTAAACATAAAAAATAATTTTTTATTTTACCGTTGTTTTGTTTTCAGTACCCCTATCTACCCGGCATATTTCCGCATTGTTAATAGGGGTGGGATGTAATGGGTGAAAATTTTAGATTCATGCGAGTAGTATTTTTTTGTGTTCATTTATACATAAATAACACTAAACAATCAAACATTTTGAAAATTTTGCAAAATTCAGAAGGTGCAGGCCAAAAATAGCCGTTAGGGCTCCACGGGACTCAAAGTCCATCATTTTTCAGTGAAAAAGTGGTTTCATGCGACATTGCAGGTCCTAAAACATCCTCAAAAGCTATGAATGGATATAGATGGTTAAATCTGATATAGTACTTTAATTTAGGACCATTTTCAGGATGTGAAAGGGTTTTCATGAATGTAAAATTGCCAAAAACTATTGGCCTGCACCTTCTGAATTTTGCAAAATTTTCAAAATGTTTGATTGTTTAGTGTTATTTATGTATAAATGAACACAAAAAAATACTACTCGCATGAATCTGAAATTTTTACCCATTACGTCCCATCCCTATTGTTAATAGCCTTCTATAAATCGTCTATATAAATTACACACAATGCTTCAAGCAAACTACAACATCTTTTTATATTTATATATATATATATATATATATATATATGTATATATATATAATGTGTGTTTATAAGAAGGCTCTAACAATGCAGAATATACTGGTGGTTGTAAGAAAGAAAACTTCAAACAAGGCAATTAAAAAAAATAAATTATATTTTTATTTTTTAAATGTAATCTTACTTGCTTCTAGTTTTCATCCTCTGTCACTAGAGTTTTATGTAATGTCAGAATTTCATGATATTTTGGGGATATAACCCCTTCATCAACTGTTTCTATTTCTTTACCGCAAGCGGTCTCTCTGCCATATATGCCTTGGATGTGAAATTAAGTATTAAAATATTAAATTAAAAATGTTCAAATTATATAAGAAATTAAAACCATCTAATCGTTTTGTCTGCAATCACAATATTTATATTTAGTTGTGTTAATGCATAGATTTTTTTTTTTACTCCTAAACACCATTTTACCAAGGCCATTCCTTTAAGGGATGGCCTTGCATTTATCCCATACAAATACATGACTGATTGACAGAGAAACAATTTTCAAGTCAAACAGATGCAACACACTCTGTAATTGGCTGTTCTGTTGCTAAGATCTATGTTTATAAACATAATAGGCTGACTGCTCAAAAAATGGCTGACTCTGTTCAAACCAAAGAGCATTAGTAACACCAAGATTAGTGTCCATTGATCTTCAAACGGATAAGTTTATTTCAATATCAAAATATGTTTTAGAGTTGATCTTTTTATGCTGAACTAATTGTGTTTCAAATTGTTTGGTGATAAACCATAATTTGATGAACTTAATCAAATTAATATTCTTTTTTTGATCTTGCTTAAAGAAAAAAGCACAGAAAATTACTATAATGCTAAACCTCAATATTTACGACTAGAGTTCTTAGTGTTTAAAAATTTTTTTGTATTATTTGAATCATTTGGACTACTGTTCTCATCTTGGGTATTATTCTCACAATGTTTCGGCCGATGTAACTTCCGACCTTCAGGTGCGTCTTGTCAACTCAAACTCGGGAATTTGTATGAAATTTTGAATGGATCCCTTTATTTAATCAACGGGGGTAGCTTGCACTCGTTCCATCAGCCATGACCGGATAGAAGTCTTAAGTAATTCGTAATTGTATTCTTAGTATCAACTGCACCGAGGATTGAACCTTCAACCTCCAGAAGACTGTCACTTTGACTTGATTATTACTTAGCACTTATATCTGTTGCACCATGAGTTCTTGGGGAAAAACGACTCCCCAGTTCGACAAGACTCATCTGAAGAAGGTTTGAGGCTACATCGTCTGAAGAAGGTTTGAGACTACACCGTCTGAAACGTTGTGAGAATAACACCTAAGATTAAAACATAATTTTTGTTCGATTGATATTAGCTTTGAAATTTTCAAAATACACGTTGCCTTACCAGAAAATACTTTTAGAAAAGTGAACAAAATCTTATATGAATATATCTACATAAAATTTGAAGTTAAAAAAAAATAAAGAACCCAAATACTCTGAATTTGGTGTTTTTATCATATTCTTTTGTCAGCACTTAATAATAGTAGCATATATATATATATATATATATATATATATATATATATATATATAAATAATTCAACCATAGTTGAGGAGGATCTGAAGGCTCTCCTTTCATTGGTCAGTACACTGAGATGTGGGGGGGGGGCACTGTTCCTTTTCCTATATTGCTCCACTAATCCTTGAACCTTGAATTCCGAGTGTTTAGCAAGGAGGCATCAAATCCCAGTTTTGTAGTCTTTGACATGACTCAACAGAGGATTGAACCGTGGTCTCCTGGTCCATTAGGGAACACTAACAATTATGCCAATATACTATACTTATTCTATTTATCTGTTTATAATTGCAATTTAGCTGGATGGGTGCATTGTAGCGATTTATTGAATTAGGTTATCTTTAAAGTGCACTGATTTGCAGAGAATGCACAATGTAGGTAAATTGATACCTACTGTACTTGTATCACATCTTATTACATATAGTTTTAAGAGGGTCACTGATCTAAAAAAAAAAAATGTAAATATTTAAACACTTTTTTTTACTTTATAATCTGTATTCTGTATTTCATTGAAACCTGTAATCAAACCCTACAACAAAAATGTTTGATAAATATTAAATCTCTTAGTATTTATTCAATAAGTTTAATTTGTCTTTTTCTAAAACTTACACATAAAGAGTTGGTTGTAAAAACGTAAACAAATATTTAAAAATAACAACTTACATTCAGTTTCTGAATTTTTGATGATTTGTATAATTTAGATTATTCGGACTACTGTTCTCATCTTCAGTGTTATTCTCACAACGTTTTGGCCGCTGTAACCTCCGGCATGCTTCAGGTGTATCTTTTCGAACTCGGGAATATTTCTGTCGAACTCGGGAATCTGCATGGAATTTCGAACAACACCCTTTATTTAATTCACGGGGGTAGCATGCTCTCGTTCCGTTATGACTGGGAGAAGTCTTCAGTAATTCGCAATTCTTTGTATCGCCCGCACCGAGGATTAAACCGTCAAATGACTATCACTTAGAACCGAATTTTACTTAGTACTATATCCATTGCACCACGGGTATGCTACTCCTGTGGATTAAATAAAGGGTTCTGTTTAAAATTCCATGCAGATTCCCAAGTTCGACAGAAATATTCATTCTCGAGTTCAAAAAGATACACCTGAAGAAAACTGGAGGTTACAGCGGCCAAAACGTTGTGAGAATAACACTCAAGATGAGAACAGTATTCCGAATAATCCAAATTATACAAACTTATATTCACGGTAAAATATTGCATTAGATTTTTATATATTGATTTTTTTTTCTCTTTAAAAAATCATAGCATGGTTGAAGTATTTAGACGTGATATATTTCTGGCCAAACTATTTACTACCAAAACGGCCTATATTCACAAAAAGACAAAAATAAACTTTCAAATCCTACACTCTTATCTCTAAAATGTTGGAATTTACAAAAATGTAATACAGAACTAGGTGTACCTATTCGGCGTTGCCTTTCTTTTTAGTTTCACCTATTTTTAACTATGCCGTTTACTATTTGTTTTTATCCACTTATTTAAAAATAAGATTTTGAAAGCTACTAAATTTAATAATTGATATAGTTTTGTCATTAAATTGTTAATTAAATCAAACTATTATAAATTTAATTAAGGTAATGTTTTAATTTCTATTTATAAAATTATTGGATTTAAATGACTTCCAAAATTTTCAATGTCTTAATATATAAGAATTTGTTAACAATCTTAAAGCCAAAAATAAGTTTCTATTCGACGGTTTAAATGCTTCCAAATTCCTTTCAAATTAAAAAAAAATAATTCATTCTTTTATTTTCAACTATTAACAAAAAATTAAAATGAATGACTTGTTTACGAATAAAGTGAAATGCATTCTGATGGATTGTAATTAGGTTATTTTTTAAATAGGATCTAAAAAACTTCATGTTATTTTACTCATTTGCATGTTTGATTTCAATAAATATTTGATTAATAGTAAATAATTTAAAAAAAAAAATTTCAGAAAACCCCCCCAAAAAACAAACACATGTGAAGTTGTTCTATAATTTTTATTAGTATTGTTGAGATATGAACACCTCTGATTCTATCCCCCCCCCCTCGTTGAACAATAAAATGTAAAAAAATTGTGCACTTTTCAAATAGAAATAAATTATTTTATAACTTGAAAAAAATTATTTTAGACTAAACTAGAAGAATAACCGTCCCAAGATGGGTAAAATTAATCTCCCGAGCGGAACAGCTTTGCACCACTTTTATGTCCCCTATGAAGATTAAAATCAAGATGTTATGGCTAGAATCCTTATCCCAAATTTGATCAAAATCCATTATACGATTGTAATTTTAAAAAATGTCTAAAAATTTTAATTTAGGGAATCTTGCTTAATTGGTGTTTAATGACTTAATCAAATTTAATTCAAATCTGAAATATTTGACTTTTCAAATGGGCAGTTGTGTCCACATTATGCCTTATAAAATCCTTTAAAATACCCCAAAGAAACTGCAATCTGGGGAATATTTATTAATTTATGTCTAATACCTATTGTTAAAATTTCACAAAAATTGGAGGTATTTGTATTTTCTCAAAGGGCTTCCACCATCTTCCCCCTAAAAAAAAACTAAATATAGCCTTCATTACTCACCCTTATGCCTAACAGCTGTATTCCAAGGTTCATAATGATAGATTAGTTTACAAATATATAAACATATACATATATCTAACTTTATATAAATAGAGATATAACTAAGTGAGCCCTTTAAGAGATTGTCTTTTGTTTAAATCGTTGATCAAAAATGGCTTATTTGATATTTTCAGTCTGTGTAGTTTTCATGGAATATTGTTGTGCTTTTGTAGCATTTTTTTCTTTTTTTTGTTTTGTTATTCAATTTTTTGTGGGTTATTGTCGCCATTATTGCTAATATTTGTCTTCCCTGATCTTTATTGTTACCGCTTATTGTCATTTTGCATGTCAACTTTCGTGAGCTTTTTTCCTTGTCTGTTGCTCTCTATGTTTATATATTCAAGAAAGTGTCTGAAAGAAGGAAACGAGAAACTATTCTAATTACTTATATGCTTTTCAGATTAATTGATGTAAACAACATCTTTTTGTCATTTTTGTTTTTTTGATGTCTGATGTCAATGTATACTGTTTCATTTTCAACACATTAATTTCTTTCTCTTATAGAAACGTTTCTGGGGCTACATATGTGCATACATATTTCAACTACAGCATGATTGGTAGATCTAGCTTCTTTAGGCCAAGATCATACAAGTTGTAAGATCTTTGACTGAAGAAGCTAGAACTATCACTGGGCCGTAGCTGAAACATGTATGCACATATGTATCCCCCAAAATCTTTGTATATAAAAAAATATACTGAAAATAAATACACTGCTCTACTTGTTATTGAGCACTATCATCTAAATACAGTAAGATTCAGAGGATTGTTTATCCAATTCCTATGAAAAAAACTTGAATTATATATAAGGTGAGAATTCCGAGGCAGGAGCAATGCCATGTTGAAAACGGGAAGGTGGAATAAGAATGAACAAAAATAAATGACATCTCATTTATTTTTGATCAATCTTATTCCACCTTCCGGTTTTCACCATTGCATTGCTCCTGCTTCGGAATTCTCACCTTCATATTTACTTGTTTACTAGCAATGCTTCAAACAAACTACCATTTCCGTTTATATATATATATATATATATATATATATATATATATATATATATATATATATATATATATATATAATATATATATATAATGTGTGTGTGGTTTTGTATTCGATTTATTACTTTTACTGATAGAATTGTGTATCAGTATTTTGTTGTTCTTTTGCTCTCTTCACAAGGTGTAGAATAGGTGAGTACCCCAATTTGCATTCTTTGTTTCTTGACCAATTTTGATGAAAGTCGGTAAGAATTACTAATAGATATATGAACCCTGTTGATGCATGTATAAATACTTGCATCAAGAGAGTGCATATGTCTATTAGTAACTCTTAATAGTTTTCTCAATAATTGTTTTACCGACACCAAACAAAATTGAATGTAATTGAACTTAATAAAAGTTAGTAATATTCAATATCTCATTTCTGAAATGTAGATTTTTTATTTTTAATAAATTTAATTTAACGATCATTGTTTGTTTGGAGGAATTAAAGAAGATTGAAAAACTATAAGGTTTTAATTACGCTGAATTACTGCGAAAAAAGGTTTTCCAAAGATTAGTTATGATACTTAAATTAATATTAATTTAAACTAACAAAAATGTGTGATCAGAGGTCGCATATTTTATAGTATATTTTTATAGTATATACCCACCTTCCCCTAAGGAGAAGGTGATTCTTGGAAGAATAGTATCATGATCAGACAACAGATTCCCCCCACACACACACACACACACAAAAAGAGGTAATAGTATCCTGACGAACGAAGATATCCTCCATTCCAAAGAAAACAAAATTATGCCTGGGAGTATGGTTTCATGACATGACATCATCCCACAACATCTAAGTCTTAACAAAACAACATCTAAGTCTTAACAAAACAAAAAAAAACAAGAAAAAACTTTTGCCATCCCCTCATGTGTGGCAAGTAGATACGGACTTATTGGAATCTTGCTTTAGAAACATAAAGCTTGCGGATGTCATAATTGAATGTAAAATAACAGATTATAAGTAATTGTTTTTTATGCAAGATATTCTATTAATGTATGCAAAATTTTATCCTATTAATGTATGCAAGCCATTAATTATTTTTTATCAATAGATTCTTTATTTTGTTTTTGCACTACATTATTCTAAATTGCAGTATATGCCCCCTGATGTTCAGTGTTTTTTGCTGTTTTTAATGTTCATTAATGGTACAACTTCTGAAATAAAACTATTTTCTGATGATGTTAAACGATTTTTTAGACTGTCATAAAAATCCCATAAAACCGATGGATCTAAATAAGTTGTCTAAATAAGATACTTAGAAATTAAAATTTACTATAGAAAAATATGAAGTATTACATGTTGGATTCAGAAATATTAATGTTGTTAACAAAAGAGAAATTCAAAAAGTAAATGAAGAATACAATTTAGGAGTTTGTTTTGATGATACATTTAAAGCTAGCAATCATATTTTGTCTATTGTGTCGAGGGCAATTGGAAAAATTAGATTGGATGGTTAGAAATATTATTTCAAGAGAGCCAAACATTTGAAAGATACATAAAACCCTAATGACCTCATGTGGAGTCTTGCACTGAGGCCTGAGTTCCAGTGTCTAGATATATAAATTGGAATGTAATATTGAGATTGGAAGGCATACGAAGAAGAGCGATAACACTAATAAAGAGTATTTGATTACAGCTGCAGAGAAAGATTGCAAAAATTAGGATGAACTACTTAACTAGAGAGAAGAATGAAGTGATTTAATTGAAAGTTTTAAATAATGGCATTTCTAATTATTTAACAATTATTTCTACTTAATCTGCAAAGTTATTGTCAAAAATAGATTTCAAAAACTAAATGTTAACATTTTTTGCAAGTTGACAGATCAGATTAAGAACAGCAATAGTATAGAACATTTTAACCCTTAAATATTTTATTTTTTATATTTTGAAAAAAATTTATCAAATAAAAAACGTTTCATAGCGGTAATATAAAGTGGTATAGAAATGATTTTTTTTTTTAAATATTTATTTATTGAACAAAGATAAATGATGTTGCAAATGTGCAACAAATGGCATACAATTTTACATTTATAACAAAACACTACAATATATGCATCTAAATAATCATAATACACTAAAGAATCATAAAATAGATGATGTTACAAATGTGCAACAAATGGCATAAGATTTTACATGTATAACAAAACACTAGAATATATGCATCTAAAATAATGACAATGCACTTAGAGAATCATAAAATAATTTTTACTTACCATTATAATGACCAGATTTAAAAGTTTAGTCTTTTAATTAGACAAATGACACACCGATGACACTCGCCCGGTACATCGAAGATACTGATTACCTATTTAGCATGTGTGCTGATACAACATCATACTAATATCTACTTACATTTGCCAACAGACTCGATGCAGATATGAAACACGTCACAGTTTGACGTATTTTCATTGAATATTATATTAAATAGGCATTTTATTGGAATGTGTCATATTTGAAACAAAAAGCATTTTAGGGTTAAGATTAAATTGGAAGAATTCAAAAGTTAGGCTATAGAAAAGGAATATAGAGGGCGTGTTTGGGAACTATCCGATGAAATATTTTAACAGAACTCCATCTGTATATGAATATATGTTATACGTAATGATTAAAAAAAAAAAAAAAATAGATTTAAAGTTTTAACACATACTCACTCACACACACGGTACTTTATTGTACATTAGCAGGGCTATCCAGCATTGCCCGGGGTCGTAATTTTTGTAAATTACTTAGAGAAGGAATATAGAGGGCATGTTTGGGAACTATCCGATGAAATATTTTAACAGAACTTCATCTATATATGAATATATGTTATACGTAATGATTTAAAGAAAATAGATTTTAAGTTTTAACACATACTCACTCACACACACTGTACTTTATTGTACATTAGCAGGGCTATCCAGCATTGCCCGGGGTCGTAATTTTTGTAAATTACTTAGAAAAGGAATATAGAGGGCATGTTTGGGAACTATCCGATGAAATATTTTAACAGAACTTCATCCGTATATGAATATATGTTATACGTAATGATTTAAAAAAAAAAATAGATTTAAAGTTTTAACACATACTCACTCACACACACTGTACTTTATTGTACATTAGCAGGGCTATCCAGCATTGCCCGGGGTCGTAATTTTTGTAAATTACTTAGAAAAGGAATATAGAGGGCACGTTTGGGAACTATCCGATGAAATATTTTAACAGAACTTCATCTGTATATGAATATATGTTATACGTAATGATTTAAAAAAAAAAAAAAGATTTAAAGTTTTAACACATACTCACTCACACACACGGTACTTTATTGTACATTAGCAGGGCTATCCAGCATCGCCCGGGGTCGTAACTTTTGTAAATTAACTAGATTACAGAAAAACAAGTAAACCTAAACCATCTGCTTAATATTTTAATTTGAAATATCTAAGTTCATTTCGGAACAAAACGGAAACTACTCATTTAAAACTAGAAGAGCTGCATTCTTTCTGCCCCCCCCCCCCTCTCTCTGCCAAATGCAAGAAAAAGGAGAGAGAGAAAGAAAGCGATTCTTTTTCACAGGTAAATATCTTAATATTTTTTTTTTATAAAATTAGTACCTAGTGATTTGGGTATAAGTATCAGTACTTACAACTGTGAGGGTGAAAGCCCCCCTCCTACAACATTCATGACTATAAAAAAATAAATCCTTGATAAGGATTAAATATTAAAATTGATTAAATCGATTGAAAATATAATTTTTCTTTTTAACAACATGGACCAATATCTGACTGACGAAACATATTTTTAAATCTACTCTTTGTTAATAAAGCTATTAATCAGAAATATGATGGGAGTGGGGTCGTCTTTATTTTATATCTAGAAAACAGACAGAGATTATCTGATAAAGAATACTAAAATGTTATACATTGATGATCAGACTTTTTGTATTTTATAAAATGCTCATTGTTAATCTGATTCTAATAGGATTTACAATCACATCTAGTTTCATAACCACTTTCATGCTTATTATTAATAACTTTCTTTTTCCTTTTGATAAATTACAATGTCAATTAATGCTTAAATAACAAAGCTATTCAGCCAGCAGGCAAAGATAAGGAAGGCTATTATTAATAATTTATATAATTCAAATAAATCAACCGAAAAAGCTATTAATTAATTTTAAACTTAAAGAAAGAGGCAAAATACCTTTTAAAAAAAAAACATGTGTTAGATGCAGATATTTTTATTAAAATCAAAATCAAAAATCGAAAATTTTTCTTCTTCTTCACTTGACTTTTTTATCTAATATTTCGCTTGATATAACAAGCCTCGTCAGAGCTTTAGACAAATAAAAGGTATTAACCTTATTTTTTTTTTTTTTTTTCGTAATATTCTTTCAAGAATAAAAACCTGACCAGAGTTTGGAAGTCAATTTCTAAAAGCCGTCCAACACATGTCAGCATGTAAAATGTATGTTAAACTGAACATGATGATGTGGAAAATCTCTAATTTCTTCTCCAGTGTCACCTCATGAGGTATCCATTTGCTCAATTTCCATCTATTTTCCAACTTATGTAAATGTAATCTTACACTTTCTTTGCTTATATGAAATTGTGAGGCAAGTTCTTGACATGGGAAAGTTGTATTCAGCTCTTTAAATCATCATCATTTAAAGAAATTGATCTTCCAGATCATTGTGAATCTTCAAGAGTCTCATCTCTGGAAGGAATTTTTTTTAGCATTTCGTTACTTTTTTGCATCATCCCCAAATGCTGTACACATCTTTTGAGAAACACTGGATGCATTTGTGGCCAGTTTCAATTCATACAACAAACAGGCACTGATTATCAATTTTCTCTCAGCCAAGTTTAGGGTCCCAAGAAGAAACATTATTATGATTACCTTGTGCAACACAGATGAGTGAAAACGGAGTAAATAAAAGAACTCACTTGACAAAAAAAAAAAAAGAATGAAATAAATAATTTAACAAAACAAATATTAAAGATAAAAGAAGTGAGATTAATAAAAAGCGCTAAAAAAACGTTTGGATACAATTTTTGTAGTAACTAGGAACCACTCCGATATCTCAACTTTTCAGTAGTTAGCAGTTGAAACAATTTTTGTAGTAACTAGGAGCCACTCCGATATCCCAACTTTTCAGTAGTTAGCAGTTGATGCAATTTTTGTAGTAACTAGGAGCCACTCCGATATCTCAACTTTTCAGTAGTTAGCAGTTGATACAATTTTTGTAGTAACTAGGAGCCACTCCGATATCCCAACTTCTCAGTAGTTAGCAGTTGATGCAATTTTTGTAGTAACTAGGAGCCACTCTGATATCCTAACTTTTCAGTAGTTAGCAGTTGATACAATTTTTGTAGTAACTAGGAGCCACCCTGATATCCTAACTTTTCAGTAGTTCACAGTTGATGCAATTTTTGTAGTAACTAGGAGCCACTCTGATATCCTAACTTTTCAGTAGTTAGCAGTTGATGCAATTTTTGTAGTAACTAGGAGCCACTCTGATATCCTAACTTTTCAGTAGTTCGCAGTTGATGCAATTTTTGTAGTAACTAGGAGCCACTCTGATATCCTAACTTCTCAGTAGTTCGCAGTTGATGCAATTTTTGTAGTAACTAGGAGCCACTCCGATATCCTAACTTTTCAGTAGTTAGCAGTTGATACAATTTTTGTAGTAACTAGGAGCCACTCTGATATCCTAACTTTTCAGTAGTTAGCAGTTGATGCAATTTTTGTAGTAACTAGGAGCCACCCTGATATCCTAACTTCTCAGTAGTTAGCAGTTGATGCAGTTTTTGTAGTAACTAGGAGCCACTCCGATATCCCAACTTCTCAGAAGTTAGCAGTTGATGCAATCTTTGTTTACCCTCAAGATGGAGTTCGTCTCATCAGCTCTTCCTTTACTATGTTGTATATGTTTGTTATAGGGAGAAAAATTAAGAGTCGTAGTGCGATGACCACCAACAAACATTTCTCATGTCAAACTGAAATTCAATGTAACAAAGCCATAAGAAACGTTGCTTGGTCAAAATGGGTGTGATTTTAAACTTACAGCTACAAATTTTGAATCTTACATTGATGAAGAGGTGTGCACTCTGGTGTTGTCATGTGTGTAGTATCACATCGCGATCATCAAATGTAGGGGCTCCTATCCTGCAGAAGTCTGAAAGGAAGAAATGCTCTTGGCCAAGAAATAAAATATCAGGACAAGAGATATATTGAAAAAAAAAAAAAATAAGACTGATGTCACATCTTTTATTTAAAAAAAATTATCTCATACAAATTAAACAAAAGCTTAGTGACACTAATTGTTTAGACAAGACAGTATGTTTGCTTTCAGCTGGTGTGTTGATTGTGACAAACCCCTACCACCACTACTACTCATTCTAAACAGCAATAATAAAAATAACACCACAAATATAACACACCGATATGATGATAGCAAGAGAATCCTCTTAAAAACTGCAGAATTATTGCACCTTGATCTAAATTTAAAAAAATAAACAAAAAACCTGTAAAACTGAAAGACCAAATTTAGAAATAACAAAAAAACAAAATTATTTGGTCGTTTTCAACCAACTTGGTATATCTTCTCTATATTTTTAAAGTTATGTATGTTTATACATTTTTATGTACAGGATTCATTCCTGAACTAATTAACCGATCATTATTAATTTGGCCTAGGTTTAAGGGATCCAAATGTGGGCTATATTTAGTTTTATGCAAAGGTAAAAAGGGGGTCGAAGCCCTTCATAAAAATTCAGATTTTTGTAGAATTTAAAAATTCTGATTTTTGTGAAATTTTAACAATAGGTATTAGACTTCAATTAGTAAATATAGCCCAAATTTCATTTTTATTTTTTAGGCATTTAAAAAGTTTTTAGGCGTGCAGGGGGGGGGGATAATATGAGCACAACCTCTCATGTGAAAATTCAAATATCAGATTTGCATTGAATTTGATCCAGTCATGCACCACTAATTAAGCAAGATTAAAATTCTTATTAAGACCCCTTAAGCCTTAAATTTTTGACATTTTCTATAACCAAATGATATAATCGATTTTGATCAAGATTTGAATAAGGATTTTAGACATACGGTTTAGTACCATTATATCTTGATTTTAATCTTCGTGAGAGGACCTATAAGTAGTGCTAAACTGTTTTGTTCGGAGAATTCATTTTTACCCCTCCTGGGACAGGTATGCTTCAAGTACTATATATGCCCATCTATATATCATTTGATTATCAGTGCATGTTCACGTAGCAAGAATTTTAGGAACAGTGTGTTGTAGAGAAAAACTAAGACCATATTTGGAATTGACAAGAAAAGTCGAAATTACTGAACACCAATTTTTTTCCAATAAGTGCTCAGAAAATGTTTTAAAACAGTAATAGTTTAAAAAAAAATAAAAAAATAAAATAAAATCAAAACAATTTTGTCAACTAAAATTGATTATTGAATCATTCAAAACCAAATATTTTTTTTAATTAACTTTATTATAAGGAACATTTTGATAAGATAGAAAGTTAACTTGGCGACGGCTTTGACTTTTGAAATCTGAAATTGAGAACCGGTGGTTCCAATTTTATTTTAGATAGGATGGTCGGGGGGGGGGGGGGGGGTTAAAAATTTTAAATACAAGGAATTTTTCTATTTTTACTATTTGTGTTTTTTTCTGTCTATTTTCCGAATTTAAAAAAAAATACAAATAATTTTTTTTAGGTATGGGTGGGTTAAATACAATTTTTTTTAACTATGTTTTTTGTGTCTCTTTTTAGGGGGGGGGGGGTCGGTTTTTTATACAAGAAATTTGCCGGAGGGGGGGGGCGTATTTAAAAAAATCTTTTTTATAAAACTATTACAAATAACTAAATCTGACTTTTAAATAATTGGAATATTGTTGGTTATTTTTGCTTGAAAATAATTTTGGTATTTCTACAGAATTTGAATGGAATTGTTTTTTTTTTTACCCTAACCCTAAACTAAGGTTTAGGTTTAGTTTGGCAAAAGTTGGTTTGGTTCGGTTTAAATACACAAATTATTTCTAAAAAAATCTACAAAATTTAAATTAACATTTTTACATCATTAATGCTTTTTGCTTTGACGAGCAGTAAACAGAGTTTTGCTTTTTTATTTCTAAACAGATGAATATTTTAAAAAGCCATACTTTTAGTTTAAATAAAATATTTTAATGTTTAATGTTAAATGTTAAATAAATAGGAACGGTTTCGGGAAATACGACTAAAAATTTACAGGCATGATGTACGCATGCCATATGTATGGCAAATGCTACGAAAACGAACGGAAAAATACGAATGTTACCGAAGGGCCCCCCTCCCTCTATGTTGAGAATGACTTTTGAAACTTGCCCTTTTTTTTCAAACCAGACGATATAAAATTGTAAACTAGAAACGACGACATTTTTACATAACTAGAATGAAAGAAAGAGCATTTTTTTCCTCTTTTTTTGAACAAGACGACTTTAATGAAATAAAATTTTTAAACTTAGATTTCTTTAAGCAGACGACTTTGAACAAAAGAGAGCAATTTTATTTTATTTTTTCCGAGTTTTTATTTTTTGAATACAAGAAATTTAGTTTTTTGGGGGCATTTATAACGACAGCTAACAGAACGAAAAAGGGGTAGAAAAAAACAAAACAAATAGGCAAGAAATAAATATTACCAAAGGCAAAATAAGTTACTCTTCTACCTACCTGGATAAATTTATTTGTGTTTTAACTTATTTTAAAGCGTTTTAGTTCGATTTAAAAGTAGTGTCGAGACGTCACGTGATCAAATGCACATTTTTTTTAATTAATTAATTTTTTTTTTTTTTAAATAAATTTTAGCACTACTTTTAAATCGAACTAAAAAATGCTTTAAAATAAGTTAAAACACAAATAAACTTATCCAGGTAGGTAGAAGAGTAACTTAATTTGCCTTTGGTAACACTTATTTGTTGCTTATTTGTTTTTTTTTCCACCCCTTTTTCGTTCTGTTAGCTGTCGTTATAAATGCCTGATTTTTTTTACTGTCTGTTTTTTTTTTGTGGGTGGGTGGGGGGGGGGTATCCGAGGGTTAGGGTTAAAGTTGGAATTAGGGTTTCATGGGACCACAAATACAGAAACGTTAGTATCTGCTCTAATTTCAACTTCAACCATTGAAAACGGTGCCGTTACGTATAGGCATAACTTTCCTGCACACAGGGCATCTCCACATGAAATCGTCACTGGCACGTGCATTGACTTGCCATTTGCATGAAACATTTCCTGGCCAATGTGAACAAGAAGGCCTTTTTCCTTGCAAAAATATGTGCAACATTCTACTGATTGTGAAATTCCATGTAACATTGACAGATTCATTTTAGAAGCACGAGAAACAAGAAAATAATACAGGCATGAGGTGCAAACGTTTTTAATCTGAGAAACTTCCGGTGCTAACGTCATATGGTAACTAATTGAACTTGACATAAAATTAAAATAAAAGTTTTGATGGGGGATGTGGGGCTTCGGTAACATTCGGAATGGCGTACCGTCGTCTATTTCCGTTCGTTTTTGTAGCATTAGTTGTAAATTTTCGGTTGTATTTCCTGAAACTATACCAATAAGTATAACATTATACACAACAAATAGTAAATTATACGGTTATAAAACGCTTGTGTGTTCGCACAGCAAAAGTATGTAATAATGTGTTGGCCAACTTTTTTTAGTTACTTTTAAAAAATTAGATTCATTTTTTAAGTAAAAATATTAAATTTAAAAAATGAATAAAGTAGAAGTTTATTCTTGTGATTTAATTATATTTATATCTAGAAAGAAAAAAAAGCAGGAGTCCCCCATGGTACCTTTACGGATTAATTTTATTCAAAGCTTGAATCAGTGTGTCATTAACACGCTACTTATTGAAGATTTAACAATAATGAGGACAAACAAAGCATTCATTCATGCATTCGTTCATTCATTCAAATGCCACGATAAAAATATACCAGTAAAATTTATAATCTTCAAATCAAAATTGAAACTTCGAATGTCTTCTGTGTAGAAAATAAAGTGTTTATCAGCTTCTTTAATAACTAACAATATTTATTTTCAAACATTTTTACAAAAGTAAAATAATTTAAAAAATGCGGCACGCTAGTCAAAAGAGGGAGAGGGGAAGGTTTGGTCAATTACTAACTCATGCTGACTATTCTAACCTATCTAGTTCAACTTATGACTATCATTCACCAAAATATCTCATTGCTTTGGTTTGTGTCAGTTCAGTTTAAAAAATGAATAAAGTAATACAATCATACTCACATTCATCATAAGACTTTATACTATGGCTATCCTACTTAAAACTCTTCAATCAAAATAAGGTACAGTTTTTATATTAATAACAATATCACCTATGCAAATTGACTGACAGCCAGAGCCACTCTAAAAAGGTCAATCTGCAAAGGGGAAATAACTCAATTGAAACCTATTGACTATTAATGTAATCTCAATAATTGAAAATCTCTATAGATTTTCAATTATCTACAAAATAGGAAGTTCTGTTTCGTAAAAGCCAAATCAACCGCAAAAAAAGTTATACACATTCAATTTAATTGCACTATCTAAAGACAAAACAATGAGAATAAAATAACAAACACTAAAAACAGAGGAGACACAAAGAAGAAATTCATTTTTATTTTATATCATATTATATAATAGCTTCTAAATTGGAGATACCTGGCAGCTTTTTACCATCACTATCCTTCGTAAGACTTTCTATCGAAACATGAAACAATTGAATAACTTTGTACTCAATAATGTAGTTGCACCAACGAACAATACAAAAACACAATATAGCAAAATTTACCTAATAAATACAAATAAAATTGTGTACATTTTATTTAAAACAAACTTTACGTTTTAGTCAAAATTTTGTGAGCTGTTGCCCCTGACAGCACTGCAAGCTGTTTCTCTTTACATTCGGAGCAAGTTGTATAGCAGCTGTGTCAGGAGCATCATGTTATATGGCAGTGAATGCTCGGCCCTCACCCAGTCCTCTCTCGCCCGTCTGCAGCGCAATGACAGATCCATGATTTGCAATGTAAAATCTGACCAAGCCCAACACATTTGCTCGGAGGATTTGCTGAGGGCGCTACATTTGCCTAACATGAAGGTTAGGGTTAGGGACGAATTGGTTGCACTGGAATGGTTGTATGGAGCGTTCAACCTCCTGGATAAACCATTGCAGAAGTATGGATGTGTTTCATCGCAGTCAGGTTTGCTGGCTAAGGAAAACTTGGAAGCGAGTGATAAGACAATTTGGAGATAGTTGACCTGTTGAACAGTAAGAACTAGAGAGTGAGCTTGCGAAATATCAGAAAAGGTCTGACCCCTGAACAGGAGAAAAATGACATTGAATGAATAGAGGAAGAAGAAGAAGAAATAAAATAAAATTTATTTAATATTTAAAAAAAAAAAATTGAAAGGGCACAAAAATGTAAAAATATTTTAAAAAAACTGGCAAAACAATTAAATGTTTATCTTATGAGAACAGCTATTAAACATTTGGCTGGGTTTACTTTATATCTAAGATGTTTTATCCATTGCACTCTCTAGCGCTTTTCAGATCCCTTTTGTTGTAACCCGGTAATCTTGGAATTTTAAACTTAACCATTATTTTGTAGTGTTGCCAATCCATAACAGACACCTGAAAAAGTCTAGCTGAAACTTTAAATATAACCACCACGAAGAGGATAAGAGTTTCAAATATGTAAATATTATAAATGTGTCTTTAAAAAATCAACAAAAAAAATCAATAAATATAAATGTGTCTTTTTAAAAAATCAACACAAAAAATCAATAAATATTATGTCTTTTTAAAAAATCAACAACAAATCAATAAATATTATAAATGTGTCTTTTTAAAAAATCAATGAATATTATAAATGTGTCTCTTTAAAAAATCAACAAAAAATCTATAAATATGTGTATTTTTAAAAATCAACAAAAAATCGATAAATATTATAAAGGTGTCTTTTTTTTAAAAAAAATCAACAAAAAAATCAATAAATATTATAAATGTGTCTCTTTAAAAAATCAACAAAAAATCTATAAATATGTGTATTTTTAAAAAATCAACAAAAAATCGATAAATATTATAAAGGTGTCTTTTTTTAAAAAAATCAACAAAAAAATCAATAAATATTATAAATGTGTCTTTTTAAAAATCAACAAAAAAATCAATGAATATTATAAATGTCTTTTTAAAAAATCAACAAAAAAATCAATAAATATAATAAATGTCTTTTTAAAAAAATCAACAAAAAAATCAATAAATATTATAAATGTGTCTTTTTAAAAATCAACAAAAAAATCAATGAATATTATAAATGTCTTTTTAAAAAATCAACAAAAAAATCAATAAATATTATAAATGTCTTTTTAAAAAAATCAACAAAAAAATCAATAAATATTATAAATGTATCTTTTTAAAAAATCAACAACAAAATCAATAAATATTATAAATGTGTCTTTTAATAAAAATCAATAAATATTAACCCCTAATAAACAAAGCAGTTTGTCCATTTTTATAGTATGCACAATTTTATATACTTTAAAAGTATTGCTTAAAAACTTTATTAAGTTTATATTTTCAATTAATTTTAATCCTTTCTTTTTTCTTTTTTAATTATTATTGTGCCACTGTTTCCTAATTTTCGCCGATGAAAAACGTTTATTTAAACAAACAAGTGGGGAAAATGATTAGTTTCAAAACTCTTTATCTGTTGTAAGTTTATTTGAGATACAAATAGTGAGTGTGTTTGGTTTTCTACAAAATTACAAAATTACAAAATTTACAAACTGAGTTTGAATTGCATTAGAGCTATTAGATTGCATTCATTTGTATTATTTGGATTGTTCGGACGATTGTTCTCACCTTGGATGTTATTCTCACAACGGTTTTGCTGATGTAATTTCTTTAGGTGAGTCTTGTCGAACTAATGAATCTTTATATCGAACTCGGGAATTTTGAACAAAATCCTTTATTTAATCCACAGAAGTATCTTGCTCTCATTCTGTCAACCATGATTGGGTAGAAATCTTAAGTAATTCGTAATTGTATTAGTATTGCTCGGACTGAGGATTAAACATTCAATATCCAGAAGACCGTCACTTAGAACTGATTATTACTTAGCACTTTATCTGTTACTGCAACAGGTCCATCTTCGACATGTAAGTTCCCGAGTTTGACAAGACACACTTAAAAAAAAAATCAAGTTTACATTGGCCGAAACGTTGTGAAAATAACATCTAAGATGAGAACCATAGTCCAAATAATACAAATTATCAATCTTTATCTAAAAAATTCCGAAACCAATACATTCATTTTCACACTGATACAATTGGAAAAGCTCTAAAAGCCTTCCTGTTACGATTGGTAAAATTGTAATTTGTGTTCAATGGATCTTTTTCTTCTCCTCCTCCCCCTCTTTTCGGTCACTTCCTGATGACTTTTAGTTTCGCAACAGTGTTGTTGTTGGCCATCAACACATGTCCAAACCACCTGAGCCGCCATTAACTTATCTTGCCTTCAATCGGTACGATACGGTAGCGCCTTCGAATGTCCTCATTGCAAACATGGTTGAGCAATGCAATTCCAGGCATCCAGCAGGGCATTTTGGTTTCCATAATGGCGAATTTTCTGTCTTCCTTGTCAGTAAGCACTGAGAGCTGTACAAAATGACGGGTCTCACAACAGTCTATTGGATCTTCGACGTTAGATGGTCACTGATCTTGCAATCACAGAGGATGATCTTATGTAATTTTCAGTATGAAATAACCTAAAAAGTGATAATGGCATGGTGGCTAAGTTGTTAACTCTGCAGACTGAGGACCTGGGTGTGCCAGGTTCGAATCCAGTTTGTTCCACAGAAACACTTTTATCAAAACCTACACCTGACCTTGTGGTAAATAAAATACTGTAAAACATTGACAGTCCCAAACTGGGTTATAAATCTTGATTTTTCTACTTTGTAATCTTATTAAATCCTCCTACTTGCCTGTAGCTATTTGTTATACTTGCATGGTTGCAGGTTTTTATCCCTGATACCGAGAGCAGCAAAGCCCAATGATTGTATACAAAGTTGAGGAAGGTTTAGCTGAGAACACACAAAGGAACGGTGGTTGCACAGTTGCAGAAGCAATGTTATTGTTCTCATTCCATGGATTTGTGGTTCCACGCCTGGCACGTCCTTGCTTGGCACATGAAGACAGCAATGACCAGAGGACAATGGATCCTGATATTGACTCCTCCTAGATTTTCACCAGAGCCTTGTTATCTGGTTATATCTGACACTATAACATTGCCACCACCCCTACTACAGCGAGGAAGAGTTGTACTTGGGAGTGGGGGGGGGGGGGCTGATGATCTCCCCTTTTTTGTTAGTTTCATGTATGATCTTGTCATATTTTGACATCACATGCATACAATGATCTTCTTTCTCTCTTCTTTGTCTTTAATAACTCTACAGTTATCTAACACTCCAGTTGAACTAATACTACTCACCCATGTCACAAACAGGTTTTTAAGATGGTCATTGCTGCTCATGATGTATCAATATTTAACCTTTTTTTTTTAAATAAATACTGAGTAGTTTTCAAATTTTACATTAATTTTTGCTAATTAATAGAAAAATAAATGACTGTAATTGGTTGAGAAAAAAGTACATAAATGTTCATGAGTGCATAATTTAAAAACAACTAATAAAGGTTGCTTCATTTTAGTACATTGTCTTGTAAGATGTTCGATTAAAATTCATCAGAAGAGTACAGTTAGAATTAAAGTGGAATTGATCATGCGAAAGACCTGGTTATCGTTGTAAAGAACTTCAAACCAACACATCATTGTATCAAGATGGCGAAGAAAGCCAAGCCGGTTCTCAACCTGATCCAGAAATACGCTTTCTGTCTCTAGAAATAACTCTGGTATGGCTCATTTTTGAGTATACCATTCAAGCAACACATCCTTATCTTCAAAAAATTATATCATACACTAGGAGTGTGTTCAACATTTGACAACCAGGATCATGACGAGATTCTCCACACTTATCTTCAAATCACGGCTACAAAGACTAAATCTGTTCTAACTTGAGCAGCAGATGATGCGAGAGGACCTCATTCTAGCGTACAGTATCAAAATCGACAGGAATTTAAATCTACCTTTGGAGGAGTTTTTCAACGCCTAGTCACAATCATGGACACCTGCAGAAGATGTACCATCACTGCTTTCGTCTCAACAGAAGAAAAACAGCATTCTCTGTCTGTGTTTCTGCTCCCTAGAACAGTTTATCAGAGAAGATCATGATGATGTCTACCATATCCAGGGTTCGAGTTTCCTTGAACATTCAGATGGTACATAGATAAGATATATTCTGTCTTTTTACATAGCTTGCTGCATTTTGTATTTTTTGTCAAAAAACTTTATCATCATCAGATCGTGCTTACATCTCTCTCTCTCTCCCCCTTCCCCCCTCTCCAGATGCCACACTTACTCATTGGGTTATGGAGATCTTCCAGATTGTATCTTATATCATCACATAATTGGTCAATCAAAGTTTGAGGTGATCAAAGCAATGTATTGCTGATAAGTTCTTGTTCCTTCAGCGATGTCCTGCAAATCTAGTGCGATATTCTCTGATGCTTTGTAAGATGGGTAGAAGCTGGCCAATACAGTCATTGTTTTGTTGGATGTTTTTTCTCAATAATATCAAACAAGTCTTCAAAGCACCCATTCAATCCGTTCGCATCCATGGCTCTCAATCCTGGCCACTCACCAAAAATTTTTAAGCCAAGCTTAATGCATCTCCATTCAAATGATACGCACCATCTCGAACATTTTCTTAGAAAAAGGCAATATTATATGTTCTATTAATTCTTTACAACATTCATAAAAGATTCAGAGAATAAGTGCATTCCTCAAGCTTGTTGCCGGGAAATGTAAAATTTTCAAATAGTGATCGAGCATGACCAAGGATTTTAAAGGAATTTTCTGTGTAGCGATCGCACATAGTTATAGTGTCAGACCTGTGTATTTTTTTTTTTAACAAGGAAGATTCTCTTTTCTGTGTCATTTGATCATAAAATGGTTCTTCCATATAATTTTGAATGGTCTTGTATTTCTACCATAGCTATAAATAAAAGCCCTGTCAAATTTCTAATTTACAAAGTATTTCAAAACTGTTGCATTGTCGAAGAACTGTTTTTCATTGAATGTACATAGTGAAAAAAACCTTCTTTTGTAAAATTGACACAGATAATAATATGATAAAAGATTGCTTGATAATTGTCATCTCGGGGATAATTGCTCGCAAAATTGCAAGGATAATTGGCCACAAAATGAAATTTATTTTAAAGAATAAGTGTTCAGCAAAGATTTCATAGGATGGGATGATTTATCTCAAACTTTACGAAATTGAATAAGCAACTAATTTAGTACTTAAAAAAGAAGATGGTTATTTTATTGAGAGAACGGTCATGCATGTGATAACAAGTGGAGTAAAACCCCCCATCCCACCTATTCTCTGAAAACAAGGCCACCTGTAGGCTGTAGGTTGCAACCTGTGATGCCTTAGGATGGGATCCTGGTGACTGAGCCATTATTCTACTTCAGCCCTTACTTCGGCTAGCCCGATCCAATCAATCGACTGGTCATGTCATGCCCTAGTAGCTATAAGTTCATTCCCAACCGTATTATTCAATCTGATGCTTCAAAAAATCAAAACCTTATTTCTCCTTTTTATTTTCTTCCCAATTAGATACTAGAGGGCGGTAGCTGAGGGCCAATCGTGTTCAGAACAAAGAAGATTACCAATGCCAAGGAGTAATGTTTTCAAAGAGCAATGCAATGTATTCTAAGAGTAATGCAATGTATTCTAGTAAGATAAATAATTATCCTACCTATAGAATTATATTTAAACACTTTATCTGGCATTAAATAAGCCATAGATGGTTGATATGCCGTAAAACAAACCAAACCAATCTAATGTTATGTCATGTATGTATCAAAGAAAAAGTTAAGATCTAATGAAACTAAATGAAAAAGAAAACCATGTGAGATTAATTTAAAAGAAGAATGTAAACATATAGTCACAACGTGCATGAACAAAAAACAGATTAAAGATAAAAATAAATAAATAAATGCTGGTGTGGTAGCACATGTGTGTGGTCTTAGATTGAATTTCTTATCCCTCCTATGAAAAAATACCTATCTTTTGCATTTTCACCTCGTTCATAATCTGAGCACAGACCATCAGTAATAGACTTCAAGGAAGCAATAAAAGAATATTGTTTCAATTTCATGTTCATATGTATGCTATCATTTTACACATGCATTCACTTTCAGCCAAGCTTGGCTATGGCATATTTTGACCCAGACAAACTTCCCAGCTAAAAATAAATATGTGAAGCTAATAAGTCAAAGCTATCATCCCATTCATGTTCGCGTCCTTTGAATGAGACAGGTTGCTGGTGATAATGCCATAACCAAAATCATGATTTTCATTGTCTGCTTATTCGCATCTACAGCAATGCCCAAGTCTGGACACTTTCTGACAAATCAAAATTAATATTCTGTATTATTTTACTACATTGTTTTCTTCATCCTAAGGAAGTCTTTCAATAAAGACGAAACGTTGATGAATGCATAAATAACAAAGTTTTGGCTTTCTTTCATTTTCCTTTACGTCAGATCATTTTATACCCCAGTTTATATATATATATATATATATATATATAGTTTGCCAGTAAGTCATTTTTTATGCAAGCGTCATTAAAGACCACAGAGTTTTCTCACTTCACAATCTTTCTTGTGAATTTCTTGCCGCGGCAATTTTTTTAAATTTTGATTATTATTATTGTTGTGAAGTTGTTCCACAGTAAATAATAAATAATGGAAGTCAAGTCGAGGGTTGGTTTAACAAGTGTATTAACAAAGTAAGAAACTGACTAGCTCTTGGCTAGACAGTTACAAGACTGTGCTTTGTCTTCTATGTCTCTGGTGACTCGCACTATTTATAGTGACAACCGGTGTAGTTTCTCCTGTGTAAGAACGGCCGGTGTAACACCTCCCTTTGAAAATATCCCCTCTGGGGATTAATAACGTTTTTGTTTGGGAATCACCATCATCAACTCAGTCGATTTCCGTTTTCTATTTGATCTCCTAATCTCAGGAGCAGTCTCTGGTATGGGCACCTGAAAAGTATCAAACACTGCATCCATGATGTCCTCCTCGGGCGATCTGGTCACCTCACTGTTCGAATATCTTTTCCGGATTTGGTTAGTGTGACGTTTGTGCACGAAATCTGGTCCCTTAATCATATAGACCATGTTGCCTATTTGTTTATCCACAGTGCCGGACTCCCAGAAAGTCCTATTGTTTCTGTAGATCTTATAAAAAACTTTTTCGCCAACTTTATACCGTTTTTTTGTTATCGTTCTTTTTATATTTGCCCTATCCTGGTTTGGTAACAACTTGTGGAAAATCGATCTAACCTTGCGTCCGAACATGACCTTAGCAGGTGTCTTCGACGTTTCGATGTTTGCATTCGGAGTGACTCTGTAAACCTGCAGAAACTGTTGGATTGACTTATCCGTTGGTGATCCACTAGCTTTTTTTAGAGCTCTCTTGAATGTGTCAACGAATCTCTCCGCTGTCCATTGCTTCTTGGATGGTATGGAGGGATTGTTATATGCTCGATGAGATGATCCTCGCAAAGGTGTTTAAATTCAGTAGACGGGAATTGAGTACCATTGTCGGTGACAATGCAGTCTACTACTCCAAACCTAGCGAATAGTTCGTATAGGAAGTTGATAGCTGCCTCGGATGTGGGGTTCTTGCATTTTAGTACTTCCGGCCACTTAGCTAGGCTGTCTTTGTAACACAACATTTTGTTTCGTTTGGAATTTAAGTAATTGAAAAAGAGAATCTTTGAATTCAGTGTCCATCATTCACGAATTCAAGTTATGCACCACACAATTTACACTTGTAAAAATAAATCAGTTTTCCCCACAACGTACTTAATATAATTAGTTTGCTCAACTAATACACAAAACAAGAAATATATTATTCCTTAATAAAAAAATTCAATCCCAGTTCTTTTGTTTGAAAAACAAAACTAAGAAAATTTTTTTTTTTTTTTTTTTTAATATATATATGTACGTAGTTTTACAAAACCAAGTCCGTCGCTATAAGCCTAATAAGACTAGTTTTATGGGAAATCTTTTTAACCCCTTTTCATTTTGCAAAAATGCGACTTGCTTATTTAGCAGTTCTTTGTTAGAAGCACAAATGACTTACGCGAATATATTTTTTTACTGTCCGTCCTTTGCTCTCGACAATTCTGTGGTAGACCGTTTTAATAAATAGTCAATCCGGATTTTGCTCAAATATCAGATGTTGTCCTAATAATAACGACAAACTTACACAATATCTGTAATAGTTGACGCGGATAACATTTATCTTAACGAGTCAGTGAAACTTGAAGAGAAAAAAAATAAAGGTATCAGTGTATTCAATTATTTCAATAATTGAAAATGTCTTACGCGTTTTTTAGTTTTCGATTTTTGGTAGCAAGTTTTGAATTTGTGTTTCTTTTTGTTTTTTTTCGCTTAACTACTCAGTAGTTAATTTGCTGTTAATCCCTGCGAATCCAAATATCTGACGAAGATGGGTTTTTTTTTTTTTCCGTGAAGATCTTGCGAATCACTTTGGGTGATTTTTTTTTTTTGCAGTGAAATCGTTTCGATTCCTTGTCGCCAATCTGTTGTGAAGTTGTTCCACAGTAAATAATAAATAAAGGAAGTCAAGTCGAGGGTCGGTTTAACAAGTGTATTAACAAAGTAAGAAACTGACTAGCTCTTGGCTAGACAGTTACAAGACTGTGCTTTGTCTTCTATGTCTCTGGTGACTCGCACTATTTATAGTGACAACCGATGTAGTTTCTCCTGTGTAAGAACGGCCGGTGTAACAATTATTATTATTATTATTATTATTATTATTATTATTATGTATTGTTAAAGACTGATAGGGCGTTAGTAGCAGTGGTGAATGCTATTTTATTAATTGTGGGTTGTAATTTTTTTATGTGTACGGCTTCGAAGATTTTTAGTCTGTTAATGCAATATATATATATATATATATATATATATATATATATATATATATTGAGAGAGATTGTGCCAACAGCGCATGGTGACTAGTAGTTTCTCGCCTCACGTTTTTCAGACTCTGTGATACATTCACATGTGTGATTTACTTACTATTTTATTTGGAGCAGTTTTCTGAATACAATCAATAACCTTCAATACTTATTTCCATGATCCATAGTATTTTTCCTTTAAATGGATAGATATGGTTCAGTTTTTACCTCATCATGTCGTACTGCTCTCATGTAATGATACTTTTTTCTTGTTTACACACTTTTGTGATAATCGGATCTCATTTTCTGGTTGGTATAGGTGATTCATTCTTGAAGAGGTATTCTTGTGCATATATAGCAAATTTGTCTAGCTAAAATGTAGTCCCTCACACAGTTCCCAGTGAATCCCCTTTCTCACTCAATCAATGTGTTCCATTCTGGGCTAATTTGTCTACATCCGCTTACTCTATGATTGATTGTTTCCTCTCCATCTTTCATGCGATCTACATTGGCTTCTCCTACTCCTCTGATATCTAGTTTTTATATTGTTTGTTCTTATGTTACTCCTTTCTGATATAATAAGAATTTATTTGCGCTCAGCATAGCTGTTAGGTCCATGGGGATTCATGTTATAATTTCAACATTTTAGAGAAACTGGTCCGTAATTACTTTTTAAAAATGCATTGAACATTTTGGGGGTACTGGTACAGCTTTTGAACCAGACAAAACTGACATTTTGTTTGGCATCTTCCGGCTGTTTACATAAACAACCGGAAGATGTTAAAGCGATTAGCCAATCAGAATACTCAAGAAGCGAACGACAAGTCTACCTGTATTAAAAAAAAATCTCGCAAAAAATAAAATTAAAAAAAAAAGTGTACAGCTTTTGAACCAGACAAAAACTGAACTGTTTTTTTGTTTTTAAACCTATCCCTAAAAATTTTTGTCCGGTCCAAAAGCTGTACCAGTGCTAAACTAAGTCTGTAAAAATCGTTTTTTTTTTCATTGATTTGTTTTTCACACATCTTTAGTTTATTCATTAAAAAGAAATTTTCCCTAATAATTTCAGAAATATTTTCTCTTATAGATTTTCTCTTTCTATTTAATTCTTTCCACATTTCATAAACATCCAATGTATTCAAACTTTAATTCCAATCGAAATTTTATATTTCTGAGACTAGATTTTTGGACATTTTAGATTAGCTTTTGAAAATCTGCTTTCACTTTCACTTCTATTTCAATACTTTTTTTTCTATCTTGGAGAACACCAGCCAATCTATTCCCATGAATCCCATCCAGCTTTTATGTTTTTTATCCCCTAGTAATCCCCTTTTTTATCCCCACTTAGAAACTGTGCTGGTTGTTTTCGGCTCTTCAGACAACCTAGAAAACAGGGAGCAGCTCATACCTATATAGATTTGGGAGGGTCCTACTAACCACAACACTTATCATTTTATTTTTCAGCAGTTTCTGTTGTTTTTAGCCCCCTCTCCCTTCCAACTAATCGATTGATTTGCACATATATATTTTTGTATATAAAAAAAAGTCAAACCGTTGGAGATAATGTTAAGTAGGTTTTACCCATAAAGTGAATGTGGTATTTTGGTGACCGAAATTAGTTTAGAGAATAGACAAAGAGGACAACAGCCGACTTCCATCCCATCCATCCAATTTTGGCCTTGTGCCACATCTTATTTTATCAAGAAAATTTATTATATTGTGAACTTTTTTGTAAAATTTGAAAGATAATTAAAATCAAGGCCTAGGAGCCACTTGAGGATAAGGTTTAAAGAGATCGTCAGTAGGACAATGATCGCCACCACGAAAGGATGAGAAACAATGAGTAGGATGGACAAAAGATTACTTTAGAGGAATTGATTATCCAAGAGGGCAGCTCATCAAGTATCTGTTTACATTAGACTTGAAGATGACCATGTTGTAGTCGGTTGGGAAGCAGTCTCGTGGTATCTCATCCCGCAGATGGGATGTTTTTGGAAATAAACTTTGTTTGTGGAAGTTTCATTTTGGTTTTTAGTAAAGAGAGAAAGGAAAGTCCTTTGCTGTGGTGTAGCTAGTTCTTGTGGTTACATGAAGGGAGGGGGCAGAGATTGGAGCTCAGTCGAGCACCTACCATGAATTTAATGATACAGTAGAAAGAGGCTGTCAACATCTTTCCTGTGTGAAAGAGGCTGTAGGACTGAGAAGAGAGCCCCCCCCCCCACTAGATTGCGAAGCTGATTCTGTCGACTGTCGAGACAGCTTTGAGCAGCTCTTCCCCAGATATGACAGCAGTACTCCATCGTAGGATGTATCTGGCTCTTATACACGTAAAGGATTGTGTCAGGGTTGAAATACTTTCTGGAATGGTAGAATGATCCCACCATTTTTCTAGCAACCATAACAACAGATTTGATGTAAGTAAATTTATCTAATGGTGATATAAAACTTGAAAATTCTGGTCCAATAAATTTTTTTCTAATCTGCTTCCCACTATTTTATATTGAGTATCTCCTTCCATCCACACATACATTCTTTTTGTTATAAATAAATACAAAAATCCGCTTTGTATTAACTATTTAGCAGGAGACAAAAAAAAAAAACGATTGCACCAATCTATATTTGAAATCTCCGGCCATTATATTTTCTTTAAATTTATCTGACATAAATTGCATCTCATTCAATTGTTCTTGTCGTCTTCCATAGTTAAATTAGATGTGTATATATACACTATATCAAAAACTGTGTTATGCGTATCAATTATTTTTTAATGTCAAAGATTCAGTTTTCTTTCCAACCAATTCAATGTTCGTTAACATAGCCCTCTCCTCTCATTTTCTGTTATTTTTCGTATTAACTTAAAATTTGATATTATTATTTCTGCTTCTTTTAAACTTTCTATAGACAAATGATTTTATACTTATTTGCAATTTTGTTCTTCAACAAGTTAGCGTTAGTATACAGTATTTTGAATAGATTATCAATACTATGTCTAAACTAAAGCCCATGAAGATGTGAAAACCAGCAAATCTACACAATGATCATTGTTTCCGCAGTGATGATATTTCTTAACATCCTGTTGTCCAAAACCTCGATTCTGTAAGTAATTACAAAAGGAATTACAAAATAATGGAGGTTATATTGAAACGGTTGATCCGAAAAATGACTTAAATTTTAGCAACAAGTTCTGTCTGACTTTCAAAATGGCGGCAGGGCAGGATAGTATATCATATTACTTTGTTTTCTGATCTCTTTTCTTTTAAAAAAATTATTTTACAAATATTATTTTATTTTTATTTTTTCGGAGTAGACCACTGTGCCTATTCTCGGGGAAGGGGGATTATTTGCAAAATCTTCTTTAAAAAAACAAAAAAATTAGTATTTGCAAAACATTCAACAAAAATCAGAAAACAAATTAATATTTGAAAAATAAAAACTTAAAAGATAAAAAAAAAAAACGCAAAATAAACACAAAAAAAAAACAGACAAAAATTTAATACGGTATACCACTAAACTTTAGAACTATTTTGGAAGCTAACCACTTCAATATAACCAAAATGTATTTTTTCATTTAAACGTTTTAATGTTTCTACTTTTGTACAAATGCTTATGAAACCTGACAGTATGACTGGAAAGACTTTATTCTTTAATACGATGCTTTTATTTACGCTAAAATAATGTTCTGTCTGCTTGATTGTTGATTAATTATATAATAATAATAAAAGATTAGGTATACTCGTTAACGATTATGAAAGTAAAAACATGGATCGTGAGTTTGATAGGAATACAATTGATGCAGACATGGTCATATAAACATCACTGTCATGCAGTTTATTGATTAAGAAAAGCACAGGTGTATAAAGGTAGTTTTACATTTTAACAAGTTTCAGTTTTTCATCATATTGTTTGATTCACATCAATTTCATGATCAAATCACAACACTAAATAATGCCAATTAAAATTATAATGCATATTTTACATACAAAAATTTTGAGAGCAAGTTGTTATGTAAATTATATTATAAAATAAAGATCATGTATACTTGAATACACAGAATAAAAATGAAAAGGTTGGGGGAAATTATCTTATCCATATACAATATTAAGTTTAAGTAATATCAATTATGAATAGTGTACAAGAAAAATCCAAACTTCAGAGAGAGCATTTGCCCTTCATGTCTATTCTTATATAATATTTTACCCACATTATCATTTAAAAAAAATTTTTAATTTTTATTTTTTAATAAATCTACACCGATTTTCTTTTCTTTGATGTACCTACATTGTAAAAGAGACACTTCATTAATAGTCGAGTAACGATATCCATCTAAAACAGTGATACACAACTGCGCACAATAATGTGCCATGAGATCTCCTCTACTGCCGTGAAGCGATCGCATGGAACAGCAATCCTAAATAAAAAAACTGATCTTTATTACCTGAAATCTAGTGACGATGCACACTAGGCACCTAGAAATATACTCCGCTCAAATATGTCTATTTCTCTTTCATTTCACGTGATTTTATATATTAACTAGCTGGCTTTGCAGGCTCGCTATCGCTTTGCCAAATTCACTACTTGAAATATTTGAAACATTAATTTAAAATAATAAATATTTCATTTATTTCAATGCAAATTTATTTATCTTTTAAATGTGACCGTAAAGAAAGGAAAAGAAAAAAAGAAATTAGTTTTCCTCTTCACTTGCAATTTAGAAATAGATTGCAACTTGTTGAAAATCAAGTCAGCCCCTTTAAAGAAAACAAAATTTGAACACACATGCTAAATATTTGTCCAGGAAATAAAACAATATTGTGAAAAAGAACTATTTGTTATATTAAAAGTATTGTTAATTAATAAAATGCCCTTTTCAAAACTAATATGCAAATTAGTTAACCTTGTGACTGATATCACATATACATAAACAGTACATGAAAAAGATGGTGTGCCTATTGTGTAAAGTTGAATTAACTTGAATACGGCAGTTCGACTTCACCGTTAGTGCAAGAAATGTGCCCAACTTCTGCATTTATTCATTTAGATATCAGTGTTCATAATTTTATACTTCATAATAAACTTAAGATTTGAAGCTACTTGAGCTCATTGAAACGAAAGGCGGAAAAAAAACTTGTATTAGAGAAACCAATCAGTTTCCTTAACATGTGTCATATTCTTTCATCTCTGACCAAGAATCATTGTTCTTTCATCATATATTTTGAAACGAATAGGCTATTTTGCCGGGACCGGCAGAATAACGATGGGGGCTGTTATTTTGCCGGTTCATGTTTATTTAACCTAACTATTACAGTTACAGTGAAGATTTTACGAGTCAACTTTACTGCCGGTTTATTTTTATTTCAACATTTTTCCAATAAAAAAAAGAAATAATTAAAACTTCTGACTATTTCTTAAAAATTAAATAAATAATTCATACAGCGATTTTTGCCACGACGTACGAAAAAAATAAGTTTTATTTCACCATAGACTAAGTAACTACAATGAATTTCTATGTCCATTTAAATGCATTTATGTATTGTTTTTATTGTAAAAAAAATACAAATTATGTTTTTAAGTACAAATAATTCACTTTATGTCTACTTTTTTAAAAATATAACTCTACCGGATTACCTCACAATGTTTGTTTGTAAAACAATTCAACTTTGCATTAAAATTCGTCGTTACATGTAGCAGTTGAAATTATTGACAATTACTACTGTTGTTATTTTATCGCAAGAAACGCATTCAATTTAATGGTTAATTTAGTGAAATGATGAGAAATAAATCTAACATTTATCTTAAAAGATAGTGAAAAAGCAGTTTTAAAATTGCTGTTTAGACTGTTTATAAAACTGAAATTATATAAACATACACACACTGTTGAACATTTTTTTTGATCTGATTTAATTTCTTTAGAGACTTATCTTTAATTATTTTTAATAATCAGATTTCTTAACAAGAGTTATTTATTTTTTATATCAATGAATGAAAACTATTATTTTTTTCTTAAATAACTAAAACATTTTATATCCGACAAAAATTACTTCTAAATCCGACTAAAGAATCTAATTGTCTGTAATATTTTCGTTCATTTAATTAATTTTTACTTTTAATGTTTTTGTATTAAAAGCAGATATTTCTTTTATATTCAAAATATTAAAATAACTGACAGAATAACAACTGATGATGACGATGAAAATAAATTGTTATTAAATATTTGTCCTTATTTATTTCATTACCCTTTCTTTCACAAGGCCATAACAGTTAGGTTAAAAAAGCATAAGCCGGCAAGGAGGTCGTTATTCTGCCAGGACCGGCAAAATAACGAGGAATCGTTATTTTGCCGGTCCTGGCAAAATAGCCTCTTCCATTTTGAAAAACTATAATAATATAGTTTTGCTTCATAACGCATTAAGATTGTTGGTCACTTAAATCACTTAGCCGTGAATAGTTTTGCGGCTTTACTAATTCATTGTTCTTAACTCATCCTTTATTATCGATGATGGATCAGTTTCTTGAGAGAAAAATGTATTTTTAGTCAGTTGGAATGCTTTACAATTTTAATTAGTGGCTTATATATGATGTTTAAATTGAATTGTTATTAGGACACACTGAATTTTAACATAGGTGATGGGTAGTAGTCAAACTTTAAACGACCTGAACCCCTGCTGCCATGTAGAAAAGGTTGCGGAACATTGTTCTATAATGTAGAGCATCAAGAACATAGACATTTGGATTTCAATTATATAATCATCATATTCGGATTTACATCCATTTTACATCTTGGCATGTGTTGGACAGCTTTTAGAAATTAACTTTGAAACTAATTTATCTCTGACTAGGTCTTTATTTATCCCTCTTTCTCTCAAGTCTATTCTTATCACTTCCTCCCATGTTTTCCTTGGTCTTCCCCTGTGAACTGACCTCGCTACCCTAAGTGTTCTACATCTACTGACCTAAAAATTCTTATCCATTCTTTCAATGTGTCATACAAGTCCCCTGTTCTGCACACATCTCCCTATATTTTCCAGTCTTCTGAGATCATCAAAACAAAGCCTATGTTTAAGACTCACATTACACATCCATCATGTCATTCTCATATAATTTCTTTCCATGCAACACATGTCCGCAACCCTCGATGGCCAGGTTAAACTTCAATACATCATCACACTGTATACACATGCCTGATAGACTCTTCCCTTGGTCAAGAGTGGTAACACTCTGCTGGTCAGTAATGGCAGAAATTCCTCGAATTTAGTCCATCCGCTCATAATTCTTGCAACACTAGGACTTACAAGTGTTCATTTTACAATCAAAATACCATAACAAAGTAAATCACTCTCAGAAAATAAATAAAACTTTTTCTTTTTTTTTCATAATCGTTCTTTAAACATTAGGATCGACAGTCAGGAATGTTTTTGCAAACACCCTTTTAAAAATCGTCAAAAAATGATGCAGCCTCTATCCCGAAGCATCACTGACATTTTTATCAGTTAACATTCCGTAAAATATAATATTAAGTATTAAGCATTTTTATTTTAATATTGATATTTCATAACAAAGTCATTTTTAGAGTCGATCTTTTTAATTTAATATATTTGATTGCATTAACAAATTATATCTTATACTTATTTGTTTATATATTCAGTATTTATTATTATGGTATAATTTCAGTTTTCATTTAAATAATAGTACATGTTTTAAGTCTTTTCATTTTTATTTTCTCGCTCTTCAAAAGTTTTACTGAATAATTGTCTTGTCGGTTTTATAAAAACTTTGATTTGGCAAAAATATTCATGTAGTCATTTTTATTGGAAGATAGTTTTATTATAATTTAGGCATTGGAGTCCCCATAAGAAAATTAAATGAACTTATAGTTTGTATTAGTATTTGTAACCATCACTTGTAGGCCCATTCCGGGTCACGTACGTGCCCATTCGTTTTTTCAACTTTGAGATAATACTGTGTCTACAATACTCACTTTCTAATCAAAATATGTGTCTTACAACAAACTGCAATCATTTCTCTGTCTAAATAACTTTAGTTTTCATTGATTTGAACAAATCTTCATACTTAAAATGCTCACTAGATTCGGTCACATACGTGACACCACACAAATGAGCATTTTCAAATTTTACTTTATGTCAGCAATTTTCTGTGAATTATCAAGGTTCTACAAAAGGAAATAACCATTTTCCAAAGGGAAATATGTGTAAATTTTGACTCGTGAAAATTTCAAGTCTCTGCACATCTCCAATCAAGCACAAATTGGGTTTGAGTTGGGTCATGTACGTGACAAATTTTGAAAAGTTGATTTAGCTTGACAATATCATGCTACTGTTTATTTATTGTTGTAACCATGGAGAATATTTGATTTTAGAATTATGTCATCTGCTTTTCTCTTACTTAAGAGTGATATCCCTTAGTAACTTCGTTTTTCAACCAAGATGACTGACTGTCAACAAGCATGTGTCTCTGCTCCAGCAAAAAGAAAAAGACTTACATCAGCAGAAATCTCAGAGCAAGAAGAAAACTGTTAGATCCAAATTTTCATCAGAAAGCTGTCAAGGCAAATACAGTAAATGCAATGACTAATCTTGAACTTGCAGAGTACAAGAAGAAAAGTCGAGACAGGAAGAGAAAGTTGCGGCTTCTTAAAGCAAATGCAGAAAAGCCACCTACTACAGCTACTAGTACACCAACTAAATCCTATAGATCGCCACAACTATATGGGAGGGCTGTCAGAAAGGCTGAGAGGGCCCTTCCTTCCAGTCCTCGAAAACAAAAAGCGGTAGTGGGGGGGGGGGGGGGACAAAACGCATTGAAGAAATTTTGGCCACAAATTCCGAAAACAATTTAAGAACCCATGGAAATGGATTGTCAGGAGATACTGTAAGAACGGTCCAGGATTTAAAAAAAAGTATGGACATTGTGTATACGAGTCCAGGCATAAAAACAATGGCTGTGTGGAAAAATGGAGAAAAAAGGACATAGCCTAGACTTTACCTGCAAATGTATTTAAAAGAAGCATATGCTTTGTTCAAAAACACTCATGCAGATATCACTATTTGTTTCTCCAGTTTTTGTACACTGAGGCCAGAAAATGTACTTACGATGAAGAACTTTCCTAATGAAAAATGCAATGTAATTCAGATTCAATGAAGTTAATCTTATTTAAATGTGTTGTTTTTTTGTTGTCAGAATTGCCACTGATTTTATCATGCATTTATACGGTACATATTTTGTTCTTTGAATATGCACATTAGCTTATTTTGTCAAGGCCTGACAATTTGTTCATAAATTCTATCTTTATTAGCAAGTTCATTAAAGATTTATACTTAACTATGTTAATAAGACACATAGTTTTGATTAGAAAGAGTTTATTCTGAGCAAAGTATTATCTCACAAGTTGAAAATGCATCTGAATGGTCGGTTATGTACGTGACTGAGACTGGGCCTTTATGAACCTGCAATACAGAGTTTTATGAATATTTGAATGCTCAAATTAATTCCAGCCAAGATTGTTAACGGGCAAACTAAAAAAAATGCTTGAAAATACATGTCACATACATCTCTGTCACATACGTGACCAAATTATGTATGTGCTTTTTTCTAAAGCAATTGTTTGTAGCTACTTGACGTTTTGGCTCAAGAATGGTATCAGTATACTTGCTTTGTAAAAAAGATTTGAACTCTCTATTCCATAAACCTTTTATGCTAGCAAAACTTATATCTCTGATGGGTCACGTACGTGACGGAGCAAAGTGACCTTTCAATTATCATGTATAAGAGGTATTGCTCTGTAAAAATACCTCTATCTTATTGATGTACACTCAGATAAATGTCTGAACTTATGTATGAATGCTGTTTAAGAGATTTTTTAAGCTTTTTTATATACCAAAATGAATCCATTAAAAAAGAGTGAAAAAAGATGTATTTATACGGTAGAGGTTTGATGGTTTTCAGATAAGCCGTATAAAAAAATAAAACGTTATAAAGCACTCCAAGGCCAAAAAGAAACACTTCAACCTTTCTAGTTTTCATAAAAATAAGTGCCAATCATGAATTTAAAAAAAAAATTTACACCATCATAGGACAACTTTTCATGGAATGGGCCGATAAAGAAAAAATATTAAATGTTTTTGTTTTTTAATTTTTTACTTTTTTTAAAATTCAATTAATTAGACTGAAAATATCTCTACAAAAATTGTCCTCTTTACATTTAGGATAGAGGTATCACCCATTTCATAGATTTGGGGAAGGTGATGGGGTGTGGTGGTGGTGGTGGGGGGGGGTGACAATATTCACTAACTCTTTTACACTTGACCAATAATAAAAGAAAAGTGAAATATTTTTTGAGGGGTGGGGGGGGGCATTTTTTTTGGTCAGTCAGTTCTTATTTACTTGCCTCCCCACAAAGGCAGAGTTAGGCACAAGATGGGTTTTTAATGTGGGGAAAATCCAGCTCCCCCAAAAGGGGCACTCTGGATTAAGACAAAAATAAAAATTGCCATAGTCTTGAATGATTTCTCCGTTAATGACCGACGATAGAAAAGATAAAGTTTAGTATCAGAACAGATACTACACTTGCTCCTTGTGTCAGTAAGTTGATGCGCAATTCTCATCTCTATTACTTATTTTACATAACACATAATCTGTAGAAGTGGTTGTATTATCAACAATATCCCGTCGTCGTCATCGTCGTCTTCTTCTTCTTCTTCTTCTTCTTCTTCTTCTTCTTCTTCTTCTTCTTCTTCTTCTTCTTCTTCTTCTTCTATTTAACTAAAGAAAAAGAGGCAGATCTATTGCCTGATGGGAAACCATCCTGACTTATAAGTGAATGCTAAATGAACGGAGGAAGTTTTTTAAAAGCATTTGTTACTCTCTGTGAACAAATGGTTACTCCCGACATTAAGATCAACTTTGTGGCACATCCAGTCCTCATCGGGAGTACAAATGATTCCTTTTTAAGTTAAATAGATAAAAGATAGTATACCATCTATCCATTTTCCATAACGTCAAAGGATGTCGTCGAGGAGTCATGCAGATATTTTATCTGTCATAGCTTTTCCGTGGGCATGATAGAACTTGGTGTAGCCCAGGTCCTCTTCAGGCCAAATACAACCCCTGGTATTTCAAAATGGTCACCTATTTAGTACTGAATAGGCTCAACATCGCTCACCTTCGGTGATCTAATGGGGACCGGTGTGTCAACGTGATTATGCCGTATATAACATAATATGCACACTAGAAGAATATCCAGCTTCATACTATGATGAATGACAATATGTATTTGCTGTATTTATTTGTTTACATTTTGTCAAGCAGGAAACATCAGAATCATGTTATTAATAACTTGTTGACATTCAGAAATCATGCCAAAATTCATAAATATTAAATACCCAAGATACAAGTTAAAACAAAAACCAAAAACAATAAAAACAAAACAGTAGCATGTTAAATCATCATCATATTCGGTTTAACATCCGTTTTACATGCAGGCATGTATTTAACGGCTTTAAGAAATTGACTTTCAAACTAACCTATCTTTGGCCAGGTCTTTATTTATTTTTATCACTTCTTTCCATGCTTTCCTCGGCTTTCCCCTGAGGTCATCAGAACTAAACCTGTCTTTAAGATTCACATTACACATCCATTGTATCATTCTAATATCATTTCTCTCCATGCAACACATGTCCTCAACCCTCACTGGTCAGATTTCACTTCCATACATTATCACACTGAGTACACATACCTGATAGACTCTTCCCTTGGTCGACAATGGTAACACTCTGCTGATTTGTAAAAGCAGAAATTCCTTAAACTTACTCCATCACTCCGAACTCTTGCAATCATACTAGCATATGCTCCACCCTGTGCTTCAATTGTATCACCAAGGTAACAAAACTTCTCAGCAACTTCAGTAGTTTCACCATCCAAATATACTTTGTCCATATCTGAGTTGTCATCCATCTCCATCGTCTTACACATTTTGCACAATCAGTTGTTGAAATTCAAAAATCATGCCAGAATGGTTGAATTCATAAATATTAAATACCCTAGATACAAGTTAAAAAACAACAACAAGCAAAACAAAACAGTAGCGAAGTTAAAGCAGAAATGAATTACAAAATAATTATGTTTTTAATCAACCAATATAAATCGATTTTTTCTAGCTAATCTGATCCAACTTATTTAAAGATGAAACACTTAGCAAAATTTTAAAATGTATTTTAATTGCTGATGATGTTTGAATTATAAACAATTGTTTCGGCATTACCTGTTGTCGATTTGATAAATTTAAATTAAATTTAAAAATTTAACTTATTTATCATATCAATGTTTTTTATATAAATAGAATGTCTTCATAATTTTTAGATGTTTCTAATAAATTAATAAAAAAGGAAGAAACAATCTTCGAATACAAAAACGTTTACACAGATTCTCATTTTCAACTATACTTTTTTTATATATATGCTTAACCATGAATATATATAAATATATATAATCCGATGGTATGCATAGAATCTATTTCTCACAATTCGGAATCAGTGCATTGCTTTTGGATTTCAGTTTAATTTTATATATAAAGTAAAGACGACCCCCTCCCCTGTATTTTTGTGATTAATAGCATTTTTTATTGCAAGCTACACAATTAAATGTTTCATCAGTCATTTATGCCAAATATCTGTCCGTATTGTTAAAAACAAAAAAAAATATTTTAAATTTCACCGATTTTAATATTTAATTATGGTCAATATTTTATTTTAAAAGGAATGTGGAGGAAATTTTACCCGCACTCTCTAAAGTCCTCTTACTGTCATCCATAACACCTTGGAAAATGTAATAAAAGACTTTTTAATTTTTATTTAAAATCTTTTTTAATTTTTTATTTATTTATTTATTTATTTTTATTTTTTTTATTTATTTATTTTTTTATTTATTTATTTTTTATTTATTTTTTATTTTTATTTATTTATTTATTTTTTTTTTTTTTTACTATTCACCATTTTGTTGGTTATCATTCTCCCTTCTCCCTTTTTGATATGCAGCTGACTTACATTCGACACCTTCTTTAGATAGAGAGAGGGGTGAGAAATCTAGTTTATGTTTATAATTTATATTTCAAATTCCCAATATTAAGAATATTGTTTAGTTTTACTTTTATTTTTTTGTTAATATGCATAATTTATGGACATTAGGCCCCTGAGTGACATCGGGTAGCCCTGCTAGTATATTATAAAAAATACAATTGGTATTTTACTTTACTGACCACTCTCGTTCATTAATGTTATTCAGGCATAAACACATATTAAACAAAACATTAGCATGGATAGTTACAAAATGAGCATGTAACGATGTAGCATGCATCACAAAATGTGTAATAGAAAAGCTCACAAACTGATTCTGTTAATACAATATCTATTTATCAGAGTAAAAACACTAGAAACACTGAAAAAGAAACCTCTCTAATCTAACAAAAACCCTTCATGAAAGCAAAAAATGAAAAAAAAAATATCACTACATGAAAGTTTTAGTGATTAGAATTAAAAATTATGACTCTTTTGGACACCCATACTTTCATTTATTATCTGCATTTCAATTTTTAAATTGTTCATATCGGTGTAACTTTTTTATCTTCAATAATTTTAATTTTTTCTCATTTATTTGAACAATTTCAATATTGATCTTTTATCTAAATGAACAAATGCGATTTTTTTTCGTTTATCACTACCATCAAAACAGGTTACTGCTATTTAAATCAATAATACAACATACTATTTTGAAATACTCTATATATCATAGAGACAAAAGTCCCAAAGGCACCTATTTTCCTGCCTCATTGAATAACTATTTTTTAAACAATTCATAAACAATTAATATTTGATGTTATTCATTCGTAATTTTATTGTTCTATTCTTCCATATATATGCAATATTTTTGAATATTAACAGTAATTAATTAAAGTGATTTAATAAAAAAAAGAAGAAAGGATAAATTATTAAACTTTTCTTAACATATTTTCTGACTACTTTTCAGACGATGTAATTTAAATTAAACTAACTAGAAAGAAAGATATATGAGGCATAAGCAAGAGTTCAGAAAGAGGAAAGAGTTACTACCTGATCACCCCCTCCTCTTTCTCTCTTTACTAACATCACACAGAGAAAGGGGAAAGGGTGACTTACTGCTCCCCCACCTCTTACCAACCAACTACACCTTTTTTTAATTGTTTTTAAATTCAATAAAAAAATTGCAATTAAAAATAAAAAAGCACACACACACACACACACACACACACACACACACACACACACACTAGCAAATTGATTTCTTTTTTTTTTTCATTTCTTGATGGTATCTTATTAAAGATAAATAAATTTGTATAAAAATTACCAAAATGTTAATATCTATTTATATGAATAAATGCTCAAGTTTTGTTTCGTGTTTACAACAAACTTATTAATGAAATGTTTACTATTTAACATTCTAGTTTCAAGTATTTCAAGTAGTGAACTTTGTGAAGCGATAGCAAGCTGACAAAGCCAGCTTATATATATATATATATTTTTTTTTTTTTTTATGTATATATATAGCGTATATAGGCAGCATATTTTCATTTAGCCAAACATTATTAAATAACACGGAGTGTTTTTGCTTGATGAGACTTTTTTTTATTTTTTCAATTTTCCGAATGGTCCATTTAGTGTTTCGGTCAAATTGCTGTATGTAAGTTCCATGTGTTTCTTGTTCCATTTTCTTTCCTTTTTTGTGAGTACTTTTGATTTGATTTGTCAAATCATGTTCAGGCGGTGTTAATTTTGGTTTCTTAAAAAATGTCTTTACTGTTGAGTTATTTTTTTATTATTATAACGACCAGTAATTTACAACTTAAAATGAGCGTCTATAATATTGAGATGTTACATGAGAGCGTGATTACGTTCTAAGAGCGTGCAAGATTCAAAAGTGTGATTGCTTCACTGTTAAGAATTTGATTACGTTCTAAGCGTGTTCAAGATTCAAACGTATAATTGTTATTCAATAATGTTTGCCTAAATATATATATGTATATATATATATATATATATATATATATATATATATATATATATAACATATTTAATTGTAAAATATTTTATTGAATGTTCTTTTTTCAATAATATCATTTGCCATTCTTTTGATTGCCATTGCATATCATTTTACATTCTCATAACACCGATTTACCATTGATTTCTTGCCGTTGGTTTCCTCTGGAGACTGAGTGTCAATAAGCCTCTTCAGGATTCCAGTACTTTGTGGAGGTCTGGATGGTGCTCTTCTTTCTCAGTCTTTCTATCCTACCTAGACCTTCATGACTATTATCTGTGGCACAAACAAAAGCAGATTATGTAATTTTTTCTTATCTATGAAGATAGTTTCAGTTCCCTTAGTTTCATATAACTTTCTATGTTTCTAATTGTGTTTACGCTGTTATTATATTTCAGTTTATCTGTGATTGGTCGGCGTTATCTGATTATGTGTTGGCTTCTGCACTTGAGGATTTTTCTGAATATTTCAGCTGTTTTCATCAGTGCTGCACTTTGTATGGTGTCAGTCTTCCCTTTGATTCCAATTTTTCCTAGTCCAGCCTTTTCAGAACTATTCCTAGTACTCTTATTATTATTGGTAGTACAGTGGTCTTTTGTAATATTCCATTCAATTCTCAGGCAAGATCCATTTATTCTTCATCCTGTGATCTTTTGTGGACGGCGAAACCTACTATTTGCCAGGTTTTTTTCTTTCTTGTTCGCTATCATCATGTCCACTCTTCTTGCTTGAATGCACATGTCTGTTTGTATTTTCATGTCCAATGAGACTTTATATCTTTCATTTTCCAATGCCGCTCGTACCATTTGTCTGAATATTCAAAAAGCATTTGTTTGCATAATTCTCAGTTCCCAACCCAGTTATGTTTGTTTTTTGATTTCGTTTTGGGTTAGTTTGCTGCATTCACTTACTGATGAAATTTACCGTTTTTATCTCTTTGCGCACAGAGTCTACAGTTACTGTTCTCTTGTGTTTTGTCTATCTTGTTTTTTTTGTAATTTGTTCTGATTGCGTTGTTTTGTGCAGTTGTTAATAAGGATTTTGTTTTTCTTCTCTTGTTCTTGGTATACCCATGTGTTGTGGTATATTTCTTTGGTCAGTCTTGTAAATCGTCCATGTAGCTGCTTCTCGATCAGTAACCGTAAAAAAATTTTTTAATAACTAATGTGAGAATTTAGTGTTTATACCTTACTCCAAAGATCTTTTAAAAAAATATTAAACATCAAATATTTTATGCATATTTTGTGTCCGTCTCTGTTCTGTTGCTACACTGATATCACATGATATAAAAGATAGTAGATTTAAAAAGATTGTTTCAATTTTATTTTTGATTTCAATAAATGTTCGATTGATCTTAAATTTAAAAGAATAATTCATTGTATATTTAAAAAAATTACATATACACAAGAAACACGCACACAAGATAATGTCTGATAGTTTTATTAATACAGAGATTTAAATTCATTAATTAAACAGGAAAAATTTATGCTAATTAGGATTTTTTTTAATCAATTAGGTTTTAAGGACCCCAGAAAACTGCAAAGACGAGAGGAACGCACCCGAGTCTACAAAAAATAATATAAATATCAAAATGTAAAATAATTATTCCTATAAATATTTATTAGAATTATATAAATCGAATAACTGTAGAGAATAAAGCTGAAAGCATACACAATCCGAAAAAGAGAATGTTCTGTTTTGACAAATAGAGACAATGATTCGTTTGTTTATTAAAACATTTGGAAAAAAAAAAAAAAAGACACCCCATATAAGATTTTATTTTATTATGCATTCTGCCCTTGTGAGGAGGCAAGTAAATAGGGACACACTCTCTTTTTTTTCTTAAAATATATCCTTCCCTATATTAAAAATCGACATTGTTACAAAAAAACATTTGTTTACAGTGTGCAACGGTCAACCGGAAGAAACTGGTGTAAACCCAAATGTATTCCTCCGTTCTTTGCATTTTTATGGGGTCCTTAAAACCTAATTGATCCGGATTTTTTTTTAACAAAAACAAAACAAAAATAAACTATTATTTTAGTTTTTAAGACTGACTTTCATATTTAAATTTAACAAACAAATATTTGATATTTATCCCACTCAATACCCCACTGTTTCATATGTTATAATGGAATATCTTCAATCTTACAGTGTGAATGTGTATCTGTGTGTGTTGACTGCACAAAAGGATTCTCCCCCCAAACAACCTCAAAATTCCAGTTTAAAACAAGTGAAAATGCTTTATTTTGATAGACTTTACAATGATACTTGTTTTCTTCTTCTACTGAACAACAGGCTTACAAATAAAGACAAACATATCTTCCAACCGAACACAATCCCTTAGCTTAGGGCCCATTTGTCTCTGAGAACTACAGAAACTGAACTGACCTTTTCTGCTGGAATATATATATATATATATATATATATATATATATATATATATATATATATTACTTGGACCACACTGAGGCCACTTAAGATTATCAGCTGTTTATCTATAGACATAAAAAAATTGACTGACCATGAGTTACATCATATGGTATGAACGTTGCTTTTGGAAAGTCTCAATTGGGTCATAATCACAGCATGGAATCTCGTATACAAGAAGACATTACTATTTCAAAGTTCAACCCATTTATATGGTGGTCTCTCTTCTCTTCGGTAAATATTTTTCCCACTGTCACCCGCATGCATTAAAACTAAGTAACCCACTGTGCATGTTTACAACAGACAAAAACAAAATCTTTAGAAACATACAACAATTAATCATGAATTGACTTGACTCCATCGCCAACATCTGAGGGAACGTTTCTGAACCAGCTCTCAGCCTGCCAAGCCAGCAGGACATTCGATGAATTTTCTCCATGTTCCGAATATATCCACAAAAGCTTCTTTTTTTTTTAGATTTGGCAGTTGTAAAAGATTATTTAGAACAGTGAGGCATCAAAGTAAGAGTTTGCATGAACTTTTAAATTTAAGTCTAATAATCATATTTTGTCAAATGTTGAATTATGTATTTATTGAATAAGTTTTTCTTCTTCTTATGAATATCATATTAGTAGATTAGTATGTTTGCAGTGTTTTCAACTGGGTCGACCCTGACACTAGGTTTTCCAGTTGCTTATGCGGATGATCTGTTGCATCATCAATTTTCTTATTGACGCGTTACTATCCTATCATGACTTGAGTGTGCAGTCTACTTTATCATTTCATCCACACCTTGAATGAAGGTGAGACAGTTTCTTATCTACCCCAAAGGTATTAATGCAGGTAAACTGAAGTTCCCTTGACTCAGATTATTAAATCCGCAGTCTGTGTTGATAAGAGCTTTGCCACTTGTATAAGCATGCAGTGATCTGTTGCAAGTATTGAAAGTCATAATTTCACTGATTCCTGTATCTATTTGTAGATACAATGATACTAATTGATTGATAATTGAACGTAATTGATAAACTGTAAACCTCGAATTACGATGGTTGATACTACAGAAATAAGAGCAATCTTCATATGTGGATTCAAGCTTGGGCATAATACAACTCAAATTGCCAACAACATAACAAAGTATTTAGAGAAAACACTACTACAATATGAACTGTTCAGTCAGTCTTGGTTTACTAAGTTTAAATACAACCCCCCCCCCCCACACACACACACATGCCAGCCATGCAATCGTTAATAAAATTGAGACAATCCTTTCTGCAATCCAATCATATTTAGTAGAAATAAACTTCCGTCTATATCTGACTTGTCCACCAAGTTTTAGTCATGAATGTCCAACAGTCTTTGTTTTTAATGTCCTTTCAATGAGAAGCACACCTGGATACGCCGTGCAAAATTGTTAATAACTCTGACACACTCATCTCTTGGCAATGCTCTGATTTGGGCCGTGATGGCTGTCTACACTTTAGGAATAGTCTGGGGATTGTTTTGATAAGCATTATAAGATAATCCCACAAAAAAAAATTTGGAATAGGGGCGATTAAGGTCCAGTGAGTGTGAAGCCCATTCAGGATCACACCACCTACTGATGAGATGATCACCAAAGTGTCCTCCCCATATCATTGAACTGCAATAAAACAAAGACCATCAGACATTTGTGACTGAAACTTGGTGGACAAGTCAGGTGTAAACTGAAGTTTATTTGTACCAAATATGTTTGGATTGCAAAAAGGATTGTGAATTTCATTACTGATTCCATAGGTGGCGTTTGTGGGAAGTGGGTCACTTTATATCTGCCAATATGGTTATGATTGAGCAGTGACCAATCATCTACAAACTACTGTTTGAGAACTTGTTCAAAACTTTGGTCTTTCAACATTTACCATATGTCATCATCTCAAAATTACAGGTAAGGTAAAGAAACTGGAAAAATGTGTCCTATACCAACTTGATGAAGCTTAGAAACTATGTTGCCTTGGAGTTGGTTCATTGACTACCTCTCTGATCAGTTTCAAGAAGTGGAATATGAAGTTCTACAACCTCCTCCCCATATTACTATGTATATAATAAAGCATTATGAAATTTAAATCCCCAACAAAATGTTTAACAATTAAAAAAAAAACGTATAAATTGATTTGCTGAATTTTTCCCACTAAGTCTTCTTTCTATAAATACGAGATCTTGTCATTATTTGATTGGTGAAAAAACGGCTATTGCTTCAATTTGTGATATTTTGATGAAATAATTGCTGGTTTTATTTATTTCTGCACCTTTTTTTTATTTTTTTTATTTCAGTTAGAAAAACAAATGATATTTCATGTGTAACAACTTTGATTTATTAATCAAATCAAATTTATTAGCCCCCCCCCCCCCTCCCCCACACACACACCAAAAAGTGCAATGAAGCATGTAAAAAAAAAGACATGATACTTACATCTACTTACAGTCTGAATTTATGTTCAAGGTTCTTTAAACCTATTTTTATATACTAATGGTTCACCACTTACTAAGGCTAGAAGCTAGTCGAGGATAAGGGTTAGTGAGATTTTTTACTATGATAGAACAACTTCTTGCTGAACCACCCACTTAAATAAGTAAATTCTGACCATTGAATCCATCGCTTCCAACTTTCTCAAAGTTGTTGTTCACCGCTAACTGACAATGTCTTTAACCCTTATGCTCAGGAGGCCTTTGGGTCTTAATAAGCAGTGACCCATTAGTATTTAAAAAAAAAAACCCAAAAAACTATGATTAATTCAGAGGACGACTCAACAGATATTTGTTGACATTGGACTTGAACACGACCATGTTGTAGTCTGTAGGGAAGCATTCCCATGTTAACATGTTCCACGGGTGGGAAGTTCTTGGAAAGAAACTGTTTTGAAAGTTCCATTTAATTTTAGATATACATAAAGAAAGGAGAGTTCTTTACAGTGTTGGAAGCAAGACAAGATCGTGCTGAAATGGGGTAGGGGCAGAACTTGGAGCTCAGTCGAGCACCTACCATGGAAATAATGATAGAGTAAGGAAAGACGAAAAACGTTTCTGTGAGAAATGGGTTACAAGGAAGAAAAGAGATCACCTCTCACTAGATTTCAAAGTCGATTTTATACTCTCTCAAAGCAATTAAGAGTGCTCTGAGCGGCCACTCCCCAGATATGGCATCAGTATTCCATCTTGGGCCGAATATGACTAATACAGGTAAAGGATTGCATCAGTCTGGAGTGGTAGAATGATCCAACCATTTTCCCTGGATATGGTAGGCATCGTTGCAACATCCTCTGGAAGGCTCTTCCATGGAGCAGAAACATGAACAGAGAATTATACCTTTGAACACGACCAAGCCAATCCAGCTTCCGGTGAGATCAAGACTGCAGTGATCAGATTTTTTTCACTTCTGTGGATTTTGGAACAGCATTGATTCTATCAGCAGACAACTGTTGTGTGTTTTATTGACATTAATGCAGCATTCAACTCTGTTGATTGTGAGAATCTTTGGGAGATAATGAGCCATGATGGATTTTCAACCAAAGCTGCTTAATCTGCTGAAGACCTTTTTCTCACACACCTGAACAAAAGTCTGTTGTTACGGAGAGGAATCAGAATTCTTCAATGGGCATACTGGTGTCTGCTAGGGTTGTGTTCTTTCCCCGTCTTGTTCAACTACGTTATTGATAGGATCTTTGATAGGACATGATGGATTTTGCTGACGTGCAAGTTGAACGTGATTGTTGCATTACCAACATAGATTATGCAGACGATGTTGGTATCCTCGGAGAAACGTACGCTGAATAATGTAAGTATCACCGCCAATTGCATTAGTTTGATGATCAATGTCTCTAAAACAAAGGTTCTGTCAGCCAACTACAACCTTTCCAGCAAAATCCCGATCATTCTCAATGGCGCCATTGTCGAGGAAGTCAAGCAGTTCAAGTATCTTGGCTCTTTACAGCCACAGGACAGGGTAAGGATGAGATTGCACTTCGTATCGATTGCGCTCACGCAGCATTCTGTGCCTCCAAAGTAGATTGTAGTCTTGACAAGAGATAAAACTCTCAACAAAATTGAAGATACATCAAGTGCTGATACGCACAATACTGCTGTATGGCTGCAAAACCTGGCCACTGCACTAAGAAAAATGTTCATTGACTTAAGGGCTTCCACATGTACTGTTTTCGGTGCATCCTATGCACCCGTTTCTTCGACCATATCCCAAACTGCAACATCCGTGCAAGATGCAACACCACCAGCATCACAGAGATTCTTCTTAAAAGGAGACTTTGCTGGTTTGGTCACGTTTTTCGATGCCCCGAGGAAGAATTAATCCGCAAGTTGGTAGCCCCAATCGCACCCGCCGTCTGGTGAAGCGCAGAGACGACCAACTTAAGACTTTGATAGGAACAGTGAAGACAGAAATGGAGCTGATGGCTGACCCTTGTGTTTTTGATGTTCGTTGCTGGAATCGGGAATGGCGAGGACTCAGCTGCCAATTGACAGCGGGGGACCGGCGTGACATAGAATTGGGTGAATTCATTTGGAGCCGACTCAACCCACCCCGGGTGAATGCCATTACATTATACCTATGTATTATTATATTATACCTGTCTATCACTCTCGCTTCTTTGCCTCTCTGCCTCTCTGTTTATTATCAATCAAGGTAATAAAACTATTTGTTTTAACTAAAAGTTGCTTTTAATTTTCAACATGGAAAAAAGTGATTTTTTAATTTTTTTTTAAGAAATGATTTTTGAATAATTCTTCTGGACTGTGATATTTTATTAGTGGAATTTCTAGAAGGGGGTTTCACATTATCATTACAATCTTCTTTTATGTCAATTTTGCCAGTACGTTTTTCATCATTTTCTCCTTGTGATGGCTTTAAAATGCTTATGGATGTGTTCTTTTCTTTTTAATTTGTAGGCAGGCAAACTCGCCAAAGTCTATCACAACAGCAAAGATCTTCTAGTTACACCCAACCTCAACAACAACAACAGCAGCAGCAACAGCAACAACAGCAGCAACAACCACAACAACAACAATCACAGCGACGTCAACAACAACAACAGCAGCAACAACAACAACAAATACAACCACCACAGCAGCAGCAGCAACAACAACAACCTATGTCACTTTATCATACACCACGTTATCCTTACCATAATACTCAAAACAGCACTTCACCAAGGTAAGAATAAAGATTTTTGTTTTTAATAAAAAAATATAATAGAAACAGTAATAACTAGCGACACCCATTCAATTTCCATGCTTAATTAAGAAAAATAGGCTTAAATTTTTTATTTTGATTTTATTTCCTTCTTATTTCGCGCTTGCTCGGACATCACTTACTAATTTTCTCCACTGTTCGCGTCTATCCATAATCTTCTATATTTTTCAGTAGTCAATCCTGTGTCAATTTTGAACTAGTCTGCATAAATAACTGCTGGTCTATCTCTGGTGCCCTTTCTCTCGGGTTGGTTTCCAAAAGAGCACCTGGTGTACCAGCTCTTCCTTTCTCCTCCACATGTCCCTATTTACTTGCTTCCCCACGAGGGTAGAGTTAGACACAAGGTTAGCTTTAATGTGGGGAAAATCCAGCACCCCCACAAGATTCACTCTGGATTGGGACAAAAATAATAAAAATGCCTCGGTCCAGAAGGATTTCTCCATCACTAACCGAGGACAGAAAAGATGAAGTGTAGTTTCAGAACACATACTGTAATTTGCATTATTTATTTGCTATAAGTTAAAAAATATACATTGTAACAAATTGCACAACACACTTTGCTCTTGGCCAAAAGGCCAAAGACCTCCACATGTGCCCAATGAACGTCAGGCTTCTTACTTTCAATACTCATGTTATGCTTCTTACTTTATACTCTAACTATATGATACACTAAGAACCATTTTCATTTGCTTATTATTAGGTATACCAAACCAAAATTTAACTTCTATTATTTCTAAAAACCTTTAATGTGGACACATAAATCTTTTCAAAACATAAACAATGATACCACATTTATGTTGGTAGCACAATTATCCACTGAATTATGACCAATCAAAGGTTGTTGGAAATTCGATAAAAATGCCGTCTTGTGTTCTATTGGTCCAGAAGACTAAAAATGCAGACTTTGAACAAGATTTTGTGTACGTTTGATGTCCTTATCAGTTTTTCAAGAAAAGGAGTAAATACAGTACTTCTATGTTAAGATTACTTAGCAGGTTTGACAATTATTTTACATGGATAAAGGTCGCATGTCTTATGAAATGAATTGCTAATTGGTGTTTAATATATCATGTTAATGATATACAGTAAATATATTTTTGTGAATTACAATTATCATAATTATCTATATCTGCTTGTTCCTTCTTTTACTGCCTGTCAACCCAAATTTAGTAACAAAATATACTGTTCAAAATGAGAAGAAGAAGAAGAAGAAGAAGAGATATTAACAATAATTAAATTGGAGTGGAAGGAGACTGTTGGAGAAGGATAGAGAGATGTGAGAAACAGTAAGAAAATATAATACAGCAGAAAATAAAAATTATATTAAAACAAAACAACCCAAAAAAACAGAAACACAAAGTATGGTAAATATTTGTAATAATAATACTATGTAATTTACACTGAACAAGCTATTAATCATGATGATTATTATTATCTTGTTAGAATTTTCAAAGTCAGACCAAAATAGCAATTCATCTGACATATCGATACTTGATTTGGACTAGCCTATTGTTTTTCTTTTGACTCCCACTCTGTTATTAGCACAGATATATTTACTTCGCTTCAATTATTTTTTGAAAATACTTATTCCGGCTAAGGAAACTGTAAGTGGAGAAATTTTTCCATACACAGAAAACAAATTAAAGAGATGTTATTGTGTTCATTCTCCTTCTCTTGAGTTCTTCAAAAATAAATATATATATTAATAAAATCATGCAACTTCAAGCGTGTCTGTGGGTGGGTGTTTCTCACCTCCACACTAATTATGTATTATTACTTGTTCTTTACTATTAATCAATTAACGTTTAGTACTAAAATTTCACAAAATAATTTGATTATGAAATTAAATTCACCAAAATTAATTTCCGTTTCTCCATAAACAAGTCTTTTTCTTTTACTCCTAGGCATCACTAGGTGGGTGTAGCTAGTACCTCATGAAAATATTATAAATTTATAATTATTGCTTTAGCTCATTTTATTGTTGGTTATGCAAAAAATAAGTGACTTAATCTGTTTCCATAACAATTCAGAAATATTGTGTTCAAATTTATTTATTAATTAACCTCATGAAAGTAAGTTTATAAAAATACATTTATAAAATTAAAACCGGTTTTATTTATAAAACTAATTCACTTGTTTTCTTTCTTTGTTTAAGAGTTAATTCTTTTCTTTGTGGTGAATTAAATATTTCCTCCCATGGTAAATTTGTTTTGTTTACTACAAATCAAATTAACTCCAGAAATTTAAATATAATATAGCTACACTAATAATTGTAGCTGTAGTCTTTATTTAAAAGACACCTTATTATTAAACACTACAATTTAATTTATAAAATTACATTTTAAAAATTAAAATTGGCTATGGTTTTTGAAAAAGAAAATATTTATATATCTAAAAATGTCTTTAAAAAAATATTTAAAAGACAAAATAAAACATGATGAAAAGAAAATAATAATCAAATATATAATGATAATAATAATCCTCCACTCTATAATAAAGAGTCATGTGTATTATATATATATATATATATATATATATATCTGTCCCATTACATATGGATCAGCAAACTGCCGGACGAATCCATTTCAAGTATTTAGGGGAATTGAAACAGCAAATAGCAAGTCAGACAATACCCGCCTTCCATCTATTTTCATAATGAGACGTTTTCTTTCTTTCTTTTTCTTCTTTCTATACCGATTTATGTTTTTTTTCTTTTCTTTTTTCTTTTTTAATCTCTCCAGTTTGAGACGTTTTCTTTCTTTCTTTCTTTTTCTTCTTTCTATACCGATTTATGTTTTTTCTTTTCTTTTTTCCTTTTTAATCTTTCCAGTTTGAGACGTTTTCTTTCTTTTTCTTCTTTCTATATCTATTTATGTTTTTTCTTTTTTTTTCTTTTTAATCTTTCTAGTTTGAGACGTTTTCTTTCTTTGTTTCTTTTTCTTCTTTCTATATCTATTTATGTTTTTTCTTTTTCTTTTCTTTTTAATCTTTCCAGTTTGAGACGTTTTCTTTCTTTCTTTTTTTTTAAAACTCCATTAATTCAGACATTATCTTATATGAATGTGCAAACACCGGCATCATTTTTGATGGAAGGTGTAAAAAAAAATTTCAGATTATTTCCATGAACTTTGAACAGGTCAACCTAATGAATAGTATTATAAATACATTTTTTAAAAATTACTTATAAAATAAATAATTTGTTAGAAATCACAATTATAGTAATTAGTTATAAATATAATAAGTATGAATTGTTATTATATTTTCCATGGAAACTCTAAAAAAAAAAAATCTCCCAATATTGGGAAATGTATTGTTTTTAAAATTTAAAAAAAAAGTATTTTCATGAAATTTCTCAATGTTTGATTATCAATGTTTTGAATTTTACATTTTTTATCATCTTGCTCTATCAACTATTTATCTTTACAGGTGATATTCTTTTATTAATATCTTAGTTTTATTCATTTATTTCATCTTTTTAAAATCTTAATTGTTTGTCTGGTGCTTGTATTGGAGGAGGGGGAGAAAAGATATTCCAATTTCTAACATCTATTTTGAAATTGTGGTTAAGATTATTTTTGGGATCATCACATTGATTTTTTTCTTTCCTTTTGTTTTCTTTCTTTCCTTTTGTTTTCTTTCTTTTGACACCTTTATTTTGATTTTATCTTTATTTCTTTTCTGGAATAAATATATCCCCTTTTTTCTTCTTCTCTGGAATCCTATTGAAATATTGGCAATAATACCCCTATTTATTGTTTATAACTTGTTATCAGAGGTGGAGAATCATCGGTGGGGGTGAACTTTGATTCTTAATTTTTACTCTCCACTTCCGATGTGAAGAGTGGTCTGAAAATAATCAGACTCAAGAGTCATTTAAAAATAAAAAAGATGACTCTTACTCCTGCAGAAATGTCCAACTTCTGTTTGACACTGGATATTATATCAGTCTTTTTTACTTGAGCCTATTCCAGCCTCTAGATTTTTATTTTAGAATATTAGGAATGAAAATTATATGATACTAGCTGTAACTACCCTGTGTTGCCTGCGATGCAGTGAAATCATTTTAGTTTTTAATGTTTCTTTGTTTGCGCATTTTTTAAAACTTACACAGCAAAAGAAATAGAATTTTAGTTGTAAGAGAAACAACTCTTTAAAAAAAAAAAAAAATTTATTCTTTTTTTCTCTCTTTTTTTTAAAAATTCTTCAATTAAAATATGTATTATTCCTCTTGCTGATTTGATTTTCCGATCATAATTGAAAAATGTTTCCAATATTACCAGTTTTTCAGGCATGGCTATATAATTTGTAAAATAAAATGTAGCAAAGTATTGCCAATAACACGGTACAACAATTACAACTAAAAATTGGCTAGTCAGAATCAAAGTTAATCAGGTTAAATGCTATCTAGGTCCAGCTTTTAAAATCTCACAACGTTATATGTTAGATTAGTGAGTACAACTGGTACTATTTACAGAATAAAGCTGCTTATTGAATCTTCCTGTAAACTCCTTCATTTTGAATCATGTTTTGCATATTAATTGATAATGAGGTCACAGTGGATATCACATTGAATGAAACCAAAACTGACTTAACATTTGACTTTGATGGTGACTGGTATGTCTCCTTATGAAATTCTTTGTTTTCCGATAATTTTAGGAATGATATGAAGGGGACATTTCCGAGGAAATTGATCATACTGATTTGTGTATTTTCACACATTTTCTTTTCTACAGAAACAGTATTCTGTTCTGTTTGAGAATTGAAAAATATTACATTGTACATAAGATATAAGCATATCTATCTAGCGTTTTTATTTTTGTTTCGCCTTTTCTTTTTTCTTGTTTTTTCTTGTTTTTTCTTTTTTTAAATTATTCCATTTTTTATTTCCCCATATTTTTTTAAATTTTAATTTTTTTAAAAATAGGATTCTGAAAGTTAAATTTAATTATTACCTTATTATTTGGTCATTAAATTCTTAATTGAACCTAACTTTTTATAAAAGTATAACTAACTTTTTTTTAGGGTAATGTTTTTTTTTATCTCTATTTATAAAATAATTGTAAATAGCTTCCAAAACTTTGAATTTTTTAATATATGAGAATTTGCCAAGAATTTAAGTCAGAAATAACTTTCTATTTAATAGTTTAAATGCTTCCAAATTTTCTTTTCAATTTCAAAGAGCCACAAAATAATTTTTGAAAACTATTAACAAAAGATTAAAATGCCCAACTTATTTACTAATAAAACGAAATGCATTCTAGTGGATTTAATTTTGTAATTAAAAGTTTTTATTTAATAGAATTTCTAAACAGTTTGTTTATTTTGTTATATTTTTATTTATTTAAATAAATAATCGATTAGTAATAAATAAAAAGACTAATAATGTGTACATCACATACAGACATGAAACGCACGAAACAGACAAGAAATAGTTTTTGATTTCCATTAATGAAAATCTTTAGAAAAGTAAACACACTTTAATCTTGTAAATTTTAATTGTATTCATCAACTTGGGAGTAACAAAAACATTTTTCTTGGTGAAGATCAGTAGATATTTAAAAAATATTATACACATCAAATATTATTATAAACGTTTCATTTTTTATTTATTTATTTATTTATTACTAGAAAAATCAAATATGTATATTTTATATATAAAGTAAAACTAGAATTTACCTATCTTTTTGACTGATATAGCTCCGTAAACAAAAGCTATATATAGAATTCAGCTTTGCATGCACTTTAGTCGCTAATTGGAACATGTTTCATTAAAAAAATCGTTTTGTTCAAATTCACCAATTCTTCACCCCATCAGACCCATCCTTCGACTAATTACGCTGTAACGATATACACTAGAACTCTTATTAGAGTAAACTTTTCGTTTTACACTGTACATCAGCACACTTCATATTAAACACAACAAACAAATTGTTTTGTTCAAATTCACCAATTCTTCAGTCCTCATCCTTCGACTAATTACGCTGTAACGCTATACACGAGAACTCTTATTAGAGTAAACTTTTCGTTTTACACTGTACATTAGTACACTTCATATTAAACACTACAAAACAATTGTCTTATTCAAATTCACCAATTCTTCAGTCCTCATCCTTCGACTAATTACGCTGTAACGCTATACACGAGAACATCTATTAGAGTAAACTTTTCGTTTTACACTGTACATCAGCACACTTCATATTAAACACAACAAACAAATTGTTTTGTTCAAATTCACTAATTCTTCAGTCCTCATCCTTCGACTAATTACACTGTAACGCTATACACGAGAACTCTTATTAGAGTAAACTTTTCGTTTTTCACTGTACATTAGCACACTTCATATCACTTCATATTAACCACTACAAAACAATTGTCTTGTTCAAATTCACCAATGCTTCACCCCATCAGTCCTCATCCTTGCGACTCCATTACACTGTAACGATATACACGAGAACTCTTATTAGAGTAAACTTTTCGTTTTACACTGTACATCAGCACACTTCTTATCAAACACTACGTTGAATAGAGATTACATACCCTTTAAATACACAAGTTACAAAATTATGTTTTCCGGTTGTAAATAATATGGAGGGGGGGGGGGAAATAATCTTCCTGATGACATTTCTAGAATATAAATAAAAATTATCCCAACATTATTTTGTCCACAAAAACAAATTGCCAAACAATTCAGCACTACTTTCACCCTGTCATTGGAAAGACGTGCATTCTGCTACGACCTAAAAGCATCAGGTTATCAACAACAAGTTTGCGCACATGTACGCAAAAAATAATTTTGTCACACTGATTTTTCACACTGTCAACTTCCATTTACGTATGACATTTTTTACTAGTGCACCTATCACGAAGACACTGTTATAATGAAAATAGTTTTCAAATTTTGTATAGCAATTTTTAAAAGACCGGAAGTTTGATAGAATTTCAGTTTGGACAAGATTAACGCATATGTGCCGTAACATTTTCTTTTCAAATATGTTGCTACTGCTAAAAGTAACTATACATTTTTTCTCTTAATATTTTAAGGTAAAGACAAAAATGTTTAAAAAAATGTGCTACCGAAAGAATTGTTTGTCCGGATAGAATACATAATTGATGAAATTGATTGGAATTTCTTTTTTATGCAAAGAACACAGATTGAAAGTTTAAGTAAATGACTGGCTAGTCAGAATCAAATATCGATTTGTCAGATGTATTGTTGTTCAGGTCTAACTTGGAAAATATGACCGACTTAATTTTATATTAAATGAATATATCAGATGACTTTACTGCCCCAAAATTTAGGATGGTAGGGGTTACAAATTAGGCAGGCTTAATAGTTTTCATTAACAATAGTATCTATTACAACAATGGCAGAATTCTTTCCATTAATAGCTGACAATTTCTCATAATAAATTTGTAAGCTTTTGATTTTTCTTTCTTTCTGTGAACCATTAATTAACAATTAATCAAAAGTATAGTCATTTATTTATCTCGTTGTTAACTCCAAATCTCATTAATTAATTTGAGATATAGAACATGTACTCAGAGCCAGAAATAGCTTCATACCCTTTTGTAATTATTCATGAAACATGTAGACTGCATTTTTTAAAGGGAAGGATCTTGCGAGGAAAAATTCCCTGAAATATTTTGAAAATTGTATCTAATATTAACCGCTAATTCAGTTGTTATAAATACATTTTCATCTTATATCTCTCATAAAAATGCCACCTTGCTTACATCTATATACTACTAACATTTTGTGGATCTTGCTTGTCATTGTGCACACTGGATGACATCATCCACTAAAGCAGGTTGAAAACATTTTGATGATCTTTTATTATGTTATAAATGATGAAGTAACAAAAGGATGACATTGTTTATTAAAAGAGAGAATATAAACTCTTCAGGTAACGGGTCGTCTATGTATCTCTGCAGAGGGTTACTTGGGACTTTGGACCATATAATAAATTGTTCAGAATAATAAAAAACGAAATTTTGAAAAGTAAACAATTTATTGTGATAAATAATAAGTTATAAAATGTAACCCACACAAGATGCATGCATGTAGGATATCCATAAATCTAATATGAAATTAACAATTTGTTATCTCATTAGAAAACTAGGAGGAAGAGCCAATGTTGCTCAGGATTGGATGAGGACGAGGACTATGTAGTTTTTCACTAGGCTCATAACACAATATTGCTTTCTTTGTTTTTACTGCCTCCCGTTTCGCTTCCTAATAGAGTCGGAAGAAGCTGAAATGTTGGAAAACTCTCTGAATTAGTGTCTTATACATATGGTTTATATTTCATTAAAATCGGATATATGTATTTGAAGTTTTAAGGAGGTTCTGTCTCGATGGGTTATTTAGAAATATTCGGCAGATAGAGGGTAACATAGAGATTCGGGATCACTTTCACTGTCTTCCCAAGAAAATTTTACACATGATTTAAATTTCATAAAAATAGGATATATTTGAAATAGTAATGGGCGTTATGTCCTCATAGCCTTCTAAGGGGTGCACTTAGAGATTCGGGAACATTGTCTTCCCCGGTAAATTTTACATAAGAATACACTTTTAGATTTTATGTGGATTCTCTAGCCTTTCTTTCTATTGGAAACACACAAACATCACACCCACAGATATTAAGTTTATATATATAGATAATAGAATGAAGTTTTCATTATAAGGGCCAATTTCATTTTAGCTGGTGTGAATATCCCTTTCATGTTATGATAAAGATGATACCCATCACTGCCATGGATGTTGGCAACATAGCAGTTATTGCTAACATCATAGTTCTAACTAGTGTCATATCATATTCAATTTTATTTATATATCACTTAGGAATGGATTGAGTAAGTTCAGATAACTTACTAAGGGAAGAGTCTATCAGGCATGTGTATGGAGTGTAATGATGTATGGAAGTGAAACCTGGCCAGTGAAGGTTAAGGACATGCACTGCATGGCAAGAAATTAAATACACATATGATGGATGTGTAATATGACTCTTAAAGAAAGGCTTAGGTCTGATGACCTCAGAGGAAGATTAAATCTGGATTTTTAAATTTTTCTTATCCTTCTGTTTTTGCTGGAGATGGGGCATCCTACCAGATGCCAGGCATTCACCGGCTATTTCAGACACTCCAGCCTAGAGATCTTTTAAAGATTCTAACCGTCCCTTTAAGTGCAATTGTTTGTATTTCTCTTGCACTCGGTTCACCGGGTATACTCGCCAGATAGCTTTTGAAATTCTTTTTCATTAGTCCTGTTGCTCCTATAATTACTGGTATGATGGAGATTTTCATAAGATTCCAGTTTCTTTTCATGTCGTACATAAGACCTTGGTATTTCGTAATCTTTTCCCTTTCTGCTCTGTTCAATCCTGCATCATTAGGGACACTGACTTCAACTAGGGTTGCTACTTTCTCCCTTTTGTCCCATATTACGATGTCAGGACAGTATAGGGAGATGTGTGATGAACAAGAAATTTTGATTGTATGACTACGTTGAAAGAGTGAATAAGAGTTCTTGGTTATTAGATGTATAACAGTTGAGGTAGCAGGGTCAGCTCACAGGGGAAGACCAAGGAAAGCATGGGAGGAAGTGATAAAGATGGACTTGAGAGAAAAAGAGATAAATAAAACCCTGTCTAGAGATAGGTTACTTTTGAAGTCGAATTCTAAAAGCCGTCCAAGACATGCCAACATGTAAAATGATATGATAATGACTTTGCGTCATTAACAAGTATTTGAAGTGAGAGCAACAAGGGGAAAAATGCTGAGGAATATTATTAGCAATGAAGCATGAGTTTTATTCAAGTGAATCCGACTAAAAATCGCAGTGCCATGGAAACAACTAAAAAAATCCCGAAAGTCATCTTCACAAAACCTGATGCATGATCATTACTTTCCCAAGCAAAAAGGGTGTAGCTATAATTTATCAGTAGGTGGATCAGCAAAGGAATTCAGTATTTAAGGGATTATACAAACGGGTACTGTTGAAGGTAGTTTTCTCACTATATCGCAGAGAAGGGGTTAAATGGAGCATTTTCATTGGCCGAAGCCGACTGGAGTTCTTATATTTAAAGAGTCAAATTTTTATCTTCCAAATTGTTTTTACTGCAATGTGAAAATGCGTAGCACAAAGCAATTAAGGGGGAGGGGTATTTGATGATTTGGTTGCAAGTCGGGGTAACTGCTGGAGCCAATGTGATGCGAAAGTACTGAAAATTAGCAATGATGACAGTGTAACACTGAAGATAAGCCTTGATGCATCGGAAGAATGTATTTTAGGACTGATTTCCATCATAATATTTATATTTGTGCTGTAAATTTATAATCTATTTTTACCTCCCTCCTCGGTCTTCTCATCCTACTCGACCCTCGACAAATATTTTTTCTGGTGTCAGCCTAGGCCGGCACCATTTAAAAAAAAAAGAAAGATTTTTTTTAATTTAACAAAAATAAAAAATAAAAAATATAAATAAATAAATGAATGAATAAATAAATAAATAAATAAATAAAAATAACAAAAAAAATAAAAAATTTAAAATTTAAAATTAAAAATTTTTTTTCTAATTCTTTTTAATTTCCCAATTCTTTTCAATTTCCCAATTTTATTATTATTATTATTATTATTATTATTATTATTATGAATTTTTTATTTTATTTATTTATTTTTTTTACAAATCTTATTTGCTCTCAATGTCACTTGATGTAGGGATCCATATAAAATGATATTTCGGGGGTGGTGGTGGTGGTGGTGGGGGAACAATTTATTTGAAAGAAACAAAAACAGCTTACCAAAAGAGCACAATGTTAATTTACTGAGTCTTATCTTCTCATTGTCGTTGTTTCCGGTTGGGTTTGTACCCCCCCCAAAAAAAAAACACACACACACACACACACACACACACACACACACACACACACACACACACACACACACACACACACACTAATGCCAAAATAAGAGACTCCAAAAAATTAGAACGGAACAAAGCTTTCTTCTCCATGCATTTTTCCTGAAATCTTTAATCCTGGTCACTATTTTAAAGGGTTAACTGTTGAAAAGAATCATCGATGGTCGATTTCAACAGTTAACTCTTTAAATTAGAGAATGATTGAGTCACAAAGTTGATCAGCTCTTTGTTGAAATAATGGAATAATAACTAATCCACCTCACACTGGTTTCTTCTTCAGAAAAAACAAAACAAAATGAAAACCGAGGTATGAAGGGGGAGGCGCAGAATTGATACCAAAACTAAAATTGTATCACCTGCATTTAACATGTGTATCATGATTTTTTTGGTATCTCTTAATTTATATTTTCAATCTTATGATAGCAAAAAGCATTTTTGTCATTTTAATTATTCCTCCCCTTACCCTCTCTCTCTCCTTCCTGACTCCCTCACTTCCCTTAATATTTCACTCTCCCTTAGTACCTGCACACATCTGACTTTTTCTCTCTTCCTCTTTGACTCCCTCTGACTTTCTCTTTCTTAATCACTCTCTTATTTCTTCCTCCTTATCCTTCTCTCTCTCTCTCTTTAATTCTCTGTCACTCTCTTTCTCTCTCACTCTCTCCATTCTTACTCTATCTTTCTGTCTCGCCATTCTTATTCTCTCTCCCTCTGTCAATTCTTAATCTCTCTTCATTATTACTCTCTCACTCTCTCTTTCACATTCTCTCCATTCTTACTCTCCCTCCCCATCTTTATTCTCTCTGTCCTCCCATTCTTACTCCCTCTATCCCCATTCTTTCTTTCTGCACTCTTTTGAATTTGTCCCTCTGACTTTTCCCCCTTTCTCTCTCTTTTTCAGACCCTCCATCTCTCTTTCACTCTTTCTGTGATTGTTTCTCTATCTCTCTACTTACCTCCCTACGAGTGCTCTATGTGTCGCATGGTCGAGCTTAAAATTGACTGTGACCATTTCAATCATTCACTGAACATTTTGTTCCTTTTTATTTTAGTTCATTTTTATTTTCATTTTCATGAGAGGGTGTATATTATGAATGAAAATCTTAAAAAAAGAAAAGACTTTTAAATAAATCAAAGATGTTTCACATGATCTGCTAAAATTGGAATGTTTAACCATTTACCTTTTCACTTGACAGAGTGGCAGTGGACAGAACTATGCCGCTGTCAAACACCTTGTGAAAAGAAAGTCTGTGCAAGTCTGGTTCTTGTTTTCTATCTACTCTGTTTTTCAGCTGATTGTATGAATATATCATTTTCTCTTTCTCCCTCCTCACCTGTAGATGTCCGCAGCAAAGTAGCCCAAGGTATCCAAATATTCAATATTCTCAGCCCACCAACTTTTACCCATCAACACGATACCACCACCAACAGAGGTACCAGCATTTTGCTCAAAATCAAGGACATGAACAATACACAGGTATTGAATATTGTGCCTGTTTTCTTGACCTCTGCTATATACATATACGTGCGTTTATATGTATATAGCTATGCTCATAGAAACTGTTATGCATATATGTGTACATCGTTGTATATGTATGCATGGTATACATAGCTATATCTTATAATATAATGCTGTGTTTTTGTACAGGAGGAATGACCAAAGTGCTCAATTACGTATGTAAGAGCAAATATTTTGATACAAATAATAGTATAGATTAATTTGATCAGCCATCGATACCTGCAGTTTTATGGAAACACTGAAATCTAGCCCATTTGGCTAAAAGATACAGATTGTAGTCATTCTTCAGCTGATAGTCTGAAAAGTGGTTATTTAACACATGTTGTTGAAGGTGTTTAATAACCACTTTTCAGACCATCGGCTTAGTAATTTTTAGTTCAACGAGCTGGATTTCCAGTTTTTCCGTGAAACTGCAGGTATCAATGGCCAATCGAATTAATCTATAGTGTTATTTGAGTGGTGACTGCATAGCTTTTTGTAACTGTTGCTCTCCTATTTCTGCTATAAGAAATGAAAGTATTCAATATTTTCATGTCTTAAACTATGTTTTCTTGATATTTTTGTTAAAGAAATAGATCACATGTCAGAATTTAGCCTGGTCTTTTCAATTTCTATTGTTGAAAAGAAGGAGAAAAAAATATCAACCGCCAAAGAATGTTCACTTGGGAAATAGAAAAGAAAGTTCAATGAATTAATAGCTAATAATAAAATGTGTACTAAATTCTCTATTAAGATCTTCTCTCAATTAACATACATCAAAGGATTACCTATATAATTAAGTGCAATTGAACACGACAGTAAAATTATATATTCAATGAAATACTTACAATGTCTGTAACAGATTTAGATGATAAACGCATTTATTTTGTCTTCACAAAGCCTTTGAAAACTTGAGTTATCTTTGATCATCTAATTAAAAGATTTTGAGCCGATTTACATTTCCTGTTCATAACCTTCATTATTATTTTTTTTTTGTAATGTGAAAATTTGCTTGTCTTCCTACACACGTTCTAAAGTTAATAATATTAATGAAATTAGTTATTAATAATTTTGGATTATTCAGACAACTATTCTCAGCTTGGCTCTTATTTTTACAACATTTCGTCTGATTTAATCTCCGACTTTCTTCAGGTGCATCTTTTCAAACTTGGGAATCTTTGTTGAACACGGGAATTTTGAATTAAACAATTTATTTATTCCATTGTGGTAGATTGTTCTCGTTTCGTCAGTCATAACCGAGTAGTAGTGTTAATTATTTTTATGTTATTTTTAGTTATTAAAGCTTGTAGTAAGGATTGAACCTTCAACCACCAGAAGACTCACTTAGAACTGATTTTTAGTCAACGCCTTTAATTGCTATGCCACCAATCCATGTGGACAATTCTAGTATGGATTTTAGTAGCTTAAAACCTAATCTTGTCTAACTGTAGTATTACTACTTATTACTATAAACCCAGTTATGGCCAACGCAACGTGAACAATCTAACCGAGTCTGGAATAAAGGAAGGGTTCAGTTCAAAATTCCGTATTGGTTCTTGAGTCCGATATAAAGATTCCCAAGTTCAAAAAGATGTACCTGAAGAAGGTCAGAGGTTAAATCGTCCGAAACTTGAAAATAATAACTAAGATGAGAACAGTAGTCGGAATAATCCAAATGATACAAATTATCAATCCTCATCTAAAAAATACTTAATACATACTATTTTTGTTTTAGAAATAAATATTTTTCTTTTAGTTAACTTGGAAGTAAAACGTGTTTGAACAATTTCAATATTTTATTTCTCCAGAGAAATATTTTTAAATTTCTATTTTAAATATTCATTTAAAATACGCAGAAATCTTTTTATTTTATTTAAGGAAATTTCATTGAAATGTATATCAATCATTTTGTATTTTGTGGAAAGTCTATTAAAGTAGATAAATTTGATAACAGTAATGTATTTAGATATTGAGAATGAATATAGAGAAAGTATTAAAATCAAAGATCTTGAATAAAGCAATGCCATTCAAATAAGCCTTCAAATACTATTTATTACTATTTAAATCATTGTTTTGCGCCATCTTGTTTTAGCTTTACCACCATTTTGATGTATACGACACAAGAGCGTGTTAGAATAGTTATTCTTATGCCAAATTGGCACCTCCTGACTTTTTCGTGTGAGGTTTCTTAAAAAATGAAGTTTTCACAAGTAAACCACAGACAATTGATCAATTAAAGTCATTTATTGAAAAAAAGTTTGAGAATAACTTTGGAAATCTTTGAAAATGTGATGCAATAATTTGTGAGCCGTTTGCACAAATGTGTGGCAAGTAGGGGTACATTCGGTTAAATGACATATATATATATATATATATATATATATAGAATTATAGAATTATAAAAAGAAAAAACTATACACACATTAAGGTTGTACACATTATAACTTATTTCGACCCCTTAATTAGGTCTCCTCAGATGTATAAACAACCACGTCAAAAAACCAAAAGATTTTGGTTTTTTGACGTGGTTGTTTATACATCTGAGGAGACCTAATTAAGGGGTCGAAATAAGTTATAATGTGTACAACCTTAATGTGTGTATAGTTTTTTCTTTTTATAATTCTGTTTTGCTCTGTTTAAATTACATTGAGCTCTGTTATTCAGATTCTCAACACAAAATTGAAATCTACACACTATATATATATATATATATATATATATATATATATATATATATATATATATATATATATACATATATTGTTCATTGTGTATATCTTTTGTTAGGCTCAGAAACTCAGTGTTGATGTTATTAAAATTCTTAAATGACTTTTTGAAGAGCCTATATATGTTTGAAATAAATTTTAGTCTTATTGATATAGTTTAATTGAATAATAACAGTATATTTGCACATATCACCCTAGGTTTGTTTTTATGCCACTTCTGTCAGAGTGCAATGTTGAGATAAATGTGGACTTACTGTCTTACGATTGTAGACGTGTTGAAAACTATGTCTATATCAAGCTAGTTTTAATGTAATTATTACTTTTACACATCTAGACAAGATTAGGTTTTAAGCTCCGACAAAAACGCATACTAGAATTGTTCACATGGACACGTGACATAAAGATAACGATGTTGGTTAACAAGCAGTTCGAAGTGATAGTCTTCTGGGAGTTTAAGGGTCAATCCTTACTGCAGGCGATAATGACTAAAGAATAAAATACAATGGCCACTTCTACCCGGATAATGACTGACGGAATGATAGCAATTTACCCCTGTGAATTAAATAAAAGGTTCAGTTCGAAATTTCATATAGGTTCCTGAATACGACTATTATAGTTCTCAAGTTGGAAAAGATGCACCCGAAGATGGTCAAGCGTTTCATCAGCTGAAACATTGTGAACATAACAAGCAAAATGAGCAAAATACAAATTATTACTTGTATTAAGAAAATGATGTTACACGTATTGATATGCTATACTTAGTCTTCTGAAAGTAAATTATGAACTTTTGGAATGTTGAAAGAGGCTTGGAACATTCTGGTAAGAATGGGGAAAGGGTAGAATGATTTGACCAATTAGTAATGAACAGCGAATAACTTGTCTGCTTGATTATTGTTATGAATATAAAGTTAACACACACACACACACATATATATATATAAGATAAATGAAAGAACAGGGATAAACATGTACAAATGACAAATCTATTTTAACTTCGATTGTTCAATGCCATAATAAACATGTTTTTACAGAGTACACCTTGCATTGAACAATCGAAATTAAAATAGATTTGTCATTCGTACATGTTTATCCCTCTTCTTTCATTTATCTTTATAATTGCTCTATCTCGTATATTGAGCTTAAACCATTTCACTATAGGTTCTATCTTACTAAAAGTATACTTTGAGTTTAATATTTTATATATATATATATATATATATATTACATGTAGAAATTTAGACGACCCGTGTAGATTATGTCTGAATGAGAAATTTGAAATCCTAAACTTTAAACACCTCCAAAATCTATTAAACTGTAGAAGTGAGATAGCAAACAGCTGCCTGCGCAGAATAAAATTTACCATAGGTTAACTATACATAAATAAATAAATAAACAAACAAATAAGTAAAAAAAACTAAACTAAAACCTAACAACTTAAAAACTAAAACCTAAAATAAAAATACAAGGAACCACGTGTTAAAATAAGCTCACCTATTATATTGACACAACAAAGAAACAGGATATAGGCCACTCTATAGAAAACAGAACAATAGAACAAGAAATAGGAAGTAAAACTAACCGGACCTTTGTTCGTGAGAAGCCTAACGATTGGCTAAGAGAACAACAAAGAATCTGATTGGTTAACTAGCTAGCCGTGTATATAAGAACACCCGGTAAAACTAACTCCATGCATTTTAACCTGAAGAAACGCGGGAGCCTCTGTGTAGCTTAATTGCCATAAATATATTTTCATAACTTACTATATATATATATATATATATATATATATATATACATACATACATACACAATTGGTTAAACAACAATTTATTAAGAGAAAGATTGAATTGATGAAATTTTCATGAATTTGTTCTGGCAAAAAGTGATCGTTTTCTACTTTATTATTCGAATGCATGTGATTATTGTTAATAGCTTTCTTTTCCTGTGTTTGTGTTGGTCACTCTTTTTTGTGTTGCTACATTATTTATTTTTATCTTTTCAAACATTTCTTAACGCATTCTTTGTTCTTTTTGTTCTTTCTCAAGATGTTGATTTATTAACTCTTAGTTTATTTCCAGTTTCTATCATTTCAAGAAAAGGTTTTTTAAAAGTGTACTGTATTCTTGAATAAAAAAAAATCCTAATGGGAAATGAGCATAATCAGATATTCCATGGGATATACATTAAAATGAGCATAATTGGATATTCCATATGATATCAATTAAAATGAGCATAATTGTATATTCCATATGATATCAATTAAAATAAGCATAATTGGATATTCCATATGATATCAATTAAAATGAGCATAATTGGATATTCCATATGATATCAATTAAAATGAGCATAATTGGATATTTCATATGATATCAATTAAAATGAGCATATTCAGATATTCCATATATCAACTAAAATGAGCATATTCAAGTATTCCATATGATATAAATTAAAATGAGCATATTCAGATATTCCATATGATATCAATTAAACTGAGAATATTCAGATATTCCATATATCAGTTAAAATGAGCATATTCAGATGTTCCATATGATATCAATTAAAATGAGCATATTCAGATATTCCATATGGTATCAATTAAAATGAGCATATTCAGATATTCTATATGATATCAATTAAAATGAACATATTCAAATATTCTATATTTTATCAATTCAAATGAGCATATTCAGATATTCCATATATCGATTAAACTGAAAATATTAGGATATTCCTTATATCAATTACACTGAGAATATTAGGATATTTCATGATATCGATTAAAATGAGCATATTCAGATATTCCATATGATATCATTTAAAATGAACATATTCAAATATTCCATATGATATCAATTAAAATGAACATGTTCAAATATTTCATATGATATCGATTAAAATGAGCATATTCAGATATTCCATATGATATCAATTAAAATTAGCATATTCAAATATTCCATTTATCGATTAAACTGAAAATATAAGGATATTCCTTATCATATCGATTAAACTGAAAATATTAGGATATTCCTTATCATATCAATTAAACTGAGAATATTAGGATATTCCATATGATATCGATTAAAATGAGCATATTCAGATATTCCATATGATATCAATTAAAATTAGCATATTCAAATATTCCATATATCGATAAAACTGAAAATATAAGGATATTCCATATATCAATTAAAATGAACATATTTGAATATTCCATATCATATCGATTAAATACATTTATAAATTACTATTTAGAATTATTTAAAGTTTTAATCTTTAACTAATATGCCCAGCTAAATATGAATTAAGACTGAATGAAACCATAAGGGTTGGAATATTATATTAAATCAATTTTCAAGGGCGATGATGCACATTAAGATACGTTTTCTGATAACTAATGGTCGCCCAGAACCTCTTTTAATCTGGACAAAATTACAAGAAGGGACTTGATTATTCTACTGCCGCCAAACTAGTTTACTGGGTGTCCAACAGATAGCTGAAGTGTGCAACAACCAATCAATTTGTTTGTTTACACTGTACCTGCTGGTGGTAGTTTCACTTTATTTTCAGTTTATATTTTTTTTCTCTTAAATTTAACTCTAGTTAAGTGACAGCTGTTGTGTTAAATGTAAACACTGGTCTATTTCCATCAACAAAAAAAGTTTGAACTGCTGTTTTAGTGTCTAGCAATCCCTGGTAGCTGAGAGACAGTGTACATGTATAATGAGTTTGTTAGGGATGTGTTGATGAAGTATTATTAAGTTGAAATCAGACGATTCGACACAATGTTTAATTTGGCAAGGCTCTGGAAAATCAGTATTGCATATGCATTTTGATGATGAGGATACAAGTGTGAAGATTTTCTTGCTCCACCAAGAAATGAAAGTCTGACACAAGGTCAATTTAAGTGAAGGTTCTGCCATTATGATATACCTTAAGCAGGTTCAAAAATTGATTTTTGCATTTTATTTAAAAAAAATTTTTTTTCACTTTACATAAAAGATTTTAATTGGTGCAGTGTGGAAGGTGCTACCATGGATGGAGCTGACTCCTGAAAATGGGTCTTGTTAATTTCACTGTGAAACCCTCACATTGAATCTGGCTGAGTCAGTGCAATTTTACAATGTATGAAGCTTTGAAACAAGTCAACTAACTTTTATCCTCTAGTGACTCTTGGCCTTCATAAGTGATGACCCAATAATTTAAAAAAACACACATAGAACTCTTGAAAGTGAAAGTTGATTTTAAGTTATTTTGGTGATTTTAAGAAAAAAATAATAATTTTATGTCGAATTGTATTTGAAGTTTTAACTTCAAATACAATTCGACATAAAATTATTATAAAAAAGAATTACACTGTTTTTACTTAATTAATTTTCATTTTTTAGATTGCTTTAATTAAATATCAAAGTTTTCCATGGTAAAAGTGTAGAGTTTGGGTGAAAAGATGTTGGATCGCCATTTTGTTGTAGAGTCACTGTGTCTGTATCCATCTTACTGGTCTTATTTGAAATTATGTTTTCGGTTAAACAAACGAATTTCTTCTCTACAATCTAAATCAATTTTATTCAACAGTTTCATCAACACAAAAGATCGTCAATAATATATTATGAAAACACGAATATAAGACAAGTTGATTCAGCCGACATGTATGTACTATAGAAATGGAATTGAGTCCATTAGATTTATCTTGTCTAGCAAAGCCATTGCTAGAAGCGAGTAGGAAGATATCGTCTTGTCATGGTGACATCTCAAATAGAACTGTTTATATTTTGTGGGAAAAAGGCTTGGACAGATGCGGAAATAGCCGCCCACGCAAAGAATGTTCTTATCTCCCAATGTATCACTATGCAAGTGAGAATATGCCAGTGTATTCTTACTGAATCATGTCGTAATCACTCCGCGAGTGAGAACATGCAAGTGCAAAAAAGTAGATTGCAATTATGTAACTGCTATAATATTAACATTCTTTAGTTTGATATTACTTGAAAATAAAGACAATGCATTAAAATTTAAGTGGCAATATCAGAGGATTGTCTTTTGTTTACTGAAAACTACCGACACATTTGAACCTGTAAATTAGTATTTGAAATAAGTTAATTTTTTAAATATAGATTGTAAATCGTTTGGATATCAAGTGACAAAAGTTTACATTTCGGGGTCATTTCACGTTCGTTGGATTCTGAAAAAAAAACAAAACAAAAAAAAAAACATGCAGTCAAATAACCACTTTTAATTGTATCATTTTCCGTGGAAAATTTCAGAAATTTTGTATTTTGTTTTTGTGACATCAAAGATGTGTTATAATTATAATCATGAAACAAAATATTGAAAAATATTATTTAAAATTATTAAAGACCCTTTTCTTACAGTAAAATCTGGATACCATTCTTGTACTTTTCTGTTTTAGTTGTTTGGTATTCTTTTTTCTCTTTGTTGTTTGGCTCTATATTTATTTTATTGTTTCAGTTGTTTTAAAAACGTGCCTTTGAGTTTATAGTTTAACATGCACACAAAGTATTAAATTCAAGATTATATAATTCTGTGATTTGATACCAATTTTGGAACAAAATAACTTTTACACGTGTTTCTAGAGGAACCGGAGGTTAACACAGGTAATCTAAAACAGACATGTCAGACGACGGCCAGAGAAGAGTCAGTTTGTGTTGTCATGAGGGCCGCACTCCTACGATTATAATCAAAGTTGTTTAATAAAAATTATTGCAGAATATTTTTCTTTTTTTCTAAAGTTACTTGTGATTAAAGAATGAAAATAAAACTTTTTTTATGTAACTAACAATATTATTGACCGAACCAGGAAAAAGAAAGAAAGAAATCTCCAAATATTTGTCATGAAGCAATGGATATGCACCAAACGATTGATGCATCACCACAAAGGCATCCCAATGTATTTGTGAACTTGGAGTTTCTGCTTTCTAATGTGACTTGTACTATTGTTCCATCTTTTAAAACATGGATTCAAATATATTATTTGAGATTCTCTTCTAAGGAAAAATGTATTGACACTGATTTTTTTTTCTTTCGAAAAAGATCGTTTTTTTTTCTTTCTTCTTCTTAATTTTGATAATGTTCATAATTGAATGAAACATCCAAGCAACTTTGTTAAAAACAATTTTCTCACATACTTCTTTGTCTACATAATCTCTCTCTCTCTCTCTCTCTCTCTCTCTCTCTCTCTCTCTCTCTCTCTCTCTCTCTCTCTCTCTCTCTCTCTCTCTCTCAACAATAACAACAATAACATCAAACTTATTATGTTATCCATTTATTTCATTTATATATATTTGATTTGATCATGATTATATGAAATCCAGCTTTGTAGTTCCTGCTACCAGGATAAATGTTTGACATCATTTTTCCATCATGAATTTACGTTGACAGAGTGGAACAATTTAAATTGCTAAATTGTGTGTGTGTTTGTGTGTGTGCGCGCGTGCATGAGGAAAGAGAGAGAGAGAGAGAGAGAGAGAGAGATAGTATGCATATGATCATTTGCACGGGTTTGGAATATTTTTTTTATGTTATGATTTTAGTCTTTTCCTTTCCTTTTTTTCCACTACATAATACAATTGGTTTCCATATAATGCCATTATTCCAAGCAAATCATAAACATCTACTCATAGAACACACACACACACACACACACACACACACACGCACGCACGCACACACACACACACACACACACACACACACACACACACACACACACACACACTTTTTCTACCCGTTTTTTAAATATCAAAATTTATGAAACTCTAAACAAAATTAACCAAATAGTAAATACTATTGTATTGCATGTCGTGACAACTTAGTTTTTGTATATGCAAACTAGTCATAGAATATTTATATTTTGATATCAGTTTTAAACTTTACAAAGTGGGCGGCGGCGGAGAAGAGAGAGAGAATATCTGCATGAATCAATGACTTAGCGTAAGGGTCTCTCTGTGTTTGACAAAGTATGCTGTCTATATTTTGTGTGTGTGCGTGTGCGTGTGTTTCTCTCTACTAAGGCTATACACTCCTCTTCAGAAGATGCCTCATGTTTTTTGTTTTGCAAGAGTCTGGCTGATTGTCAATCCCACCTGCCTTAGTGCAGAATTTCTGATGATGCAGCCAGTGTGCTGCCGCCGCCGCTGCTGATGTGTCCCCACACAACATAAGTTGTACCCATCTCTTTTCACATGGGGGCGAGGGGAAAGGAGGCGGAGAGAATGGAAAGAATGACACATCTCTCTGCTCGTGGGTGACTAAAGAAGATGAAGATGAACAGTTCTCAGAGATGAGAGACAACGGAACGGAATATGCAATCAATATTACTCAACTCGTTCCCGACTCTTCACTTTCATCAAACGCACACTTTGCCTCCCAGACTTCCAGCTTATTGAAACTAGTTTCTCGATTTAGTGACAACGTGTACTTATGCTCTCTCTCTCTCTCTCTCTCTCTCTCTCTCTCTCTCTCTCTCTCAGTTCTTAATCATGAAGAAAAAAAGGCTCTAATAAATTTGATTATGATCATATCAGCAAAATTATGAATAATAATTGCAATTTCATCATTATCATTTGACAAATAAGATAGTGTGTGGTTAAGAACAAATCAAGGGTTTGATCTAAATTATGATCAAGACATCTCTGATGCTGTTTTAGTACTAAGTTATAAAAACCTAATAAAAATAGTACTTTATCTAAATTATTATCAATACATCTCTGATGCTGTGTTAGTATTTAGTTATAAAACCTAATAAAAATAATATTTGATCTAAATTATGATGAAGACATCTCTTATGCTGTTTTAGTACTAAGTTATAAAACCTAATAAAAATAGTACTTGATCTAAATTATGATAAATACATCTCTTTGGCTTTTTTTGTACTAAGTTATAAAACCTAATAAAAATAGTACTTTATCTAAATTGTGATCAAGACATCTCTGATGCTGTTTTAGTACTAAGTTATAAAACCTAATAAAAATAGTACTTTATCTAAATTGTGATCAAGACATCTCTGATGCTGTTTTAGTACTAAGTTATAAAACCTAATAAAAATAGTACTTTATCTAAATTGTGATCAAGACATCTCTGATGCTGTTTTAGTACTAAGTTATAAAACCTAATAAAAATAGTACTTTATCTAAATTGTGATCAAGACATCTCTGATGCTGTTTTAGTACTAAGTTATAAAACCTAATAAAAATAGTACTTTATCTAAATTGTGATCAAGACATCTCTGATGCTGTTTTAGTACTAAGTTATAAAACCTAATAAAAATAGTACTTTATCTAAATTGTGATCAAGACATCTCTGATGCTGTTTTAGTACTAAGTTATAAAACCTAATAAAAATAGTACTTTATCTAAATTATAAATACATCTCTTTGGCTTTTTTTGTACTAAGTTATAAAACCTAATAAAAATAGTACTTTATCTAAATTGTGATCAAGACATCTCTGATGCTGTTTTAGTACTAAGTTATAAAACCTAATAAAAATAGTACTTTATCTAAATTGTGATCAAGACATCTCTGATGCTGTTTTAGTACTAAGTTATAAAACCTAATAAAAATAGTACTTTATCTAAATTGTGATCAAGACATCTCTGATGCTGTTTTAGTACTAAGTTATAAAACCTAATAAAAATAGTACTTTATCTAAATTGTGATCAAGACATCTCTGATGCTGTTTTAGAACTAAGTTATAAAACCTAATAAAAATAGTACTTTATCTAAATTGTGATCAAGACATCTCTGATGCTGTTTTAGTACTAAGTTATAAAACCTAATAAAAATAGTACTTTATCTAAATTGTGATCAAGACATCTCTGATGCTGTTTTAGTACTAAGTTATAAAACCTAATAAAAATAGTACTTTATCTAAATTGTGATCAAGACATCTCTGATGCTGTTTTAGAACTAAGTTATAAAACCTAATAAAAATAGTACTTTATCTAAATTGTGATCAAGACATCTCTGATGCTGTTTTAGTACTAAGTTATAAAACCTAATAAAAATAGTACTTTATCTAAATTGTGATCAAGACATCTCTGATGCTGTTTTTGTACTAAGTTATAAAACCTAATAAAAAAAGTGCTGAACTAAATTAAGATAGACAGATTCAGAGTAGATCTTGTAATACTAGTAACTAGGTGTAACTCCTATCTAACCTCACCACTAACCTTACCACTGGATGCTGTTTTTTTTTTTTTCATACGTGGACGTCGTGTGGAAGTATTTGGTAAGGTTGGGAATTCGAGTAGGGAGAAGAAAAAAAAAGCAAAATAGTTTGAGAAAGGTGGATTTAGGGGTGCTGGAGTGGCATAGAGGCAAACAACTTGGCCAAGGTTGTCCGGGGTATTTTAATATCGTGCTCTAGGCAAATTCTATTTAACACATAAATGGGACCATAACAGGTACTACTATTCACGGTCAGAGTGGACCTATAGGTATTGATAACGAATGGATAACTTCACATACTTCAAAGCTCCAAACTTGGGGCATCACTACCTGATACACTTTAAGGGTCATACCCAGGGATCATGAGAAGAAAAACTGAAATAACATTGATCTTGGAAGATGTGGTTAGCAACTCGATTTTGTAAAGGACTACTTACCAGTACAGAAACTGGTGGTTGTATGACTATGCACAGGGATAGCCATCTTTTTATTATTTCTTTTTTTGTTCGATTAGATTTTATGTGTTGTGTTGTAAAAAATGTACTTTGGCATGTTAGTTAATTTCTTTCTTTTTTTTTCCTTTCCTTCTTTGTATTTTCATGTCTTACCAATTAGGAAGACAAAATATTTTGTTTCTATTTTACATGTCATAATGTTTTTTTTTTGTTAACTTAATGATATCATTTTGTTATTTCTCTATTATTATTTCTATTATTGTTTATTGATGGCCATAAATTGTTGATATTCCACAAACAACTTGACCACATGCTTTTATTTATTAGGCTATTTAAAAAAATAAAAAAATAAATGGATCTACCTTAGGGCTTTCTTTTCATTGGCCCCTACACCGAGATGTAGGGGAGGGCACCACTCATTACCCTGGATTGCTCCACTTACCTTATAATGTCCAGTGTTTAGCAAGGAGGCATCAAGTACCATGTTTTTTGTTTTTTTAGTCATTGGTTTGACTTAACCGGCTATTGAACACACTCTAACCATTATGCCTCATTTCGATCAATGATTTCATATCGGCCTTTAATGAGGGTTGCAAAATACTTATGTATTCATGTTTTTATACAAATATCTACAATCTCATAGAATATATAACAGGCATATAAAGATCAAATTCTTTAAATGATTTCATCAGCTATATCTGAACACTGTTATTTCCCATAAATTATGGGGCAAATACAACTTGTGCTTCAAGGAATGGTATGCAAATGAATCATTTACGCTGTCTTCCAACATTAAATAACATAAAAAAATGGGTTTATTATATAAAGGGTAGTTGTGTGTGTGTGTGTGTGTGTGTGTGTGTATACAACTAAAAGTAAAAAAAAAACAAAAAAAACTACAAAACAAACACCCACAAAGTTTGTATATTCTTGACCAGCATTGCCCTGTGTGAATGATATCTGAAAATTTAAAAGAAATTATTCATTCTTTGGGGGTCAACTGGGTCAGGTTTCATGGCGGGGAGGGGGACGGGGTCCAGCCATTTCGAAAGAAAATGCGGACTCATTTCTCAAATAAAGGAGGTGCGTGTCCAGCTAGAGGAGGCTGGAGAGAGGGAAGGCGGAAAACAAAGGAGAGGGAAAGAGAGAGAGAGAGAGAGGGATAAAGAGAGAAATTAGATAAAGATTTTAATAGAAATATGTTACACTTTTGCCACAGGCAACGCCGGATATCCCTGCTAGTATATTGTAAAACAGGAAAAGAAAAAATGCTCTTTTACGTTCATTCTTTTACCATTATTTCCAATTTGTTCTTTACATTTTCTACATTCTTTTTTAATAAAAAAAATTTTTTTATGCTCTTATAAAAATGAATGAAGAAAATTTCTCTATAAACATTCATAGGCAGATGTAATATTTTGCAAGGATAATTCTCTATTTTTATAATAATTATTCTTAATGATGAAGAAGAAAATATATAAAAAAATTGTGACACCAGCCTCAGTTGGCACCACGCAACACGTTTATGAACAGTGAAGGAGGATGTAAAGACCGAGGAGAGGGAACACTGTTCAGACTTCAACAGGAAGGGGACAGAGAGTACTGAAATCATGAGGAGTCTTATTGGCACTTAAATCCCAGAGAGAAATCAATCGTTGTTATCAGTGAGAATTCAATGATAAATGGCTGTTGTGATAATGCAAAGCAATTTCTAATAACTTTTGAAATAGGCGGCAAGTGCTAGAAATCTCTGGAGTCTAAGTGACAAGAAGTCTCTAGCAAACCCCACTTACCATTGCAATCTACCAATCACTGATAGTGATCCATGTAAAAAATTCTTGTGACTGGGCTGGTGCATCATCCACTAGTCTCTCTCCTTGACAAGGTCCAAAAAAGAGTCGCCAACTTAATACGTCCCTCACTGTCAACCAAGCTCCAGTCCCTGTCCCATCGCCGCAATGTAGCATCCTTGTGCTTGTTTTACAAATACTTCAATGGATTATGCTCCGATGAACTGGCTACTCTGGTGCCCCCTCAATGTAAATTCACTAGACCAACTCAACATCCATTCACTGTGGAGGTCCCCAGATGCCAGAGAGCTTTCTACTCCAATAGTGTCTTTCCTCGTGCTGCTGGCCTCTGGAACTCGCTCCCTGCCCCCTGTTTTCCCGACGGTACTGACATGCAGAAATTTAAAACTAATGTAAAAAGACATCTTGCTGCACAGCTCCCAATTTAGGTTGACCCACCAAACCTTCTTCCTTTTTTCTCAATAGCCCCTTACGTCTATAGTGGTATCCTGCCTTGTTTGGGGTGAACTATGTTAAAAAAAATAAATAAATAACAACAACAGTAGTAGTAATCATCATCATCATCATCATCATCAGCAGCAGCAGCACTGGCTGCTAGTCCCTGTCAAATCGCCAGTGTTGCATCCATGTGATTGTTTTACAAGTACTTCCACGCTTGTACCCCCTCAACGTAAATTCCTCCAACCAACTCAATTAGCAGCAAACTCATACCACTTCTCTGTATAGGTCCATAGATGCTAGAAGATTTTCTACTCTAACAGCCTCGTTCCTTGGACCGTTTGCCTTTGGAATTCCTTCCCTGCTCCCTGTTTCCCTGACCGTACCAACATGCAGAAATTTAAATGTAATGTAAACAAACATCTTGCTACCCAACTCTACACGCAGAAGTCAACCAGTTCGTCTACCTCGAATCTCAGTTTCGCGGCAATGGCCAGAATACAAGCGAAATAGATAGACGTATCAACCGCACACTTGGCCTTCGTTTGTCTCAACAGTCGCTTATTGGAGTCAACGTGATATCCGTATCAGTACGGAGATGCGTGTCCATCAGGCACTGATTCGGAGCATTCTGCTGTACTGATGCGAGACCGGGTCTCTCTGAGCCAGATAGGTGTTTTTGACTGCGGGGGATCCTGCGACTCATTTTGCTGAACCGAGTTCCCAATGCTGTCATCTATTTGCGGTGCAACATTCAACCTATTGAAAGGGTTCTGAGACAAAACCGCCTGCGATGGTTCGGGCACGTTTGCAGACGTCCTGACACAACTATACTCAGGAATGTTCTCAATACCCAACCTCTTCGGCATTTGCGCCACTGCCATAGTGGATAGCTGAAGACTTGGTTAAACATAGTCAAAGCCAATCTCACTTCCCTCACTGACCCTCAAGTCTACAGTGTACGTCGATGGAAGGAGTGGCTCAAATTATTTGTGGACCTGACGCTTAACCGGACGCAATGGTCAGGATTTATCCACGAGGGTGTGAATCAAGAGGGGAGGACGGTTCAACCTGAAATGTGCAAGCTGAAACAAGGACACCCAGGTTTCGCTGTTAATAAAAAACTATAGAGGCCGGAAGCTCTTGGAACAAGCGATGAAAGTGATAGAGCGAGTAACAGATATCATTAGACAGCATGTTGACATTGATGCTATGCAGTTTGGATTTGTACTAGATCGAAGCACAACAGATGCAATCTTCATTCTACATCAAATGCAAGAGAAATACATTGGGACAGACATGGCATTTGTTGACCTAAAAAAGGCTTGAAAGTGCTATGTTGGGCAATGCGCAAGCTTAGAGTGGAGGAGTGGCTTATAAGACTAGTACAATGCATGTACAGGAGTGCCAGAAGCAAGGTACGGGTAGATGACATTTACAGCGATGAGTTCAGTTTAAATGTTGGAGTACATCAAGGATCAGTCCTCAGTCTCTTGTTGTCCTTGAGGCCCTCTCCAATGAGTTCCGAACAGGGTGCCCATGGGAACTACAATATGCCGATGACTTGATCATAATGGCAGAAACAATGAACGAGCTGGAAGAAAGATTGAAATTATGGAAGAAGGGCATGAAAGAAAAAGGTCTGAGGGTCAACACTGGAAAGACAAAAGTGATGGTTAGTGGCCCAGAACTCCAGTCTTTGAAGGACTCTAGTCAATACCTATGTGCGATATGTAGAAGGGAGGGGGTTAGGAGCAATGCGATACAGTGCAACCATTGCACTCTATGGGTGCACAAAAAGTGCAGTGGAGTGCATGGTAGGCCCACACCAGATTCAGACTTCAGATGTAAGAGATGTCTAGGACTTGCACACCCAATTGAAGGCCGCTCTTACACAGAAGTTGAAATAGGTGAAGACACCCTGGAGGTGGTAGACTCCTTTTGCTACCTAGGAGATATGCTGAGTACTGGAGATGGCTGCATTAAGTCAGACACTCTACTTGAGAAATTGGCCATTCCAAAACTTGATGTCCTAATAAGGGCAAACCGTCTTCACTGGTTCGGACATGTTGAAAGAAGCAAGGCGTATATCAACACATGCAGAGACCTAAGGCTGGATAGCAAAAAGAAAACTGGGCACCCTAGGAAGACATGGAAAGAAACTATCAGGCAAGACCGTAAACTGGCAAATGGACACAATCGTGATCACTAGAGGCTTAGCATAAGGACAACCAGACAACGTCGATCCTCTTGTCAAAGGGAACATAGACGATAAACCTGGATAGTGAGTGAGTGAGTGTGAATGATATAATCTTGGAAGTTTTTCAATTGTTAAAACGATATGGAAGATAAAACACAAAAACACTTTTAGGCCCAGTTCCTTTGTTAGGAAATTACCTTGCTTGTAAGTCAATCAATTGCTTCTAAGAATTTAAACTAGTCTTAATATTTTTGTAGGGATCATCAGTTGTTTATCATAAGCTGTTACTTGGGATTTATATATCTCCATCAGATTGATGACATCAAATATGAAAGTATGTTTGTTTGCATAGTTGTTAGTAAATTGGTCCCATTTATGATAACAGCACTTATGGCAGACGACTGCAATTGTTCAAGAATTAATAGCACACAGGAGATTTTTGCTTTTGAACTATGGGATTTATCCATGTACAGTTACTATAGAAACTGGGTTTAGCGTAGTCGCCACGTTGTGCGAGAAACTAGCTTAGCATAGAGGTCAGTTTCCATAGAAATGTACACTGATGCAAGTATGCCGTTCTTAGATATATGAACGTTTCAATGATCATTTCTATTTATACATTTAATTTCTGTTGTTTTAATTTTAATTTATATTTTATTTATTATTCAAATCCAGAGTCGATTTTTACACCAAATATTTGTTTACTTTTCTAATTAAATGCTAATATCCAGAAAAATTGTTTTATATACAAGTATTTTTATTTCTATAAAATAGTGCCTTCCTTCCAGTGTTTGTATATAGACACTATTATGTACTCCCTTTCCACCACCAAAAACAAACATTTCAAATCTTAAGAAGGCCATTCAGATTGAATAAATGCTTATTGTAAATATGTTGAAAACATTTCCTCTGGTATTTTCCTACGAGTTGGATTATCATTTCTATGGAGAATCCCACTTTTATTTATTTATAGTTTCTTGTCACCAATGTGTGCATTCATTGATATTTTATTCTTATTATCAGTTACAAAGAATCAATTTTAAGTAAACCTTAGTTTTATGAGACACTTCAAAACATTGTACTTGTATGAAGTAATAAAAAAGAAAGTTTTAGGTGACTATAAGATGTCTTCTTCTTCTTGTTCTTCTTCTTCTTCTTCTTGTTCTTCTTCTTCTTCTTCTTTTTCTTCTTCTTCTTCTTCTTCTTCTTCTTCTTCTTCTTCTTCTTCTTCTTCTTCTTCTTCTTCTTCTTCTTCTTCTTCCATTAATTCAATCACTTCATTTAATTGGTCCCCCCGATTTATAAAATTGGGGGACTTATGTTTTGAAGCATGTCCGTCCGTCCGTCCGGATTTTTCTCCGCAACCATCCATTGAATTTCTCTGAAATTTTGCATTAAGTTGTAACTTTGGTCAGGTTAAAAAGTGACATTCTCCGATTTTTGAAAAAAATCTGGTTAGCTCCCCAGGGGGTCAAAAGGCCCCGAAATGGCAAAAAATGACATTTTTTGCCCCATAACTTTGATATTTGACAAAGGATGATAAAAATACACGTTTTCTAAATAAAATTATTATTTTCTTGTTTGTATTTTATTACGCAAAGTTTTCGTTTTTAAGTTCAATTGAATTATTCTCTTTGTTTGTGTTTGAACATGACAAGCTCGATATCGAGCAATTAAACAGAGCTTATAAATATATTTATTTCAAAATATCATCTTATAATAATTTATACCCAAAACAACTCAATGAATTTACAATTATTTACAAAAATATGGATCGTTAAACAAAGTATCCATCTCTTCAAAATACTTAGATCAAAATCATAAACAAAATGTGATGAACCTGTTTATGTTTTCATCTCAGTTTTTTTGAACAGAAAAATTTGTTTTTTTTATGGTGAACTATCTGGATATTTTCTTTACAGTGCAGATTTTTCTTAAACAATTGCAAATTCATTGAATTATTTCTATAACATAAAAAAAATCTTGAGATATATATATATATATATATATGTGTGTGTGTGTGGTATGGTCTGTAAAAGTATAGCAGGCCTAAAGAGCCATACCCGCAGCGCACACTGGGAGGTTTTACACTAATATCAAATCGATACGAAAAAAGTTATCATACTTGAAATCGAATAGACAGCCACCATATTATATATATATATATATATATATATATATATATATATATATATATATATATATATATATATATATATATATAATATTATGATAAATATTTAAAATTCTTATCTACATATATATGTTTCATCTTTTTTCCGGGAATCATCAGTGTGGCAGATAACTGTTTTGTTGGTCACCTGATTCGAGCCTAAACCCAAGTCACCTTTTAACTTTCAAGTCTGAACCTCACCAATTCATTCGGCCAACCTAACAGCCATGGCAAAAGAAGAAAATTAAAATCTATTTATGTCTTTACAAACGGACATATCTAGTGGGGGATGATCTTGTGTCTTTTCTACATCCCTTTTCTTACAGAAGCGATGTTGCTAGTCTTTCTCTACTCTATCATTATTTTTATGGAACATGCTTGACTGAGCTTCAATCTTTGGTTCCTTGTAAAAATCTCACAGCAAGAACTTGTCTTAATACCACCACTGCAAAAAACTATACATCAAACGGAATTTCCATGGACAGTGTTCCTTTTCAAAAACTTCCGATCCATGGAACATTTTGCCACAAGCTTGCTTCCCTTAGAGCTAGAATATGGTCATCTTCAAATCTAATGTCAATAAATACTTGCCAAATCCTTATAAGTCATTAACTGTTGTGCCCAAGTGACTCTTAGCCCTGATAAGTGGTGACTCATTAATAAAATAACAAAATTATAAGCTATATATAATTGAGACTGAATAAAAATGTATACTTTATTCTTTGAAAGACTTGTTTTAAACAATCTTTAAGTAATAAATAAATGTTCAAAATTAATAACCACTAAATTTTTCTTCATGCAACAAAAATGGTGTTTCTTTTATTCTTAAAGAAACGCCATTTTTATTGCATTTCTTTTTTTCACCGACGACAAACTTTTCTTTTCCCTTCAGGTTCTCCAGCCCAGGCTGCAGTGGCAGAACCCTTGATCACCATCGATGTGTCTCCCACGCCTGAGTCAGCTGGGTCAGCATATCCTAGTCGGCGACGGTCAGCCGCTTCCAATAACAACAGCAAGACACCGGCAACTAACCTCTCCGCTGATGTGAGTTTTGCCTCTTTTATCCCGTCATTCTGCATACGAAACTTGGGTGTTTGTCGTGAGTAAAGTCAATGAATATTGCAATGTTATTCCATCCAAGTTGACGTGCTCAGCTTATTTGTTCTTACAGTGTTTAAATGAATGGTTTTGTGTAGTAGATTAATATTTAGGACATACGCATAACTTTTTTCAGATTTATTTTAGTATACTTGCTATATTTACACGGCGTTACCCGTGTGGAGACATATTGCCAGGTGGAAGGCTTAGAGAAAAATAACTAAAAATACAGTAATGTTTACGATGAAAAAGAAAAAGGATTAAAAAAAAATAATTTCAGTTTTTTCTCATTTTATTTTTAAATAATAATAATTAAAAAAATAATATATATATATATATATATATATATATATATATATATATATATAGACGAGAAACACACAAGTTTTATTAACCCATTAGTGCCTAAATTTTTTCCTTTAATTTATTACCTAAAATATTTTGTAAATACGATATTATATTTGAGCAAAATTACTTTCAAAGCATTACTTGACTTAGATAGTTAGAGCATTCATTTATACTATATCAAAATATGGGTTGCTTATAAGGACTACTTATCAAAAATTGTTGATAAACTAATTGCATCCTTCCACTCTAGATTTTCACAGTACACTGACAACTAAGACGTCAGTGTTGCCAATATACAGCAAACAGTACGTGTAATATTTGAAAGTCACTCCAATTTTTATGACTAACTGTAGATATCTCTTAAAAATACAGATGTTGTTGAAATATGGTTACTTATCTTTCTGGTCCAAAAAATGTCCACAGCCGCTAATGGGTGATGGAATTATATTGCTAATTGATGAATAAATGATTGCTACCCCCCCCCCCCCCAACAAAAAAAAGCAGTAGAAAAAAGTCTTAACACAAATCTACAAATAAAACACTTTAACCCTAATTATAATAGAGATGTTCAAATTAGCCTATTTCAAATAACAATTCTTCCAATAGACCTTTTTCTACCTCAATACTCTTTTACCATTTTTTTAAAAACTTTTTTTTTCAGGCGTTTTTTTTGTTAGGCTTTTTCTTTTCTCCCTAAGGCTTTTCTTCTTCTTCCATAGATACACTCTCAATATTTTATCCCCTCCCTCAAATCTAGGTATTATTAGACTTTTCTAGTGACCAGAAAATTTGTTGTATCAGCAAAAAATCTATTCCCAAACTCCAGTTGAATACATTTGAAGACTGTTGAAACCTTAACTCTGATTCAAATCTATCAAATAACATTTCTTCCAATACACCTTTTTTCTAACTCAATACACCTTTTTCCACTATTAAACTTGTTTTTAAAAGCTTTTTTCCGGGCTTTTATTTTTGTTGTGCTTTTTTTTTTTTGTTGGGCTTTAACCCCCCCCCCCCCCAAAAAAAAAACACACACACACACACACACCTTTCGGCCATTTTTTCCTCTTCCATAAATACCACCACCATCACCACCACACTATTTTAACGCGACCTCCTTCCAATCTAGGTAAAATTAGACAAGAAAAGTTGTTGTATCAGTCAAAGAAAAGTATTATCCCTCAACTCTTTCCATACATTTAAAGACTGTTAGAAGCTTCAATCAGGTTCAAATCTATCAAATGTTTTTACGTAGAAAAGCATTACTATGAAAGAAAGCAGCTTTTCTGATTGAATTCTGTTAGTCTTTCTTAAAATGTGTCATTACTTAATTTTTCATTTTATTACATTCTCATTTAGCATTATATCCTTCATGACCAATTTGTTTATTTTATTTATGTGGAGTCAAATTGACACCTACCAGCATAGCAGGATCCACAAGTTGATATGTAAATATTGTTTCATTCAAGCAAGAATTCTCCTAACAGATTATTCACTCATCGACTAGCAGCCAATCAGAACTCAGAGAATGGACTTGCCCATCTGAGCATAATGGAACATTCCAGCCTTCTTATAGTGCTCTTTTCAGTTTATTTGTCTATAGCACAACTGGTCAGACAGTTGATCACTGATTACTAAATTCAATAATTTATTCTAAAGCGAATGTATTGAAAATTTTATTTTGTTATCTAAATTATTCTACAAAAATAATTCTTACTTGTACGAAAATCATTTAAAATAACAACAAAAGTCAGTAGTGAGACTGCATACCTCCACCTGACAATGTAAGGATGGACCAAAATCTTATCTGGGCCTTACTTCTCCATATTCTATGAAGTATGGCCAAAGTTATGAC
>OY744537.1:71046094-71073594 GCA_963556195.1 Sepiola atlantica | reverse complement strand
GTCATATCTAACTTAACTAGTATGGTGCCTTTCTTGCTGAAATTGAATGCTGCTCTGATGGCATGAGCTGCAGCCGCGCAGCCCATTGGGACACCGACGCCCAGTTGAACTGGTTCAAATTTGGGCGATAGATGTTTTGACGCCTCAAAACAGACAACTTTGGAGGCGAGTCTGCGGAAGGTGTTACCGACAGCTATCGGGCGTATCCCGCCGCATTTCTTTGGGGATTAGCGGTTGAATTCTAAGTCTAAAATTTAACATCAATCTTATTTATTCTGATATTAGAACATCCAGAAAATATGTTTTTCTAAACATTGATGATTATTATTTGTAATTTTGAACTAGATTCTTAAGATGCGTATTTTAATTTTGAGATAAGTAGTCGTAATCATTCCAAGAGCTATTTGGACTATTCTTATTCCCTGCACCTGGAGGTGCTAAAAATATGCCATACTTGCCACATTTCACATGGCTTGCACGTTTGAAAACAGGACATTGGACAAATTAACAGAAACTATTTGATAAGACAACGAAAAGACGAGAATGAAATCAATAGTCTGAACAACTCTTGGAATTCTCAGTTGCATTAGTGCATTTCAGAAAAAGAAGAAATTACCAATTTTATCTTTTTATTCTTAGTCTGGTGATAAAAGAAATTCCAATCGGACTGGAACTTTGAACAAAAATATGGAGTTGCCTCACCGAAGAGCGGGAGGTGACCAAAAGGCTGTAAGTATATTTTTATTCTAAGTAAGTCGAAAGCAAAGAAATATTGGGGACCGTTATTTAAACCAGAAAACAAAATGACTTTTTAGTAAGCAAACTAATGCAAATGTATATATTTTAAAATAAAACTTATTTTCATCTAGATTATTTATTTGAGTAAATTAAATCTAAATACAGGATTATGAGTAAACAAATATTTTGAGTCTTCATAAAGGTATAGAGGAATACTTTCTAGATGATAAAACTGCATCAAAACCATGAAATGTTAGGGGTGAATGTACTCTACTTGTCATAAAAGGGTTGAATCTTGATTCACTTTCATTCATTATAAATATTTTTAATTAAAAAAATTTTTTATTTTAAAATAAAATCTTTTTTGTTTTAATTTAAAATAAAATACTAATCACCATCATTGTACAGACATAATGTGGACCATATCCATCATGCATTCAACTTATCCTAATATATATGTTGGATAACATATATCATATCATAAGATGTGGAATTTACTTTGATGGTATATATATATATATATATATATATATATATATATATTGTGCAGGGAAGTACATCAACTGTAACTTCATGCAATTTACTGCAAATTAATTCATGTTCCCTCGTGTAGTGAATAATTTTTCCCAAATTTAGGCAATATCTAACATTTTAATAAAAATACAACCTGGAATGCATAGTGGATATGATCACCATGTTATCTTTATCCAAAGGTGGTAAGTAATTTTTATCTATTTTTTTTTTCTATTTTCAAATACACAAATGTTCTACCGTTTTATGCTGACCCCCCCCCCCCCCCCCCAAAAAAAAAGAAAGAAAGAAAAAGATCTTTAGTCATTATGCCTAATCTCTACCAGAATCTATACAAAAAGGTGAACAAGATTTTATGAATTTTTATATAAAACTATATTTATGGTTGTGATGAGCACTCTTCATTCACACTATTTACGAATTGTCTAGTCTTTTGATTTGGGCTGTTAATGGTCACACTATTTTGGTGGTTACGATACCATCTGGATTTTTTGGTAATTATCATAACTTACAGATGCTTCAAGGGTAGAGCAATCCGAGAATCTCATGATGGTAATAACTCAGATGAAGACACTAGTTGAATTGTAAATTATGTAAGTCTTATTAAAAACCCAAAAAACAAAGACAGACACAATGCATTTATTACTGTTTATAGGGTTTACATAGGTATGTTCAGCTTCTATATATTTGATTGTTTGTAAATATATTTTACAAAGAGGAATTTGTGAATAAACAAAATTATGTGCACTGATAATAATAACCTTCTTCTCTTCATTGTTTGAGTTTACACCGTGGAAAAGTGTTACGAAACTCTCAGCCTCCCACATCGGCGTAACGAGGAAATGTCAGTTTCATTTAATCAATAAAACTGAAACTGGTAAAACTTTTGGACAGGGGAGTCAGAAAATAGAACAACTCCCTTTATTTTTTTTCTACTCTCTGACTTACTGAAGCATGCAAAAAACTTCCTGCATCACTTGTTGTCTGCCAAAACACTGCATCGTTTAAAACCCTCATGCTCTCCGAAATTTGCCAAAATTACAGTTGATGCCCCTATCTCCTTACATATGCAGACATGTATATCATGACTTGTACACTGTTCATTTCCCTGACAATTGTACATTATCCTATGTTATATACATGCACTTTTGATGAGTTGTAATGCACTTGAGCACTGTACACAATGATTTCTTCTTCTTCTTCTTCTTCTTCTTCTTCTTCTTCTTCTTCTTCTTCTTCTTCTTCTTCTTCTTCTTCTTCTTCTTCTTCTTACTACTACTACTACTAAGTTAGTTACCTATTGTTAGTGGTCACGGAGAAATGCACTCTTTTAAACTTGTCCTGAGCCAACATGAAAGAATCGTCTCAAAAACGTATGACACAAGAGGGGCCTACATAAGGATCCCGAACTAGCAAATGGACAAAAGCATGATTTTCATGCTTGACCTTGATCTAAATATCCCGAAATTAAATCATTTCTAAGTTAGAACCATGACTGATATTTTGACCAAGCTTGGATGCTAGGCTCTACACAAACAAACATAGTGAAACTAGACTGAAAACATAACCTCCTTGAAAATGTGCTAGTCAGAAACAAAGTTTAATTCATCAGCTTAAATGATGTTTAGGTCCAACTTTAAAAAATCTGACAAGACAACTTTATATGTTAGATAATTCCTGATACAAGAATTGAGCTTGTATATTCAAAAAAGATTTTAAATATTTCAATTTTTATTACGAAAACTAAATAAGAGAAAAAGAGAGTTTAACTAATGAATAAGTCTTCAGTATGTTTGTAGCATTCACTTAGACTTAGATATTTTTAATATCTTTTTTTATATGTTCAGAAAAGAAGAAAAAAAAGAAACACGTTTTATGCATAAACTTTAATGTGTGATTAACATTTCTATTTCGTCTTTTTTTCCTTAAATCTTAAGTAAACTAAAATCACTTTTTCAAACTTAAATGTAAATGTTATCTTAGCTCAAAATTATTGACAGCCTCACATAAAAAATATTGACAGTCTCAATAAGCTTTTGTTTTCATCGTGAATGTTTATTTGTATATATGTGTTTAAGTGCTCATGTACAGGGCTGTGGAGTCAGTAACCTAAATGCTAGACTACGACTCCTGAAATTTTAAAACGTTCGACTCTAGCTTAATAACTCTTCTCATATTTTATATATACTATATATCGTTCACAGCGTTTTTATTTTAAAGAGAACTAGCATATTTTGCAAGCCTATGTGAATTCAATATCTTTTTTATTTTAATAAATAAAATCTAAATTATTTGATTGTTTTTTAAAGTGATACCTGATGAAAAATGACCCACACAAAAAATAAACCACCATTCATTAATGAGACACAGATTTTCATATATTATTGTTTGACTCCGACTCCTAAAGCAACGAAATTGCTTTGTCTCTGACTCTACACTCCTACTTAAGTGTTAAGTAAAGCTTAAAACTATTCAATCATCAGAGATTCTTTAGAAAATATGCAGATCTTTCGTTTCATCAATCTAACAAAGAATTTAGGTGCTTATACAGATGAGGGCACATATGAAAAACACATTTTCAAACATAAACTATTGTTTACACTTACAATTAGGCAAAAATAAGTGTTGTCACCAAAACTTAGGAAAAATTATCAAGTAGAATTTTAATTAAAAATAAAAATCAGTTTATTGTATTTTGCCGATCACCATTTATTTCTTACGTGTTCATATGGCAGCCTGAGTTATGTCCCACTAATTCTGCTCGTATCAATGGCGTTCAGCAAAATACGATAAAAGTAACTTTTATTGTTAATTAAAATTCTACTCAGTAATTTTTGCTAATTTTTGGTGTAGATATCTATTTTTGCCTGGTGCATTAGTATATCAAAGAGTTTTCCGGTTAATTTATTTGGAACTGCGATTTTTACCTGTGTAACTGCGTTTTTCATGTGTGTTCTCTTCTGTATAAACACCAGAATTTGATTTTCAATTCTATTTCTCTTGCTGATACACACTTATTATTAATTGTATCATCTTGAATTGTCATAATTTTAAACATATTCATATATTTTAGGAAACCATATTTTATCTATTTCATGGTAGAAGTTAAAATCAGCTTTGTATTAAACATGTCTTTTTAAATAGTTTTATTTTCATATGTGAATCTATGTCGGTATGCTTGTGCATATGTTTGTGTGTCTGCATTAATGATAAACAACCCAACATCTGATAATTTGATCAAAAACTGTGTATTAGAAAAAATAATTAACAGTAAACTATATACTACAGTGTGTCAACAAAGTCCTGAATGGTTTTGAATTTCAAAATCAAAAAAATTCTCAAGATTTCAAGTGTGAATATTTTTAATATTCAATTAAAGTTTGTTTGCCTCAGTATTTCATTTAACATTTGAGGTACTAACTGCAGACTGCATACTATTACAGGCAATTGATAGTTAACGACATATTAATATTTACCATTGCCGTTAAACTGCATATTATAATTATGGAAAATTGATGGGAGACTGCATATTATTATGAACAAATTATTATAGACTGCATACCGTAATAGAAAATTGACAATATGTTGGGTACCATAAAATAAAATTGAGGGCATACTGCATACAGAAAAAATCTTGACTGTATAGTGCATACAATAATAGTGGTAAACTTTATACCATAATAGAAACTTGATGGTATAGTGCATACCATGATAGGAACTTGATGGTATAGTGCATACCATGATAGGAACTGGATGCTATACTGCACATCATAATAGAAACTTGATGGTATACTGCATACCATAATAGAAATTTGATGGTATACTGCATACCATAATAGAAACTTAATGGTATACTGCATACCATAATAGGAATTTGATGGTATACTGCATATCATAATAGTAACTTGATGGTATACTTTGTACTAATATAGACACTTGATGGTATACTGCATACCATAATAGAAATTTGATGGTATGGTGTGTACACTAATAGACATTTGATAATATATTGCATATCATAACAGAACCTAGGTAATATGCTGCATACCATAATATAAACTTGATGGTATACTGCATACCATAATATAAACTTGATGGTATACTGCATACCATAAAATAAACTTGATGGTATACTGCATACCATAATAGAAACTTGATGGTATATTGCATACCATAATAGAAACTTGATGGTATACTGCATACCATAATAGAAACTTGATGGTATACTGCATACCATAATAGAAATTTGATGGTATACTGCATATCATAATAGTAACTTGATGGTATACTTTGTACTAATATAAACACTTGATGGTATACTGCATACCATAATAGAAATTTGATGGTATATTGCATATCATAATAGTAACTTGATGGTATACTTTGTACTAATATAGACACTTGATGGTATACTGCATACCATAATAGAAATTTGATGGTATGGTGTGTACACTAATAGACATTTGATAATATATTGCATATCATAACAGAACCTAGGTAATATGCTGCATACCATAATATAAACTTGATGGTATACTGCATACCATAATATAAACTTGATGGTATACTGCATACCATGATAGAAACTTGATGGTATATTGCATACCATAATAGAAACTTGATGGTATACTGCATACCATAATAGAAACTTGATGGTATACTGCATACCATAATAGAAACTTGATGATATAGTGCATATCATAATAGAAACTTGATGGTATATTGCATACATAATAGAAACTTGATGGTATACTGCATACCATAATAGAAACTTGATGGTATATTGCATACCATAATAGAAACTTGATGGTATACTGCATACCATAATATAAACTTGATGGTATACTGAATACCATGATAGAAACTTGATGGTATATTGCATACCATAATAGAAACTTGATGGTATACTGCATACCATAATAGAAACTTGATGATATAGTGCATATCATAATAGAAACTTGATGGTATATTGCATACCATAATAGAAACTTGATGGTATAGTGCATACCATAATAGAAACTTGATGGTATAGTGCATACCATAATAGAAACTTGATGGTATATTGCATACCATAATAGAAACTTGATGGTATAGTGCATACCATAATAGAAACTTGATGGTATACTGCATACCATAATAGAAACTTGATGGTATACTGCATACCATAATAGAAACTTGATGATATAGTGCATATCATAATAGAAACTTTATAGTATACTGCATACCATAATAGAAACTTGATGATATAGTGCATATCATAATAGAAACTTGATGGTATATTGCATACCATAATAGAAACTTGATGGTATACTGCATACCATAATAGAAACTTGATGGTATACTGCATACCATAATAGAAATTTGATGGTATACTGCATATCATAATAGTAACTTGATGGTATACTTTGTACTAATATAAACACTTGATGGTATACTGCATACCATAATAGAAATTTGATCGTATGGTGTGTACACTAATAGAAATTTGATAATATATTGCGTATCATAACAGAACCTAGGTAATATACTGCATACCATAATATAAACTTGATGGTATACTGCATACCATGATAGAAACTTGATGGTATATTGCATACCATAATAGAAACTTGATTGTATACTGCATACCATAATAGAAACTTGATGATATAGTGCATATCATAATAGAAACTTGATGGTATATTGCATACCATAATAGAAACTTGATGGTATACTGCATACCATAATAGAAACTTGATGGTATATTGCATACCATAATAGAAACTTGATGGTATATTGCATACCATAATAGAAACTTGATGGTATAGTGCATACCATAATAGAAACTTGATTGTATACTGCATACCATAATAGAAACTTGATGGTATACTGCATACCATAATAGAAACTTGATGATATAGTGCATATCATAATAGAAACTTGATGGTATATTGCATACCATAATAGAAACTTGATGGTATACTGCATACCATAATAGAAACTTGATGGTATATTGCATACCATAATAGAAACTTGATGGTATACTGCATACCATAATAGAAACTTGATGGTATATTGCATACCATAATAGAAACTTGAGTGTATTTTGCATACCATAATAGAAACTTGATGGTATAGTGCATACCATAATAGAAACTCGATTGCAGACAGTATATCATAATGAAACATTGGCAGTAGTTTTCATACCATAAGAAATTCACAGTTGTGACGTATATAAAAATTATCAAATTTATGTAAACAGCAATATTTCTATTATTTAAATTATTCATTTCAATGTAGAATTTTTTTTTTTTTTACATTTCTTATGTTAATTAAATATATGCCACATAATAAACATCCGATTTAAGATTTGTGTATTTGATTATTAAAAAACAACAATAATAAAGAATGTGTGTATATACATGCACTTGCTTGCAATAGCATTTAAAATAGCCATAAATATTTACGGGGGGAAAATTCCATGTTAATAGTATTTATGACTTGATATTATCTTTACTTTTATTTATTTTCAGAAAGCTATATAAAATATTTATAACTAAAATTAGTATTAGCACTTTTTCTTTTTATAAATCTTTTAAAAATTTTATGTATAGTATTTTGTTTAAATAAATCATTGTTTTATCTTTATGGACTTCAGTTTGATTGGTGGATCACATTTTGAGAACTTTCTCTTGCTAAAGTTATCCTATAGTAGAAATAGTTTTTTTTATTTAAATAGAATAAAACATCAAATCTGAAAGTTGTTTGATTTATGTAGTTATAGGGTGGTTGACTTATAGTTACCATGTTAACAGTTTATAAAAATTGTACATCATTGTTTAGCAAACGTCATTTAGTTTTTTTGATTTACAGACAATTTGAATAGAATAAGCAACTTGTAATCCTATGTATATTTTGTTGCTTATACGTATGCTCTTTTTTATTTGAAAGAAAATTTGCACAGCTGAGTTGGTTGACAAAATTTTGATTTTAAACCAAGTTGAATTTTAGAAAAAAGGCCTAATTAAAAAAAAAAAGTTAATAGATGTCATAGATGTTATGGTTGTATCAGCATTAATTAGTTTTTCTTTTTATTAATTTTCAGTTATGCAAACACTACTGAAGATCTTTTGTAAATAGATTATATTTTTTTAATTTTTTTTTTAAGTTGAAAAAAAGAAAAGAAAAAAAGACAGAAAACGTTTCATCATGGAAATAGATTTGCTTTCTCAATTCCCATATTCCCCTAAACACTTGAAATGAATTCGTCTGGCTGTTTTTTTTATTCGTTACCTTTTGTGTGACAGGACAGATATATATATATATATATATATATATATATATATGTATATATGTATATATATATATATGAGAAAGGAAGGATGAAGGTAATCCGACGTAATGGGAAATGAAAAGGAAAAACCCAAAAAGGAAGTTTTTTTATATATTCATCAACGTTTCGTCTTTATTTATAAGACTTCCTCAGGATGATAATTTTAAGAAAAATGTCATGCAAGTACGTGAAAATATTGGGTTGACATGATGTGTTGATGAGAAGTAGTAGCCACTGCTGGGGGCGCAGGACCGAGGTCCGGGCTTGGTGAAGTCAGTAGCATGGAATGAAATAAATGTGGATGGTTCTGAGTGAAAAAGTGGAGGGGTGGGGGTGAACGGAAATAATGTGGCTGACTATGAGTGAAGAAGTAGAGGGGTGGGGAAATAGGAGGGGAGGGGGAGGCTCTTTGATTTTGGTGAGTGGGTAATGTCATGGTTTTAGAAAAGATTTGAAAAAAATGAGGTGGTTTGAGAGTGGGAGGGATGGGTGGGTAAGAGTGTGAGAGAAGTAGTCGAAAGGGTGAGGGGGAGGGGAGATTTTGTTGCGGTTAGGTGTGAAATTTTTGGAGAGTGGGGGTGTTTGACCAGCTGGCTATGTCAGGAATGTGTGGAATGAGTAAGTTAGAAGGTTTGTGGTGAGGGAAGATGTGTGTGTGTGGGGGGTTGTGTGTTGGTGTGTATGCGGAGACATGTGTGTAAGTATAATAGAGATTGAAGAGAAAAATAAAAATAAAGGTTATCCATGATCTAGGTTGAGTTTTTGTTCAGGCAGGATAATTTTGCTTATTAAGGGAGATAGATTATAGAAGCCATTACGTTGTCTGATGGTGTAGGAGGCTGTGATTAGTGCGGTTTCCAGTAGTCTTCGCCGAGCTTTGTTGTGGATTTATTCCGTTTTTGGTTTTTCCTTTTTCATTTCCCACATATATATATACATATACATACATACATATATATATATATATACATATATACATATATACATATACATATATATATATACATACACATATATATATACATATACATATATATATACATATATATATATATATATATATATATATATATACACACACATATATATATATATACATATATATATATATATATATATACATATATATATATATACATATATATATATATATATATATACATATATATATACATATACATATATATATATATATATATATATATATATATATACATATATCAAATAAAGTTCATTTTTTTTTAAGCATCTAAATTGAAATTTAAGAATAAGGAATGAGGTAAAAATACCTTCAAAGCATGTTTAAGATGCTTTGAAGGTATTTTTACCTCATTCCTTATTCTTATATATATATATATGTATATATATATATATATATATGCACACGCATGCAAATAAATCGAATACACATTGCTCTTTATTGTAAAGTGGAGATTTGGTAAAACTTTTGTCGAATTGAAGTCATCATTATTGGCACCGTAATTTCTCTAGAGCAAGACTGGAGTAGTCTCTGCAGGATGAAAGAATTATAAGTTCCAAAGGAATGATGAGCATATGATTTGATATCAGGAGCTGTTGGGTTAGGGTTACAAGTATGCTACTCCACTGTGTTTGGAGCTCTGCTCTAATATTAGATGGCTGTTGTTCCTTCAAGAAAGTTCACCTGTTTTTTAGCAGGTCTTGCTTTTATTTTAATTCAACTGGGGGATCACCAAACACATTTGGTGGGTGTACAGGTTTAATAGCCGATGGAAAATAGGACTGGCTTTCATAGTACCACTCTGTGAGTGATCTGGCATTCCATTTAATCTATTTAAAAGATGTAATTGATGCTTCATAAATGTCTGTGAGTATCTCTTTGGGCGTAGTTACTTGCCTCCCCGTGATGGCAGAGTGGGGCTCAAGGTCAGTTTTTAATGCGGGGAAAATCAAGATGACCTGGGTTGGGAAATAAATGAAAAGAAAATTCCTTAGTCTAGAAGGATATCTCTTTCACTGACTAAGAATAGAAAAGATGAAGTGTAGTATCAGAACAGATATTACACATTGCTCCTTGCCAAAAAGGCTAAGTGTGAGTATCTCTGTAATTCATTTAGGTACAGCTCGTCAAAAATCATGAATTCTTCATCTTTATTGAAGACATCCTAAGGCAGGCATGTCAAACTTGCAAACCACATAAAAGATTATTTATTATTTGATTATTTAATGGCCAAAATTGCAGTTTTTATAATTTAAGCTGGATAAATGTGTGTTATTCACTGGAAAACGCCGTGCTTTTCTTTATTCAGAAAGTTTCTTTACACTTAAAAACAATATATCACATTTTATCGATTTCACAAAATTGATTTGTTAGAGTTGCGTACAAATATTTACCCTTTGTCAAGCTACTTTGTTACTTTCCATTTGTGAACTAGCTCAATCGTTTATCTGCATATTGTATGTTTCTAAGTTTAAGTAATAAAAATAGGTAAATGATGAGTTTGAAGGGTTAAACAGTTTCTTCATGGACTATAATATATATATATATATATATATATATATATATATATATATATATAAAGATAGATGAAAGAAGAGGGATAAACATGTACGAATGACAAATTTATTTCAACTTCGATTGTTCAATGCAGGGTGTACTCGGTAAAAACATGTTTATTATTCTTTCCTTAAGCCAAGGCTTTTCAAAGATTAAAATCTTATCATCAGAGGAATTACATAGATAGATAAGTTGGCAGTGGAAAAGCCAAAAGTCAAAATTTGAAAAAAATATTAAGTAATTGAGAGTGAGAATGTGCGTGTAAAAAGATATGGGGTCTGTCCAGTTGGTAAATGTCCGTTGATAAGGTGTCCAGTGAAAGGAGATTTAAAGATGGAAAAGAAGGGTTTTCGTGAAGGCAGCATTGAAAAAGTTCAAGAATTAAGTAAATCCAATAGAAAGATGTTTAGTTCAATCGTAAGTGGAACACACTTATTCGAAGTTGAAATAAATTTGTCATTCGTACATGTTTATCCCTCTTCTTTTATCTATCTTTATAATTGCTCTATCTCGTATATTAGGCTTAAACCATTTCACTATAGGTTCTATCTACTAAAAGTATACTTTTAGTTTCATATTTTATATATATATATATATATATATATATATATATATATATATATATATATATATGTATAATGTGTGTGTGTTTCGGAATTTTTGATATGAGGGTTGACAATTTGTAGAATTTGGTATATTCGGACTACTGTTCTCATCTTGGGTGTTTTTATCACAACGTTTCGGCCGATGTAACCTCCGACCTTCTTCAGGTGTACTTTGTCGAACTTGGGAATCTTTCTTTCAAACTCGGGAATCTAGACAAATTCCCGAGTTCGAAAGAAAGATTCCCAAGTTCGACAAAGTACACCTGAAGAAGGTCGGAGGTTACATCGGCCGAAACGTTGTGATAAAAACCCCCAAGATGAGAACAGTAGTCCGAATATACCAAATTCTACAAATTGTCAACCCTCATCTAAAAAATTCCGAAACACACACACACACACATTAAGATTATGACATTAAAAACGTTTTGGAGTTAAAATCAATTTAGTATTATGCAGTAATAAGGGGGAAAAAGACGTTTTAATACATTTTTTATCTTGAGTGATTCCAAAAAAAAAAAGCCTGGCAGAATCCTGTAAGACTTTATTTTGTGAGAATCACACTTCTTGTAGCATATTTACACATTTCAAACATGTTTTTCTTTGTATTGCATACGTTGTACTAAATAGATGTTAAGCTGAAATGGTTCGTCATTAAATAATATTTTTAAAAAAAAACAACATAAAACCATTTTTATCGCCTATACACAATTTTTTTTTTTATCGCATTCTGTTTACTCCTTCGAACTCATCATATACCCCAAAATATTCGGCACTAATTTTTATTAAACGGCTTCAATTAATAAAGTGCGGTCCTCATAGCAACACAAATGGACCCTGAATTTGACATGCCTGTACTGCGGCGGGGAGTTGGAGGGTACTGCAGCGGGGAGTTGGAGGGTACTGCAGCGGGGAGTTGGAGGGTATATAAACACAAACAAAAATGAAGCAATAGAAGATTCAAATAACATGTCCGTTATCCACAAAATTCTGACAAACTTAAATTGTTTATGTTGGATTATTGCATTTTCGAATCTCTTTGAATTTGTTGATATTACTACTTTGAAATGCTAGGTAAACATTACATAATCTTATTGGCAGACTTAAATTTTTTATATACTTTTTTATATAGTTTTGTGTTTTTTTATGTAGTTATCTTTGAATATTAATTGTTGTCACTGCCACTTCTATTATCATTATGATGTAATCTCATTGATCCTCTCTCTCAGTGGTTCCCAACCGAGGGTTATGTGAAGCCTTATCAAGGGGTACGTGTTACATATGTTTTTTTTTTAAAACTAAAACCAGTGTTAACATTTTCTTTCGTTTTTCGTTCTTAATTTAAATATTTTTAAATACATTTTAATTGAAATAAATCATTGTCTATGATTCTTGAAGCTATCAATCATTTGAAATTTAATTTGAAAAAAAAATTAGTAAAAAATACAGTAAAAAACACAAAACAACAAGAAAGTAACCACTGAGAGGGAACATCTAATTCCGTTTACTGAGGCCGAGTATTATGTAAATAAAAATCTATGAAATGTTAAGATGTCAACGTATGTTGTTTATTCGGTTTCTATGGAGATAGATTCTCCTTAATATTGAAATGGTTCTCTCAGGAAAGATAACTGTTAATAGAAACTGAAATAGTCAATTAGAGTGATCTCCCCTTCAACATGTCAGCCTCAAGCAATGGAATTCGTTTGTTGACATAGTTTCTTGCATACACACATACAGAATGGCATTCCACATTAATTGATAAATTACGCTAAAGTTGAATACATACGATTTAGTTCCTTAATTTCAAAATTGAAATTAAAAATAAAATTCTTTAATAAATTTCTAATTTTGTTCCTTATTTTTTTTTTAAATCTGACTTTTTATAAATTTTGATGTTTATCTGCTTTAAAAAAAAAAATTTTTTTGTTGTACTATTCTTTTTATTTTTACATTTTATTTTTATTTTAAACTGTTTTATTGTTATTTTTCGTTCATTTTTTAAATTTTAAATATATAAATATTATTTTAATATATATTTTTTGTTTTTCTCCTGCATTTAACCTGTTTTCTGTTTGTCTTTTTTTTCCACACACACACACACACACACACACCCACACACACACACACACACATATATATATGTGTGTGTTTACATTTATTTGTTTGTGTTCTCTTTTCAGTATACACTTCTGACTATTATTTCTGATTTTTCATTTGTGTTTTATTCATTGTATTATCTCACTTAACTGTTATTCTGCTAAAAACATCTTTGCTTTCTTTATAGAAATTTATAGATTGTCTTAATCCATCATTATGGTTTTAAATAAACTCAATTTAAAATATAAATAAGTAAAAGGAGCAAGATTAACCCGTCGATGACTTGAACTACTAGCTAAATTCAAAAAAGAAAATGGGGCCAATAAACGACAATCGGTCGAAGGCTATTGGCTGGCAGTGACAATTTTAAATTGTTTATTAGATTTGATGCATTTCCATTTTCATAATAAAGGGGGCTTTGTCTAGCTGTTGACTTTGTCTAGCTGTTGACTTTGGAGACGTGACACAGGGTGTGATCAACCTTTGTTGGGTCACTTTGTTGAAGGAACTAAAACATTTTGTGAGCCAATGACACTCCTTAATTATTGCATTACTGTGTAATATTAAAAGTGCATATATATATCTACACACACATATATATATATATATATATATATATATATATATATATATATATATATATATATATATGAGAGAAAGTGTCTGCCACCAATTTCTGTTTGTCCACCCTGGTTTGTGTGAGATAAACCTTAAAACTAATTAACTGATCATTATAATCTTTAGAACACAGCTGCTAGTCGTAAGGGTTGCTAATATGGTTAATACTTAGGTTAATGTAGTTTTAACAATGAGGGGACTGGAAGCCTCCAATTTTGATTAAATTTTAACCATAAGTATTAGACATCAATTAATAAATATTCTCAAAATTTCAGTTTTTGCGGAGTATTTTAAAATGTTATCAAGGAGAATAATATAGGAACAAACTCTTATTTGAAAATTAAAATATTTCCAGTTTGCATGAAATTTTATCCATAGTTATTAGATTCCTTGAATTTCAATTTCTTCTTAAGACCCCTTTGGCTTAAGCCTAAAATTTTAGACGTTTTTCTAAAACCAAAATTATTTAATCAATTTTCATAAAAATTGGAATAATTCTATACATCAGGTTTAGTAGTGTGTATATATATATATATATATATATATTGATGTTAATCATTGTAAATAGACATAAAAATGATGCAAAACTGTTCTGTCTGATGAATTAATTTTATTACTAACTAGCAGAATACCCGTTACAGGACGGGTATTCTTCTAGTATATAATAATATGCCACCTCTCTTCAATATTCTTTTATATTTGATACACTGGATAACAGTTTATTTTTTTCCTATATTTTACAAATTATTCGGAAGTAGACTTTTCTTACTTTCCAGAAATTTGGTATTTATTATTTATATACATTTATAGTCACCGATATATTTTACCCAATCTTTTCCCTCAGTTATATAACTGTAATAATTATTAACTTTATTCAACTAAACTCTTTAATCTTGTATTTTAATGTTAAAGAGAACTTCAAAATCTTCCCTTTTTTAATTTTGTGTTTTGATGTCGAGATTGACCCTTTCTTTTCCAGCCTGAAGTAATAGGCAGACGGAGCAGACACCAGCAACAGACTCCACAGTTAACCCCTCAGCAGTACCAGCAGCAGCAGCAGTTAGCACAACAACAGCAGCAGCAGCAACAACAGCAGCAGCAGCAGCTTCTACTGCAACAACAATACCAACAACAACAGCAACTACAACAATTGCAGCAACAGCAACAACAACAGCACCATCGACAGCGGCAACGAGCACAACACCACCAGCAACTTCCTATGCCACCCCTACCACCGCCACCTCCACCACCACAACAACACCAAAGACGTCATATGCAACAGCAGCCAATGGATGATGAAATTGAAGAGATTTCCTTTGGAAAAGCGGTGGAGCTGTTGGTGGCCAGAAACTCTCGACCAATTGTTGTTTTAGAGCCACTGGACCCTGAGGTACTCGACTCTTCTACTCGCAATCGTTTTTCTCTCTTTATTTTTTCTAATTGTAATAAAAAAAAAAACAGCAACAAGGTTATGCCTTTTGTTGTATAGCTAACTAAAAGTTGAACATTACAAAAAAAAAAAAAACATCAAAATTCAAGAAAAGTAAGTTTGAATTTTTTCCTTTGTGAAAGAAACGTACAATTTATTTTGAAGCAAAATGCAATTCACTATAACTTGATATGGACCTGTGGCGCAACGGATAAAGTGCTAGTAATCAGTTTTAAGTGATAGGCTTTTAGAGATTGAAGAATCAATCCTTAGTACAGGCAATACTAAAAATATAATTAAAAATTACTTAAAACTTCTGCCTGGTCATGGCTGACAGAACAAGAACAATCTATCCCCGTGGATTAAATAATGGGTTTGGTTCAAAATTCCATTCAGATTCCTGAGTTGGACAAATATTCTCAAGTTTGACAAGATGCGTATGAATAAAATCAGAGATTACATTGGTCAAAACGTTCTAAGAATAACATCCAAAATGAGAGCAGTAGTCCGAATAATCCAAATAATCAATCCTCAAAAATTTGAAACATTATAAATTATTTGTTAACATTTTAAAAGCTTGTTCATTCTGTCATATCAACCCTTTTTGGCTTATTTAATGGCAAAACATGATACTCATTCTGAATTCTGTCGTCACTAGCCAATATCTAGTTATCACAGATCACAACAAATGGCTCAAGACTGTCTGTTATCTTAGTTGTATGATTTGTACGGGTCCCTGGCTTGCAAGGCCACTTAAACCGTCTTTACATACTACATCTGGTAATCCCAAATCATCGGCCATTTAAGTACATGGCAACAGCATAAAAAGAACGAAAAAAGACATTGGACAGTGTGCTTTCTTTTAGTCACCAATCGAGAAGAGAACGAGGCTATTTTTATGCAGAACTAGAAAAAAATCTCTTTTGGCTTTGCTATGGCAACCTAGAAGATTTCCAGGATCAGTTTTTCTTTTTTTTAGTTTTATTTAACTACAACATGGCATATTACCACTGATATGTTAGGAGCTACTGTGAATATGGGCCAAATTTTTTTGGGAGTTGTGTAGCAAGATGTTTGTTCACATTACATTTACATTTCTGCAGGTCGGTACTGTTGGGGGTAAAAACGGTAGCAGGGAGGAAATTCCATAGGTAAGCTGTCTGAGGAAAGAAGGTATTATAGTAGAAATTTTTCTGTCATCTTGGGACCTCTACAATGAAGGGGTGGGAGTTTGCTTCTAGTCTGGATTGTCGGGCATATTTATGTTGAGGGAGTACAAGTTCATCGAAGCACATTCCGTGAAAGTACTTGTAAAATAAGCACAGGGATCCAACATTGACGTGATAGGACAAGGGCTGAAGCTTTGTAGTCATGATAAATTGTATATAATTTTTTCACTATTTTAATTCAAAGCTGGGTCGAAATTCTGGGTTCATACCTTTCCTAATGGTATTAGCTCGAAATTAAAAACATAATTGATCTGATAGGATTTGAACTCTGCACAGCCAATTACATAGTCAGCAACAGTATCCATTAGGCTAGTTCTGCACCTCCATATTTTAAGAGTCTACATTAGAAAATATTTGTTAATTCTTCCTTGAGTAAAAGATAAAAGTAATAAAGAAATGTCAAACTGAATTCAATACATTCACTTATGTGCTTATATGTATTTACAAAGAAAATACTTTCTTCTTATGGAGAAAATAGTTGTCTGTCAAGAATTAATGAAATTATTTTGATTTATTTAGTCAACTGATATGTGACCCTTGCTGGGATTGAACCTGCTCTCCTGATCATATTTAATGTATGGTGGTCCAAACCATATACAACTTGAATGATCATACATAATGAATGGGTTTTGAAATGATGTACAACTTGAATGATCATATTTAATGAATGTTATTTGAAATGGTGTACAACTTATTGAAAGAATGATTGTTCAAAGGAACTACTATTTGAATGATTATATTTAATGAGTGTTATTTTAAATGATGTACAACTTGAATGATCATATTTAAGGAATGCTTGTTCAAAGGAACTACTACTTAAATGATCATATTTAATGAATGTTTTTTGAAATGATGTACAACTTAACTGATCATATTTAAAGAATGATTGTTCAAAGGAACTATTACTTGAATGATCATATTTAAAGAATGATTGTTCAAAGGAACTACCAATTAAATGATCATAATTAATGAATGTTATTTGAAATGATGTATGCCATGAATGATCATATTTAAGGAATGGTCGTTCATATGATGTACAATTTTAATGATGATATTTGAAATGATCATATTTAAGAAATTGGGGTTTAATAGAAGTACCATTTTAATGATCATATTTAATGTGCAATGGTTCAAAACACGTATCACTTGAATTATACATGGTAGTGCTAAAGAAAATTATATCCAAAAGTTAGTATTTACCATATTAGAGCAGTCACATGAAATTAACATCACAGTCATTGTCATAGTAAAATTTCTCTAGTAATATTTTGCTACAATTTAAAGTATCATTTAGATACTATTTTATTTCACTAAAGTAACCTACAATGAATTGTTCGCTAAAGTAATCCTTGAATTGTTTACTAAAATAAGCTTCAACAAAGTGCTTACCAAAGTAATCTTCAATGAATTGTTTATAAAAAAAAAGCTACAAGAAATTGCGAATTTGGTACTGAAGTAATTTACAATGAATTGTTTACCGAAGTAAGATACAATGGATTGTTTACAAAAGTAATGTACAACAAATTGTTTACCAATGTAAAATACAACAAATTGTTTACCAAAGTAAGATACAAGGAATTGTTTACCAAAGTAAGATACAAGAAATTGTTTACCAAAGTAACATACAAGGAATTGTTTACCAAAGTAAGAGATAAGGAATTGTTTACGAAAGTAAGATACAATAAATTGTTTACCAAAGTAAGATACAATAAATTGTTTACCAAAGTATGATACTGTTGCATAATCCCTTAAAGGGGGATCATGCAAAAGGGGGGACTGCTGTACAATCACTTGAAGATGAGTTGTAAAAGGGGAGACTGTTGTGTAATACATTACAAATTACAAACGTTCCTATTATAAAACAGACGGGACGATATACTACAGACGGGAGCTTTACTATAATAATAATTAATAATAACTAATCCTTACCGACTGAGGCAGTTCTTCGTAACCACTTCAACTGTTCGGATCTCATCCTCTCCGAATCGAAAGTAATGCGAAATGTTCATGAGAGGATTAAGAGTGGTTCGATCTATTCTTTTTAATACTTTTGTACAAAGACATTTCTAAGAGTCATTTTTAAATACAGTTTCTGAGAGTCACTTTTAAACACATGTTTAAGTCTTTAAACTGCCGATTCATTTTCAAACCTAGCATTTCCAATATAACAGTTTAAATATAGTCATTTAGGTCTCTTTTGTTAATGAACTAAGAAAGATTACCTTACAGGTTTGTTCGTCGCTGGTCAGCTGCTGGCTGTGATCGTGGTGGGGTACCTGTTTTAAGGAGCAGATTCTATCTTTAAGCAGAGGATAAAGACACTCGAAGTCGGATTTTCTGAGAGATTTCTTTTGTTCTTTTTATTTCATACTTTCATTCGAGTGGAGGGGTTTCCATTATTGGTTCTTCATTCACATCTTCCTAAGTTCGTACTGTGTGGGACGTTAGATGCTGTTAGTAATTTCTTTAGTAGCTTTGGCCCATATCTCTTTAATTCACACCCAAATTCTTGCATTCGAGAGCTACCTCATGCGCTCGCCACAAGCTTCCATGGTGATCTCTTTTGGATACAGCCCTTATCGCGAGCGATTACATTTTTGGAAAAACTTCGCTCGCTTTTCCGAAACGACGTTGTCGCTTCGAGCCCCCATGGCGAACTGATCTCGATTCTCGCTCCGACAACAACAAGTGACGTCATAATCCTTTGTCTTGTCATGAACGAAAATCCCTACGTTATATCTGACCTTTACTAACCCCAAATCTTTTGAAGCAAGCCAGGTCCTGTCAACCTATTATGATTTACAAAACAATTATTTGTGGGAACCGACTTGCTCATCCAAAACTGAGGTCAGCTCAACCTGCACCAAATCCGACCAATTCACACCGGTCACAATCGATACTAGTTGATCTACCCGTTTAAAATACAGGGCCCGTCATAATATAACACTCCTCTCCACCTTATCTTTCAAAATTTCTTCCCTGAAGAAATTTTCACAAATATCTAAATCCATCACCAACACTTTTTTTTTTAAAAAATACACACGCACATATTCATCTAATCATCGGTACACGACCGATTGCTGATCGGGCGTATTGCCGCGATATGGGGGCACAAAAACAGAAACCCCTTTCCTTAACCTGTAAACTTAAATGGTCAGCCTCTCAAAATTACAAGAGGTACCGTTTTCCTACCACTGTCTAATCTGGACCATATACTTCGAACATTCCAGTGCCCCGGCGCAAACGTCCGCGAACAATCACCCATGTCCCTAGCTCCCAGCCCTTTTCATTAAACGTGGAAGACCCCATCCCATGTATCTATCTAGTCGATACGGTATTGAGCGAAATGTCACATTGAATCATCTTGCTCCCGGAACACGCCGAATGACCACAAACTAGGCCCAACCTATAATCTTATAATTAAATCCAATTAACACCCGGTACCTCTTTTTTTTTTAACTCGATCCCCATGGTTCTATCCGCCCCGACGCGCGCACCCGAGTCACACCACACCCCAGCTTAATTCCATCCCCACTGGTGTTGAGCAGACACCAATTCCATGCGTTCCCTTCCCGTGTCCCTATCTATGCGGTAAGGGGGTGGGGTATCTTCGCAGCACACTCGTCGGCAAACATCCAAAATCCACAAAAAAAATATGGGACCACAATTTCAAAGCTTAACATTTTACACGACTTTCACACACTCTATCGGCGCGGTTGGGCACACCTGGGTCACAAAAACAACAATTTCCATAACTGACCACCGTCCTTTTCTCGTGGTCCCACAGAATGACCATATCACCGTCATTCTCCCGTTCGCAATTTTAACGTATGCAGGCTTTACCACAAGCCTCGCCACTAACCCATGGGTACTCTATAAAAGAGAGCATACGAGCAAACGCCGGGAATCCCTCATTGACTTTCCAAGCCTGTACATACTCTGTACACGGGGATTCTTCCCGATAAAATCAACCCAGTCCAAGGGTTTCCGCGATCCGACCCAAACCAACTCTAGCTGCCGTCAGCTGCCTGAACCTAATCAACTCAAATCGCCCGGCTGACCCAAACTCATACCCATTAAATTATCTGCCTTTTTTTAAAAAAAATCTTTTACGTAACTGGTATAGCATTCTCACTTAACCGACTAAACTTCTCCAAAATTCATTCAAAAACAACAATAATTTAAAAAAAAAAAAAGTCGAACCAATGAATTAATGGCAAACCCTCTCCACAATACAATTACAAATTATGCAGTACAATATTATATTTAAAAAAAAACAATTTCATGCAATACAATTCAATTGAACAAAAAAAAACAAAGACAATTATCCCGGGGCGACATCAGGCGACCCCGCCGGCTGTTCGCACGCAGTCCTTTTCCTCTCTCTCTTAAAGTTCCGTTACCTCAAAGTCCAACCACAGCCTTGCGTCACTCGTGTCCGTCCTGAAACAAAACAGGATTCGTAGACAAAACACTATTCGGCACCAGTCAGCACATGTGCCTATCACTCACTCTTTTTTTTTTTTCACATTCCTTCTCCCTTTCTCTCACTTTTTTTTTCTCTTTCCATCTCATACTTTTTTTTCTCTTTTACACTGTCTCTCTCTCTACCAACATATAGTTCATCACTCTCACTTTTATCCTCTATCTCTCATTTTTTTGTTTTTTCTCTCTGCATCAAACGCCACCCACAACATATATGTAAAAAAATACATTTAAAACACAAATTAACACATATGAATGAAAACCCCAACCTCTTCTTCCTTAAAGTTTTGTTACCTTAAAGATCCAATCGTGTTTTTCTCTGTTCTCTTTTACTAAATAATTTTACACAATTTGAACGGCATGTCACTTTCTCTCTCTCATAACTGCCGTGAATTCCCTCACCAATAAAGTTATACAAAATAAAACAAAAAAAACAACAAAACAAGCAAACCGTCTTTTCCTTTCTTTTAACCTTAACACGATTGGTCCTTTAGAACCGTTTTTTTTTTTCTACACAACTCTCGAAAGTCATATCAACCCTTTTTGGTTTTTTTTTTTTCGGTTTTTTTTTTTAGTCTCTCGCGCTGTTTCTCTTTCTCTGTCTCCGACTCTGTCCGCCTTTCTCTTTCTTTTTCTCAATCCTCCCTCTGTGCCGGACCGCACGTTGTTTTCCTCTCTCTTTTCCTTTTTTCTTTTTTTTTTTTTTTTTGTTCTTTTTATATCGGACCGCACGTTGTTATCATCCGTGGCAACTTCGTTCGACTCTGACGGCCCCCATGTGGGGAGGCACTGGTCAACAGCAACCAAAAAGGAGTTGTTGCATAATCCCTTAAAGGGGGATCATGCAAAAGGGGGGACTGCTGTACAATCACTTGAAGATGAGTTGTAAAAGGGGAGACTGTTGTGTAATACATTACAAATTACAAACGTTCCTATTATAAAACAGACGGGACGATATACTACAGACGGGAGCTTTACTATAATAATAATTAATAATAACTAATCCTTACCGACTGAGGCAGTTCTTCGTAACCACTTCAACTGTTCGGATCTCATCCTCTCCGAATCGAAAGTAATGCGAAATGTTCATGAGAGGATTAAGAGTGGTTCGATCTATTCTTTTTAATACTTTTGTACAAAGACATTTCTAAGAGTCATTTTTAAATACAGTTTCTGAGAGTCACTTTTAAACACATGTTTAAGTCTTTAAACTGCCGATTCATTTCCAATATAACAATACAACAAATTGTTTACCAAGATAAGATTCAACACATTGTTTACCAAAGTAAGATACAATGAATTGTTTACCAAAGTAAGATGCAACGAATTGTTTACCAAAATAAGACACAACAAATTGTTTACCAAAATAAGATGCAACAAATTGTTTACCAAAATAAGATGCAACAAATTGTTTACCAAAATAAGATGCAAGAAATTGTTTACCAAAATAAGATGCAACAAATTGTTTACCAAAGTAAGATGCAACAAATTGTTTACCAAAGTAAAATGCAACGAATTGTTTACCAAAGTAAGATACAGCGAATCGTTTACCAAAGTAAAATGCAACAAATTGTTTACCAAAATAAGGCACAACAAATTGTTTACCAAAATAAGATGCAACAAATTGTTTACCAAAATGAGATGCAACGAATTGTTTACCAAAGTAAGAAATAAGGCGTGAATATGTGTGTATGTGTGTTTGTTCATACATTCACTGCACTGGCCGTAATCGTCTTCACACGTTGTGCCGGTCCAAAGATGTTGTGTGATCTCGTCTCTGTGCTGCAACAAAGACTCCCATGCCAAGCAGAATCACAACTCCAGTCTATAAACAAGTAACAAAATGAAACTTGTGTTCCCCGGTTGAATAGCAGTTGCAAACGAGATCTCTCTATCCCAGTGAAATAAAACACAAGTCCAGCATAACCCTTTAATTAAGAGACCTAGATGGGCTCATCTTCCCTGAGCAGCACCCAGCTCTAAACTGATCGCCAGTTATCTGAGCAAACCTAAAACTTTCTGTCATGCCCAGTGGCCAGGTTTCACCACTCCCATCCCTTGGTTTTTTTTTTGTGCCTGGTCAGTACTGGACCACCCAAGCTCTCGCCACTTCAAGATTTAAACTTGAGATAACCTGTCAAACAGTCTACCCAGGGCGGCGGCTTTATCATGGAGACAATCTGAACACCACTTTTGTGTTTCAACATCATTGTCCGTTTTTACGAGATAACTTAATTCACCTGAAAGGGAAAAAAACTTCTGGGGTGGCCCAAAATAAAACCAAAGATATTTTCACTTTATTTTGTGCCCCCTCCTTCCTGTGGTTGAGCATCTAACATTTGCAACACCCACCATTCATATACATCATTAAAGAAAATGCATTTTTACAAGAAATTGTTTATCAATATAAGATACAACGAATTGCCCACTAAAGGAAGGTATCATGAATTGTTTACTAAAGTAAGGCACACCAAATTGTTTACTAACAACCCACACATAAATCATTTATTAAAGTAATCTGTAACAAATTTGTTACCAAAGGAAAGTTCAACGAATTGTAAAAGTAATCGAAACAGAATTGTTCACTAAAGTAATCGTTTACTATAAATCGTTTACTATAATATCCATTCTAGAATGGATCGTTTTCTATAGTCATATTAGAATGGCTTCTTTATAGCTGTCTACATGAAATAGTTCAATTGTTGAAAAATCTATCCTGTTTCAACATTTATGTAAATGATGTTGATAGAGAAGACATAACCATAATTCTGTGAATAATTGTTTTGTTTTTATTTTTATAAATGTTGTCATATTCATTGTAAAATCCAGATTGTTTTTAATGGTTTTTCGGTGCTTCTGCAGTTTCACAATGACATTTAAAATATAGAAAGGAATGTATAAACTTTGTTATGTACTTACGTGTTAGCTGAAAATAAGATTGTACATAAAAAAATTACGCAAATTCATCCAGTATTTATTAAATTATAAGAAAAAGGAAGAAAAAAACGATTTTACGTATCGTTAGACCTTTTGTAACCAGTTTAGGCAAGGGAGATAACTCAACTCAATGATAAAATCGGGCGAAGATATAATATGGCGAAACCCGGTCGAAATCGTTTTTTTTATTTTTAATTTAAAAAATACTGGATGAATTTGCGTAATTTTTCGTGTACATTTTCTTTTTCAGCTACCACGTAAGTACATAACAAAGTTTATACATTTCTTTAGCTATATTTTTTAAGAGAGGCCTAACATGTCATTGTGAAACAGCAGAAGCACCTATTTTTCTTATAGAATTAAAGGTAATACTTTTTATAAACTATTCTTGGAGAGTAACTTTTTTATAACTAAGACTTGTATAAAATGTAAAAATTGTTTTAAAATCTTAAAACTTTTCTTTTTTTTTTTTTTTGTTATTGCAGACATTGCAATCCATTGCCGTTGGGGGAAGAAGTAAGTGATCTCTGTTTTGTATGTGTTTTACTCTGTGTGTATGTGTGTGTGTAAAAGTGTATATGTATGACTGGACAAAGGTGGCACAAAATATGTCCACCCTGGTGTTCTATTTTCATTCCACCTGCCTCAATTGACAGATTTTCTTTCGTAGTATTACTTCATTCACACCAATCTGAACGCACATACCTATTACCACTGCATGAGACTCTCAGAAAAAAAATGCATATGCAAACAACATTCTGAAATAATAGATTTTGTTTCAGATTGTGTGTCCCGTTTTTTTGTTTCAAGTTCCAACTGATCAACCTAAATAGAATATTATGTAAATATATAGGACATTCAGTTAGAATGCATGTATTTCTGTACTCTGTGTGTATATATACGTGTGTGTGTGTGTGTGTATTCTGTGTGTGTATGTATATATATACATATATATATATATGCACACCCCCCACATTACATTTGTTAAATGTTAGAATATTATTTATTAGTCATGGAAATTGAATAGTTACTATATCTCGATAAAAGTTTAAAACAAAGGATAAATATATTAACACTTGCAAGTGTTGCCAACCTCTGTAACAATTAGGATATTTACAGGATATCATATTCTAATATTATATTTTACAATATGCTATTTTATAGATATCCCATTTGTTATCGAGATAATATTACAACAAATAACATTGAACATTCCATAAACAACATATATATATATATATATATATATATATATATATATATATATATATATATATATGTATAAAGCACACACACTCGCTCACTTATATACCCATGCCTATATATATATATATATATATATATATATATACATGCATGTGTTAGCGTGTGTATCCAAATAAATTTAAAAAATGCCAGGAGTTGCAATAATAAATAAACACATAAATTCACTTATAATTCTTAGCATGTTTTAATTATTTTGTTCTCAATTATCTGATAAGCCTACGAATGGCGCGGCCCCTAATGTTAGGAAACCATTCTCGTCCCTAAATTAAGTCATTAAATCCTTTAAAGAGACAAAGTATCCCCCTTTTTTCTTTCCTCATTTAAATTTTTTTTTTTAAATTAAAATCATTTCACCCTTTCATTTCTATTTATTGTTCTTTCCTTCCATACAGTTAAAACCGACTGTGATATTTTGAGAAGACAGTTACAGGGTAGGTATTTTCAGAGTTTTTTTTTTTCTCTCGGTGACACCATTTTATTTGTTTTTTTTTTCTTAGTCTAATCTAATCCATTAGAAATCGTCGAAAATGGCAAATAAGTTTTCTCTTCCCTCTTTTTAACCTCGCAACTTTATATTCATTTTTAATCTTTTCCTTTTTACCCAAATTCAAAATCTAATTATTCCTTTACTTTGTTTACCCTTTCAAACTGACTAACCAAAAACCAATAAGAAATAAGCTAAACACCTAACTCTCTTGGACTTTTCTTTGTTAAACTATATTCATCTTTAAACTTGGTTCACATTTCTTTTTTTAGTGTCTCTTTAAAATAGCATCACCATGAAAAAAGTGTCCGATTATTTTTTTTTAAATCGGACAATTCTTGAAATGAATTCACAGATGGTCATAAACATTTAGAATCTCGGTGCATTTCAAAGTATTTTTTTTTTATGTTTCGATATTTTTAAAATGAGGATTGATAATTTGAATTATTTGAACTATTATTCTCTTCTTGGTTGTGATTTTTACAACATTTCAGTCGATGTAACCTCTGACCTTCAATTCGAACATGATAATTTTTATATCAAACTCAGGAACCCAAATTCGACATTAAAATTCTTATATTCGAAAAAATGCATATGAAGAATAATGAAAGTTAGATCAGCCGAAACATGAAAGTAATAATCAAGATTAAGAATCGTAGTTCGAATAATCCAAATACTTGTTTTTAATATTTAGATTTTACTCGTAGCATGGTATGATTAGGACTGTTGTCATCTTGCCCGCTTCTCTATTATACTACAGCTGCTCAAAATGCACACAGTTTTAATGTTTCAGTTCATAAAGCATGAAAAGATAAGGTTATTAATGCATTGGAAAGTCAAAATGCTTGCATTTTGTGCTACCATATTTTAATACGGAGGCAGGTATGATAGAAACACGTGTTATAATATCATGTAAGTAGCTGTACCTACCACGTATATTCATCAGTGTCATTTTATTTATTTTTTAATTTAAATAATAAACAATGTGTTAGTCACAAAGAGATTGAAAATAAAAAAAACCTTAAAATATAAGGGAGTTAACTCATATTCTTACCGTTATTTATCTACCTCCCACAGCGGTAAGATGTGACACAAGGTCGGAAAATGGGATTTGAAAAGCCAGCACCTGAAAATTTGAGCACTCTGGCCTACAAAAAATGCCTGGGCAGCCCCGTCGGCATTCCGCGGTAGAGGCGCCTCAGGCAGTAAGCAATAAACTTACTCCTCCCCAAA
>OY744537.1:70981094-71033594 GCA_963556195.1 Sepiola atlantica | reverse complement strand
TATATATATATTACATATATAAATATACATATATATATATATACACACATATATATATATAAATATATATATATATATACACACATATATATACATATAAATATATATATATACATATATATATATATATATATATATATATATATATATATATATATATATATATATATATATACACACATATATATATACATATACATATATATATATATATATACATATATATAGAGTGTCAGGTTGTATATGAAAAGAAATCAAATAAAGTGCGCGATCATAATAGAGAGCTAATATAATTGTAGACCCCATTCCCTGTCAGGCGTGCCTACAATCCTTTCAGCTTGCCGATTATTCCACTGGGCACGAAGATTTACTAAAGATGTCATAATCTGCCTGTTTGGATGAAACCGTGGTACATTGCTGAAATATGTAATATACAGTATCTAAATAAATTATATATATATATATATATATATATATATAATTCCCGAAACAAATTGATGACACCTTAAAATAGTGTTAGAAACAAACTAATATAATAACTGTAAAAAATAAATTGACTTACATGAGTAATATTTCCACTGAAAGACTTGGGACTATAAGTTTTTTTTTTTTTTTTTTTTTTAAATTTTTAATATAGTTTTAAGGGTTGAGAAATTGACGAAACTATATATATAGTATTAAGTAGTAAGACAACACATCTAAAACGAATAGTTTTAAGACTGGTCTGCTAAAATTCATATTAGAATTATCTGCAAGGACCCGTGCTGCCATAGATATAAGTGTTAAGAAATGATCAGTTTTAAGTGAATCTTCTCTACGGTGAATACTAAGAATACAATTACAAATTATTATTTTTTTTTTTTATGGAAATCGCTCCAGACAAGGCATGAAGCCACTTAATGTAAGGAGTTTAAAAAAATAGTACTTCAAGGTCAAAAACTAGCCAACGATAAGTGTTAGATGTAATAGATTCTGACCCAGGAAACAGCAATTCTTCCCCCTTTTTCAGAAACATCGCTCATGGAATGTGAGGACTGAAGGACAAAATAAGGGAAGCAAGAGATACTTACGATTTCTATTTAGTCATGGACAACGGAATGAGAGCTAGATTTCCCCTTGGATTTAATAAAGGGTTCTGTTCAAAATTCTGTACAGATTCCCAAGTTCGACAAGAGGTGGTCGTAGTTTACATCGTCCGAAACGTAAGAATGACATCCAAAATGAGAACAGTAGTCTGAATATTAAGAATTTTTTTTTTTTTTTTTTGTAAGAAAAAGAAAAACAACTAAGGAATTGTATAGAAGGTCTCGGAAAAAAAAAGAGGTTTCGATTTTTACATTTTTATTTTCAAAATAGAATTTTTTTTTAGATGTGCATACGTTACAGCTTCAAATAGCAATATACTTATTGGTAAAGACTGGACTAGGCAGGCCAAGTTAAATTTTGTTGAAGATGCTGAGTTCATTTGCAGTAATAAGATTGGAATAGTTCTTAACTAACAATTTTATCTGTGTGAGTATTAATAAATAACCATAAAAGTCAGATATGCCTTAAGAATGGTGTGCTGCTGCTGCCACATCTCGGGAGGTGCCACTCAATGCGCTCTTTCTTGCCCCTTTCTTACAGAAGAGGCTTTGATAGTCTTTCTCTACTTTATCGTTATTTCCATGGAAAGTGCTCTGCTTAGCTCTAATCTCTAGTTCCTCCTCATAACTGCAAAGAACTTTACTTTCTTTCTCCATGTTTTTAACATCAAATGAAATTTCCAAGAACTTCCCATCTGTGAAACATATTACCACGGGATTGTTTCCCTGCAAACTACAACATGGTTATCTTCAAATCCAATGTCAACAGATACTTGTCATAAGCCGTCTTCATAAGTAATCAAAGTTTGTTCATTCTATTCATCATTTTCAATCCTCTCATAATATTCTTCATCATTCACCTGACAATTTATCCTTCTCATTAACACTTATCTTTGAGTAACTTTTAGCCTTGATCAGTGGTGACTCATTAGTTAAAAGAAAATACATTATGTTTATAAATCCTAGAAAATCGCCATAGATTTAACTATTGGGCACATAGCCTAGTGTATACAGGCATTGGTTACGAGATTACTCAAGAGTGAAATTTACCAAGAAGTTATGAGTTCAACCCCTTAATTCCCTAAAGAAACTTGAGAAAAGATCAGCTAAAAAATAACTAAAAAGTTGCAACTAATCTACCCCGGATGGATTAAGTGAGATTTTTTTAGATCAACGTCAAAATGTATATATCAATTATAATAATATGCATTGTATATATCTTTGTATATTTGTATTTTCTCATCTTTTATCTCTAGAATTGATTGCTCTATTCAATATATTGAGCTTTATATTATCACGATAGATTATTATTAAACAATAATTCCATTATCTTTAATTTAATTCAACATTTAAATATATATATATTAATATATATATATATATATATATATATATATATATATATATATATAAAATAAAATTAAATCGTCAACTACCATTAGCGATAATGCAAAGCTCTTAAAAACGAATGACGTACTCTTCGACAGTTAGCAATGTTTATAAACATTTAGATTTCAGTTATTTGTGGCTTGTGCAGAAGCATTAGAATCGCCGAATGTCAACTAGATGGTCGAGCGTCAATCCCGGCTTGAAGTACTTGCCTGTATAGCCACACTGAACAGCTGTGATATGGCTAAACAGTCAATCTCTGTATGATTGATATATAATGAACATTAACTTGACCTGTTAATTTGCTAACACCTATTTGAAAGCATTGTCAAAATTATTTTAATTTTTTTTAACAAAACCTTCATTATTGATGATACTGAAATACTGTTTTTCTTTTGTGTGTGTGCCTTTTTTTTAACGTTAAATTGACAAGATCTTTAGTGATATTTGGCATGCCAGCTCACAAAAGTTGTATCATAAACTTTTGCAAATAAAAAATATTTTGCTATGATACAAAACTGGCCTCATATGTAGCATGCCATCCGGCAATTTTAGAACAGTTGCATCATACCCAATTTCACTCACAAGGCTCAACCATATATGAACATACACACATGCTCATATTTTTAAACAAGGGAGAAAAGAAGAAAGAACAATAAAACTATTTCTAATAGATTAGAAGTGGTTGAAAAGGAAAATCGAAAGATTAATTAAAGGATATGGTAAAATTACCTAAAAAATTAGTTAAGATTGTGAAAAATAGTTTAAAACTTGTAATTCAGAATCAAACTTATTATTTTAATGAGCTCTGCAGAATTTAAGATTTTTATCATAGTTCACCCCAAACAAGGCAGGTTAGGGTTAGGGTCAACCATATATGAACACACACACACACACACATGCTCATATTTTTAAACAAGGGAGAAAAGAAGAAAGAACAATAAGAAATAGAAAATGAATAGAGAGGAGAGAAGAGAATCGAAAGTGAAATAACCACATCTAGGTTCGAACATCCGGTCAGGAGAGACGGAGGGGAGATCAAAGAGTTGCTTAACAAGAAACAAGTACAAAACATTCAAACAAAAAGTGAAAGGAAGCGGAAGAATTGTAAACTATAAAGCTATACAAAATCATATTTAAAAAAAAATTGTTACATCATTTTATAATGGTTTCTGTATTGAACGTATAAATAACACATATTGTATCATTCCTAAAAATATTTTCATCATAGTTCACCCCAAACAAGGCAGGCCGTCACTGTAGACGTAAGGGGCTACTGAGAAAAAAAGGGTGAAGGTTTAGGGGGGGGGGAACCTAAGTTAGGAGCTGCGCAGTGAGATGTCTGTTTACATTAGTTTTAAATTTCTGCATGTCAGTAACGTCAGGAAAGCAGGGAGCAGAGAGGGAGTACCAGAGTCCAGCAGCACGAGAAAAGAAGCTTTTGGAGTAGAAAGCTCTTCGGCATCTGGGGACCTCCACAGTGTATGGATGGGATTTGGCAGATTCTCGGGTTGGGCTATATAGTATTGAACAATATCGAGATATTAATACTTTTGACAGTTCGAGTTACTAGATATTAAAAAAACGTAAACTATTTGCTTATTAGAAATGAATAATTCTATTCCAAATGTATATTTACACAGATTTTTAAAAAATTTGTTTTGTAGAAAGAAATCCATTAGGATATTATTTTCATATTTTAAGCTGTTATCATCATCATGGTTTTTATATTCACAATGTTTCGATGTTTCGGTTAATGTAACTTCCGGCTTTCTTTAGGTGCATCTTTTATCATAATTGGTAACCTTCCGGGAATTTCAAACTGGATTTTTTTATTTAATTCGTCCGCATATCAATGAATTGATTTTTTCTTTAGTTCCTTCACCAAGAATTGAACACTCAACCTCTCGGTAGAATTCATCTCAGAATTTCTCTTATTCTCTATGTCATTTCTCCCAGAAGACAATCTAGAATGCATTTCTGGAGTTTATAAACTTAATGAATATGTGTTTCGATATATTTGAGATGAGGATTTATAATTAGGATTATATATGCTACTATTTTCTTGGTTGTTACATTCAGTGTTTCGAGCAATGTAACCTCCGACCTTTTTCAGGCATATCTTTTTGAACTTAAGAACCTTCTCGTTGAACTTGTGAATCTTTATGTCGACTAGAAGGTTCCCAAGTTCAAAAGTATACACTATGAAGGTCGGAGGTTACATCATCCGAGATATTGTGAATATTACAACCAAGAAGTATGATGTATTTACTTTTATTCATATTTCATTTTCGATGCTCGTATTGTAATTCATTAGTTGTGTTATTGTTATTCCTATTTCTACTGTTATCTGTACTTTCTTTCATATACAGATATAATCAGGTTGACACACCGGTTCTCGTAAGATTATTAAAATTAAGCGACATCGAGCCTGGCCAATACTAAGTGGGTGATCATTTGGGAAAACAAAACAAAAAACTAACAAAAATCTCTTCAAAGTAAATTACAAATAAATCATATGCAGAACATGTAGCACAAGTTTGTCATAAAATGGCCAAATGATGGTGGACATGTCGTGAAACGTAATCTACCAATCTTTCTTTCATAATTATTGGTCTCTATATCGTAGTTATATCTGTTATTAGTCTGCTTATTTGGTATACTTCTTAGAGTATTGGCTAATGGGCTGAGAGACGGGGCTTTAATCCTTGTAAAAAAACTGCTACTAGATGCCTCCTAAACACTTAGTATCATAAGGTGAGGATCAAGAATAAGTGGAGCAATTCAGGGAAAAGAATGCCACCCTCCTCTATATCTTGGTGTAGTATCCAATGAAAACGGAGCCTTCGTGTTAGGTTACCTTCGATTATAGTCAATATGTTTATTTTTATTTATTTACCAATGATTATAACAGTTTAGAACATCTCACCAATGTAAATAGTAATAACACTGTATCTCAAATATTATATTTGACATATTTGAATTTAATTTTGTTAGGACAATTCCAACCTTCCCTTTATTATATGATTACTTTGATTTATATCTTATTTGCGTAGAATTTTATTCTGTGTATATAATCCAATAAAGTAGTGCCGAAAGTCAGTTGACTTTCGGCACTACTTTCAGATGAAGTTGACAATACACGTTCGTTATCGTTCACTTGCATATCTATTTGGCTATTGTAATAGTAACATAATACTCCTTCTACTAAAATATTATCCTCAATAATTAAGTGAAACCATAATAAAATTAATGAAAAAACAAAAAAAAAACAGACAGGATTTGAAATAAACCAAATCTACAATTTTAAAAAAGTACTTTGATAAGTGGAGTAAAAACTGTTTCTGATCTTTTTTTTTTAACCTATGCAAAATAATTGTTTCTGCATGCGAGATTGTTCTGTCAAGTGTTAACAAGTTATATAGTCTCTTTCTTGTCTGTTTCTATCCTATCTGCCTTGAAACACAAATACACAACTGATTGTCTATTTGCGTGCGCATGTTTCTGTTTCTTTCTTTTAACTCCTTCTCTTCTCTCTCTCTGTTTGACTTTTGTTTGTATTCAATCGACTTGTAGTAATCGTGTGTCTCTCTATGTATTAATGTGTTCCTTAAAAGACTTCAGCTGCTAACAACTTGTATTGACTGTGGATAATTTGGTACATTTCCTTACAGAAACATTCACTTACATTCGTGAGTTATTGTTTATTAGCTCAGTTGTTTTAATGTTAATATCGTTTATCATTTAAGATGACACTGACAAGATTATTATTAAGTTTAGAGAACTTCTGCCATTACTAACCAGCAGAGTGTTACCACTGTCGACTAATGATACAATGGATGTGTAATGTGAGTCTTAAAGACATGCTTAAATCTGATGATCTCAGAGGAAGATTAAATCTGCACAGTATAGGGAGATGTGTGCAAGACTTCAATGGTATGGACATGTTGAAAAAATGGATGTGAGTTCTTCGGTTAGTAGATGTAGAACAGTCAAGGTAGCAGGTTCAGTTTACAGGGAAAGGCCATTGAAAGCATAGGATGAAGTGATCAGAATGGACTTTAGATAAAGAGGGATAAATGAAGACCCGACCAGAGATAGGGTAGTTTAGAAGTCAATTTCTTAAAGCCATTCAACTCATGCCAGCATATAAAATGGACGTTGAACAGAATATGATTATGATGATGAGTGTCCCTTCAAGAGTATTACATACAAACTGTACCTACTTGCCATTGCCGAGGGGGGGGGGGTGCAATGATGGAATTTAAATTTTTCATTTCTTTTTTCTTTGCACATTTTTAAAACTTATAAAGAAAAATAAATATCATTTTAGGTTTAAGGGAGACAACTTGTCACATAAAAATATGAGTTATTGTCCATAATTTGATTTGTCAGTTTAAAGGCTGACTGAAAATCCGACAAGATAACTTTATATATAGATGATGAGTTTTTGTTTCTTTGAAGTAGATTTGTCTTTAGCGTGTGTGTGCGTGCGTGTGTGCGTGTATTGATATTTGTTCTTTAAAAGATTTCAAGATGTGACAAAGCTGTGTTAACTTTGATGTTTCTCAGATAAGGTATTTTTGTGATTTTACTGGAAATGTGGTCAAGTTGATGAAAGCCTTTGTGAAGTGTATACTAAAGTGAATTTTTCTTCAAAGTTATCAGTTCAATCCCTGGTAAAGAAAAAAAAATCCCAGCATATTTGATATTTTAAACAAGAAAAACGTTTACAAAGGGAGAGAGAGAGAGAGATGGAAAGAGAGAGAGAGAGAGAGAGAGAGAGAGAGAGAGAGAAAGGGTCTATCTGACTGCTTCTCTATCTCTATTTCTCATGCACAAATTTTGGCAGCTGGTTCTATCATCAGATATAGTCATTAGTAGCGGAGTATATGAGCTAATTTCAGTATTCTTTTTCAAAGGTTTACCTGTAAAAATGAAAAGCATTCTTTTTCTGAGATCCACATGCAATAACTTGAGCCCAAGCGAATAATTATTAGAGTATTTTTCTTACCACAATCAAATCAGGATTCATACTAAATCGGAAAATTGAAAATGTATCTTTGATAGTTTCCGAGTTGTAGTCGGGCAAATACAGACATAAATACAACTTTCCTTTATATAATAGACTAGCTCGGACCCATGTCCCAGCGTTGCCCGGGGAAAATATAACAGACTGATTTTAATTTTAAATAATGTTTGTGATGTGTATTAATTGAGCAAATGAAGGTGGTCAGTAATTACTATTTTAATCACGTATATTTTATTTTCGTATGGTCCTTTAAAATCAAAACAAATCTGATGTGTTGGTCATTTAATACTGTTTTAGTCAAATATGAGTGTAAAAAGATGAAACTATGATTATTTACTATGGGGCACGTGTATAATATCTATTAAGAAAAGTGTTCAATGAGAAATAGTATTTTCGCTAAATTGTTCTAATATGCACGGTTGTGAGTATTAATTAATTTATTAAGTCATAACTACGAATGTACTGTCTGTAAATGGAAAAAGGTGTAAGGAATATGCAATTATCAATCACTGTAAATCACTGAAATTACTTACGTTTGAAAGAATGATGGTTTGTATAAAGTGGCAACGTGTTTGTTTATAATTCTAGCAATCTTGAAACTAATGAAAACGAAGACGTAACGCATAGAATTCTAGAATCATTGAATAAGCGTGAAATAGATGTTCGTTAAAGAAAGCTATTTTTAATGTTGATGCATGAAAAATGTATTACTTGGTTTAAATAAAGTATTCTTATTATATTATGTTTATTTTTAATATTATAAAATTAAGAAGTGTACTTACTACGCGTGGAAGGACTTTTGTTATGCTGTGCATGATGTGTTTGTTATAATGTAATCCGTTATTCCGTAACGGGTAGATGTTATGTGTTCGGAATAGCGGAATAGTATTCTTTGTAATCTGTACTTGACAGTGTTTATGTTTAACAGTTCCGAATGAAATAAAAGTCTGTAGTGTTATGAATGACGGGTACAGTAGACAATTTGCAGTGAGTAAGTATAGTGATCACTGTGTCTGTGGATATTTTAGTTGAGAGAGTGAATGATCTAGGAATAAATACAATAATTATTATATATTGATGAAATTATGTGACAGTTTCTGCAAACACGCTTGAGTGACTAAGAGTATTGCAGTGGGTATTTAAGTAGTGTATAATTCATGTGGTTATTTTCTTACTCTCGCCAAAGATACAGGGGGGGGGGTAAACAGTCCACTTTATATAGTAGATGAATGGACCAAAGTAAATTTTTCTGAAAACGTTTAGACAAAATAGAGATATATGAAACATGAACCATCAAATAAAACTTGTAGGGACAGTAAAAAACAATAAAATTAAAAAACACCAACAAAAAAACTTTTCTCCAGAATTTTATTTTTCATGTTAACTAAAACAAACAAATCTAGTAAAATATGTAAAAAAAAAAAACCCCACAAAACGCTGAAATTGAAAGATAGATAAAAGCAAAACAATTGCAGCTTAGATGATTTATTTAAACAGTTTATCCAATATGATTGGTGTTGAATGTTCTTTTGGCAATGTAAGGGGAATCACTCTATATTCCCACCATTGCAATAACATAGACATAGAAATAACATAGAAAAATCCTTAAAATATATTCCTTGATCTGCACCAAAATTGATTGTTTTTTAAGCCATGTCCTCCACATGTTCAAAAATTAGGTTTTCAATAACTCATTTTAATTGTTTAATAAAAAATAAAATGTTAATATTCCGTCCGACCATCAAAAATGAGTTCAGTTTCCATGTCTTAAGTGCACATTCACAGAACAAAGTTTACTTGTTTCACGTGCAGTTTCTGCATTGTTCTCTCTTTAAAATTGTCGATAAAATTTATTATATAATAATACTTTCTTAAGTGTGCCAGCTTTAGATAATGACCATTACCACTACGGGGGACTTATGTTTTGAGGCATGTCCGTCTGTCCGTATTTTTCTCCGCAACCATCCATTGAATTTCTCTGAAATTTTGCATGAAGTTGTAATTTTGGTCAGGTTAGAAAGTGACATTCTCCGAATTTTGAAAAAAAAATCTGGTTGCCCCCTCAGGGGGTCAAAGGGGGGTCAAAAGTACCCCAAATTGCCCAAATTTATTGCATTTTACATTCATCACATACAGAGGAGGACCACGCACGCACGGCTTGTTTCAATTTGATTTCATTCAAAAACTCTGACATATCTGTTAAGACATTCTTCTTGCCTAACTAAAAACAATCAGTCTCTTTACTCCTATATTATCCTGATACATGATATAGAAATAAATAGATTTATTATTTTGCTTTCTAATTTACATATTCATTTACAGTGTGTATGACCACACTAGATAGCAAAATACAGCACTCTTTCTCTAAATGCTCATAGAAACATTAAATTATTATAGAGTACTTGAATCAACATGCAATGAGAGTGAGGGAGAGAAATACATAGTGAACTAAGTGGACAATGTGTGACTTCTTCAGTTAATGACAAATTACGGCTAATTAGAAGAATTAAAATTGTATTTTTATTTCAAACATAACTTAATCCTAGAACTAATGAATACTTTAGCATGTATTTTGTGTCCTTTAGAAAACAAACATTGATTCACTCAGCTTTAGTATAATAATAGGTTGCAATTCATTTATATTGAAGAGACACTAACTCTGATTTATAGTGCAGTTATCCTCGGCCGTTTCACACTCCTTTTCAGATTTGTGTAACAATTTGCAGTTTGTTATTTCTCTCATAAATTTCTGACTTTATTTCTGATATTGGAATCCCAAATTGTTCATAGTCAATCAGAACTAACAGAATTAAAATCTGTCTCGTCTTCTTTGAAATTGAAATGCATGGTGATTGTTATAATTTCTAGCATCTTCCTTTTTATTTTTAAAGTCTGCTTGCTCAATGTTTATTTTTTACCCTGTTTTACCTGTTTATATATTCCCTTAGAATACTAGTAAATACCCACCCTACATAGAGTTTTAGTTTATATATAAGAAAGAAATTTGAATAATTTTGTAAATTTGGATTGTTTGGACTACTATTCTCATCTTCGTTTTTATTTTAACAATGTTTCGGCTGATGTAACCTTCGACCTTCTTCAGGTTGATCTTTTTAAACTTAGAAAATTTCATGTCGAACTCAGGAACCTATACACAATTTTGAATTAAACCTTTTATACACAATTTTGAATTAAACCTTTTATACACAATTTTGAATTAAACCTTTTATACACAATTTTGAATTAAACCTTTTATACACAATTTTGAATTAAACCTTTTATACACAATTTTGAATTAAATCTTTTATACACAATTTTGAATTAAATCTTTTATACACAATTTTGAATTAAACCTTTTATACACAATTTTGAATTAAACCTTTTATACACAATTTTGAATTAAACCTTTTATACACAATTTTGAATTAAACCTTTTATACACAATTTTGAATTAAACCTTTTATACACAATTTTGAATTAAATCTTTTATACACAATTTTGAATTAAACCTTTTATACACAATTTTGAATTAAACCTTTTATACACAATTTTGAATTAAACCTTTTATACACAATTTTGAATTAAACCTTTTATACACAATTTTGAATTAAACCTTTTATACACAATTTTGAATTAAACCTTTTATACACAATTTTGAATTAAACCTTTTATACACAATTTTGAATTAAACCTTTTATACACAATTTTGAATTAAACCTTTTATACACAATTTTGAATTAAATCTTTTATACACAATTTTGAATTAAACCTTTTATACACAATTTTGAATTAAACCTTTTATACACAATTTTGAATTAAACCTTTTATACACAATTTTGAATTAAACCTTTTATACACAATTTTGAATTAAACCTTTTATACACAATTTTGAATTAAACCTTTTATACACAATTTTGAATTAAACCTTTTATACACAATTTTGAATTAAACCTTTTATACACAATTTTGAATTAAACCTTTTATACACAATTTTGAATTAAACCTTTTATACACAATTTTGAATTAAATCTTTTATACACAATTTTGAATTAAACCTTTTATACACAATTTTGAATTAAACCTTTTATACACAATTTTGAATTAAACCTTTTATACACAATTTTGAATTAAACCTTTTATACACAATTTTGAATTAAACCTTTTATACACAATTTTGAATTAAATCTTTTATACACAATTTTGAATTAAACCTTTTATACACAATTTTGAATTAAACCTTTTATTAATTCTACAAAAGTAGATTGTTCTCGTTCTATCAGCCATGACCAGGTTGTTGTCGTCGTCTGGTTTATTTGTTGAATCGGGCCACAATCCTCTGATGAGTGTGAGGCCTGATTGTCTAGTCTTATTTTGACTAGACACAGTTTTTAAGGCAGTTTTATTGTTGGATGCTTATCCATCACCAACTTGAACACTTTTGTCAGTCCAACCCCTCCACCATTCCCATCTAACTAGGGCTGATGTTGTTACCACTTGAGCATGCACCAATGTCACATATTACCTGTGAGTTTCTGCATACACTACTGTTACACAGGTTGTGATAGCCTATCCAAAGATAGCATTTGCCACATGTCTTGTGGCCGGGGATTGGATTAGTGAGTGTCGGGACGTGTCCACATACTAGTAGGCCTTGCACACTTCATCTCTAGGGCCCCAATCTACTCCAAGATCCCTAGCCAATTTGCCTGGGGCCGCGGTAGTAGATAGAAGTGTTAATTAGCTATTATATTATTCTTAGTTATAATTGCCTGTAGTAAGGATTGAACCTTCAATCTCCCCCCCAAACTGTCACTTAGAACTGATTTTTAATCAATACGATTATCCATTGCACCCCAGGCCCATGTGAAGAATATTGGGGTGATAGCAACCGAAACGTTGTGAAAATAACAACCAAGATGAGAATAGTAGTCCGAATATCAATTATCAATCTCCATTTAAAAAATTCTGAAGCCTAAGTTTATAAATGTTTAATAATGTTTTTAAAAATTCATGAATTGAATTAATTAAACGGATTCTTATTAATTCAAATAGTTTAATAATATTTAATAATAACAATTAGATTCAGCATATTTTCATTAAAATTCTTTTTAAAATAATATAAAAGTATATATATTTTTAACTTAATTCTGACGAGATTCTGTTCCATATTGTATATGCTCAATATATAATTTGTAGTAATGAAAAACGATGCGACACTTCGCATATAAATAAATAGCTGCTAATGATACAATGCTTAACATTTAAAATTACTTAGATTCTAAAATTTTAATTTTCTAAAATATATTATTTGGAAGCAGACAATAGTTAGAGACATTCTCCGGAGAAATCATTTGCACTTCCTCACTTAAAAAAGGCATCCCAGCATGTAGATAATTAAAAAAACACAAAAATAATTAAAAAAAAAAAAACAAGAAACAAGAAAATAACAAACAAGAAAAACTGTAAAAAGAAAAACAATAATTTATCTGAATCAAATAACTTGATTATAATTGTTACACCGGCCGTTCTTACACAGGAGAAACTACACCGGTTGTCACTATAAATAGTGCGAGTCACCAGAGACACAGAGAAGACAAAGCACAGTCTTGTAACTGTCTAGCCAAGTGCTAGTCACTTTCTTACTTTGTTAATACACTTGTTAAACCAACCCTCGACTTGACTTCCTTTATTTATTATTTACTGTTGGACAACTTCACAACAATAATAATACTATAATAAAACCTGTTGGCCTGAATGTTATATAATAAAAGAGATGAGTAACTTATTTAACTAAACTTTTTCATTATGTGTTATACATTATGCATGTTATTATTATTATTATTATTATTATTATTATTATTATTATTATTATAGAGAATATTTTAAGCATAGATTGAATTTCATTTCATTTTATCCAAATTGTTTGATTATTTCTAACTATTTGTATATCTCTTCCTGCATGTGACTAATGTGTGTTTTCTTTTGTGATTGTTTGTTGTAAGCCTGTCCATTCACACACACACACACACACACACACACACGTTTCTCCTTTATGCAAATTTCATAACAGGAGAGATGTTTTCCTCCAGTTGATCCGTTTATGGAGTAGTTCTACTGTCCAGATTAAAATCTTAGTTTTACATGACATGATAAAGTGACACAATATTGAAACTAAAGGTCTACATATTTTTTATCTCAGCAGTGGCCAGCATAATCAAACTTTCAATCCAACACTGATATTTAGTCAATTTATCTATTTCAACCAACCAATGACCAAGTCGGTAGAATTACTCTATAAATGGATCAATATATATATATATATATATATATATATATATATATACACATATACACATGTATGTATATGCATATTTATTATTAAATAATTGTTTATATATATATATATAAATAAATAATTATTTAATAATTTAAAAAAATATTTTTATATATATATATAATTAAAAAAAATTTTTTTTATATAAATGTGAATTTAAAAAAAATTATATATATATATATATATAATTTTTAAAAATTATATGTATGTATGTATATATATATATATATATATATATATATATATATATATATATATATATATTAGAGATAGAGAGATAGTCATTTTATTTTTGCAATCCTCAATCTGTTTGTCTATTATTTTCAAGAATGATCTGTCTGGTCATATGCGAAAAATAACAACACGCAAAATAGATTTAACATAAATTTCAATTCATTTTTATAATTAAAAAAAAAAACAAGATTAAATTAAAAACCGGAAAAGAATGATTTTCTTTCTGACATTGTAAATTGTAATAGAGTTTCATGGAGATCTTGGTGGAATGAAACTAGACTGCTTCTCAAGGCTGTCTGGACAATCATCAGGATTGTGTGATGGACGTTTTTTTTTTTTTTTCCTGCTTTTAAAATGTTTCAGGTTTTTGTCTTTTTTTCTTTTTCGAATTTTCTTTTAAAAACAGAATCTTGTTGCTGAAAAACACTCATCAAGGGAGATTTTTCTGTTCTGATTTTAATTTAAAGAAAATGTTTTTCTGATTTAAAAAAAAAATTGAATGAATATTTGTTTTTTTTGTTTTTTTGTTGTTGTTTATTTTGATTGCAATGTTATTCAAAAAATATCTTTCCATAGAAATGAAGTTATCTTTAAGCAAAATGTTTGTTTCCGTTTATTCTTTATTCTACTAAATGGTTATCATTTTATTTTATTCATTAAAAATATACTGACCTTGATCTCAAATGGAGTGCTGGATTGGCCTAATGGATATAGTCGTGGACTATGAAATTGGCTAAGCCGCTGTGTTCAAACTGCCTTTCTATCAATTGTGATTGAATTGCACTCTTTTGGGAAAGGTATAAGCACCCCCCCACACACACACACACACATCTGTGGGTAAAATAGGAACTTTTTAAAAATAATAGTACAAAATAATTGTTTACAATAGGGTTAATATACAGTTAAAGAGACAAATTAAGTCATGACCCCTACACAACTAGCCACAGAAAACTAAATACTAAGTTCCTACGTACGACCTGAAAAGAAACTGAAACCTAAAGAAGCTCTAAATCATTTCAGTAATCCTAGGAGCCACTGGGCTCATGAAAGAGAACTTAAAAAAAACTACTTGGCAATGCACCCTGTGAACCAAAGGCAAGAGAGATAGATCCAAACAATTGCACTTAAAGAATCATAAAAAGATCTCTCGGTTGGAGTCTGTTAAATAGTGGGTAAATGTTGGATGCCACATGCTCAGCAAAAACAGAAAAGAAAAGTGAAAACATTTTTTTTTAAAGTGACACACATGTATACATTTTAGTTATATTTATTTTGAAATCATAAAGAAATATATTTATGCGAATAGACAAATTTCAAATGCTGATCAAAAGAGAAAGTGTTTGTTTGGTTTAGACAGACCCTAGGAAAATCTATTTCCAACATTACCAGCTGGACCCTAGGGTAAGTAGAAGAATGTAGATTATAGAAATGTAGAAGGTTCACTGAAGTGGAAGAGCAGCAAAGAGAAAGTCTATAGAATTATTTGCATACCTACAACCCGTTTTTCTCAAAGACCACAATAGCGTGCCATCAACGTTTGTTGATACTCTATATTTCCCTTGTATTCGAAAAAACTGAATTTCAAAATACTTAAAATTTCAAAACAATTTTGGAACATTGACAGACAGTGCTTGGCTCTAAAAAAAAAACAAAAAATAAAACAACTACTCCATGAAAGATGAATAAATGTATATCACATTGCAATCTGAATTATAATTTTTTTTTAACTTAGTTCACCCCAAACAAGGCAAGTTGCCACTGTAGACGTAAGGGGCTACTGAGAATTAGGGTGAAAGTTTTTGGGGTCATCCTAAGTTGGGATCTGTGCAGCAAGATGCTTGTTCACATTAGTTTTAAATTTTTGCATGTCAATACAGTCGGGGAAACAGATAGCAGGGAGGGAATTCCAAATGCCGGCAGCTCGATTAAAGAAGCTATTGGAGTAGAATACTCTCTGGCATCTGGGGACCTCCACAGTGACTTGATGAGATCTAGCTGGTTGTCGGGTTGGTCGCATGTATTTACATCGACGGGGCACTAGAGTAACAAGTTCATCGGAGCACATTCCATTAAAGTGCTTGTAAAGCAAACACAAGGATGCAGCATTGCGGCGATGGGACAGGGGCTGGAACTTGGTTGATAGAAAGGGACCTATTAGATTAGATATTCTTTTTTGGACCTTGTCTGAGAGGGAGAGACTAGTGAATGGTGCACCAGCGCAGATATGACAATAATACTCCATGCATTGGTGGATAGTGGATTTGTAGAGATATAGAATACTGTCAAGTGAGAGAAGTTTTCTAGCACAGTAGAGGGAGCCAACTTTCTTTGACCGAGGACGGAATAGACAAAGTGTAGTATCTGTTCTGATGCTACACTTAGTCTATTCTGTCCTCGGTCAGTAAAGGAGTTTGAACTCTCAGGTAGGGTGTTATTTGCCATGACACTCGGTGGTTAAAGAGGTTTCTTGTAGTTGGTGAAAGAAAGGAGCTTTGTCTTAGCAGCATTAAAAGTTACCATCCATTTATGATCCCATTCCACTACAGACTGGAGTTCACTTTCTAAGGATTCATCCATTGCCGCGGATATGTGTGTGTCCATCTTACCCACATGATGAGGTTAGAGCGTGGTGTCGTCAGCAAATATACCTATCTCAGACACAATGTCATCAGAGAGATTGTTTATGAAAATCAGGAACAATAAAGGTCCAAGGATCGATCCCTGGGGTACACCTGCATTTATGGCATGTTGTTTGGATGAACGGCTATCGAGGACAACCTGGATCTTTCTTTTGGTTAGGAAGGATCTAATTATATTAAATATTCATCCAGTAATACCATATGAATTAATTTTTATGAGAAGACCTTTATGCCAGACCTTGTCAAAGGCTTTGGATATATCAAGCGCTTCCACCCTAGCTTCACCTGCCTTGTCCAGTGTATGATATATGCGTTCAGAGATAACTGTTAGGATATCCACAGTAGACAGTGCTTGCCTAAATCTATACTGATAGTCAGATTGATTAAAGATTGAAAGATTTTAGCGAAGAGTGGGAGTAGACTGATGGGGCGATAATTCTATCTCCAGCATTCTTGAAGACTGATACCACAGAGGCTATTTTCCAGCTATCAGGGAAGCAATATTCGGCAAGGCATTTGTTGTAGAGTTTGGAGAGGACAGGGGCCAGTTCAGCAGAGCATTTCTTTATTACTATTACTGGTATAAGATCAGGCCGACAAGCTTTGGAGGTGTCAAGGTTTTTTATGATGCCCCGGACATGAGATGGGGTGATGGCCAGGTCATCAAGTGTGGCTTTAGTCTGCAATGGGAAATTTGGGAGGGAGTGGTTTGCGGAGTTTAAAGTAGAGTTCAAGGCGAAACGCTGGACAAGTAGTTCAGCCTTATCAGTTGTTGTGCAAATGACATCATTGTGGTTGGATAGCGGGGAAATTGTTGATTGTCTATTGTTCATCACACTATTGAAGATAGGCTGCTTTGTTTTATAGCTAACTAGCTGAACTACTCAGTGTTTTCCGGAGGTATGGATAACAATAGGAGTATTTAAAAAAAGTGTATAACATCTTTCTTTCTCCCTCTCTCTACTCCTATCTACCCCTTCTCTCTCTCTCTTTTCCTACTCCTTTAATTTTTCTTTCTCTCTACCTGACTGTCACCCCCGTTCTCAATTAGTTCAATATAATAATAAAAAAAGAAAGCTGACTGCCTGTTTGACCTAATTTCAGTGTTGTTTTTGAAACAGTTACCGGTAAGTGTGATAAAAAGAAAGCCCCTCTCCCCACGGTGCTAACGTCCATGCCCCTCGTGATTGTTACAGTATCTCTCTTTACCGTAACCAGGTCGAGGTCGCATTGAATCTTATTATGTAAGGTTTTTAAGTGTATCTTGTGTAGTTTCTAACTTTTAGCCAGACACACAGAGACTAAATTACGACTTTCTTTTACATAATAGATTGAAGACAATAAATCTTTAAAAAACTGTTAAAAAGTACACAAAAGTTTCTTTCCAACTTTGGAACACAATACCACGGGTCTGCATCCCAACTGACTACAGCAGGGTCGTTTTCAAATCGAATGTTAAATTCTTGTTGAGCCGTCCTCTTTAATAATCTAATTCTGACCAGTCTCAACCATTGTTACTAATCCTCACGTTGCTGTTTCACTGTCCTCCTGGCAAACTCATTGACCCTTATCCTTGAGTGGCATATGGGCCTTGATAAGCGGTAACTCGTTAGTATATAACAAAAAGTACACAAATGGATTATTTTTTTCTCTTTCATGAGATTTATTTATCAGAATTATACAATACATTTTTGTTTTTTTGATCACAGCAAACTTTGCATAATCAAATTTTAAAACAAAGCAACAAGAAAACTTGAAGTATCAAGGGGAGATAACTCTCAACGCTCTAAATCTCTGGATGCCTTGGCCTTTTGGCTAGGAACAAAGTGTAGTATCTGTTCTGATGTTACACTTAGTCTATTCTGTCCTCGGTCAGTAAAGAAGAAATCCTTCTAGATTGAGGCAATTAAAATTTTTGTTCCAATCCAGAGTATCCCTTTTTAGGGAGCTGGATTTTCTCTACATTAAAAATCGACCGTGTGTCTAACTTTGTCCTTATGGGGAAACAAATAAATAGGAACAATTATGAAATAAGGAGAAAAAGATGCGTTTTAGTGTTGAAAAATCCAGAAATTAAAATAACGTAGATGAATTCTATCTACATTTTTCTATAGTGAATTCAGTGTAAAAAAAAGTTGCTGTTGAGTTAGCTCCCTTTTAGATTAACTATTTTCTCAGCAGGAAATATCTTCTCAGCCATTTGTTTTTCTCTGATAGTTTTATAAAAGTAGTCGTTGATGGGCAGAAGTCTGAACACACATAATATTAACGCCGGCATGCCTCAAAGATCTATTCTGTGCCCAACCCTCTTCCTGATCTTCATCAATGATCTCTCAAATCACATTCTTAGATTATTCGTTGACATTTATGCAAATGACACAACCATCCATGGCAACAATTTGAAGAGCATTAATTAAGTAAGATCTTTCTGATTCTCTCTCATTTTCGACCCGGAGCACATCGTGCAATGGAGAAAAGGGTGGCTGGTTACCTTTAATACGTTTAAACCCAAGCTTCTCTCCGTTGGTTCTTGATAAGCGGTGACTTGTTAGTTCATAAAAAAATAAGTCATCCATATGCAGTTATTGTTCTCTTGTTTAATTAAAAGTACCTGTTAGAATCAAACCTGTGATTTACCTGTGTGGGGCCATATTTATTAGTCGGCCATGGCTACTTATTTCTTTTTCTTTTTTTTTACCTCCACTTTTTGTTGTATACCTGTTCTTTGTGTTGGGTTAAACTCTATATTCAAAAATATATTTTTTATTGCATCCATAAGTTTATCTTCCTTGATCTTGTTCAAAGTAGAGTGTGTATTTTTGATGTCCAATCTGATCTTCTCAGCACCGGAAACGAAAGAGGCTGATTGAATTTTTGTTCACTATTTTTTTGTTTTTGTATATGAACGCGAATGTAAACATTTGACTGTTTAAATCTTTTTGGTAACGACGGAACTCATGTACTTTGCTACTTGTACGTCTGTATCTTGTTGTAAAGATTCAACTAATATTCTTTTTATTTTTTCTTATTTGCACCTGCGCTAGTCTGGCACCGCCTGAGCGCTCTCTTTGGTGCATGTGTTACATAACATAATATTTTAATCTCAACAATTAACTCCTTTTTTTTCGTTTTCAGTTTTATTCATTGATAACTATTTATAATATGATCTGGTGATATGAATGTTGCGTTTGACTATGACTGAAGATAAATACGTCAATGTTTGAACAGCATAGGGATGGACAATAAAAGTGGAATTAATTTGATTTTTAAACTAAAAAATGAATATCACAGATTGAAAAAAAATCTACCAAATATCAGAGTATTATCTAATATTAGTAAATTAAAATATTTATTTTATTTAAAAAAAAACAAAACTTATAGATTTGGGGAAAACATTTCATATAACTTCTATTTTAAATGTAAAAGACACTATATAATACTTGTTCTTGTTTTATTTGGCGAGGAGCAAAGTGTAGTATCTGTTTTGATACTACACTTCACCTTTTCTGTCCTCAGTTAGTGAAGTAGAAATCCTTCTGGACCAAGGCAATTTTTATTTTTGGCAAAATTCAGAGTGCTCCTTTTTGGGGAGCTGGATTTACTCACATTAAAACCCGATCTTGTGTCTTTCTCTGCACTTGTGGGGAGGCAAGTAAATAGGGATACTATATAATGCTTACTATTAAGATGGTTGACAGTGAGAGCACCTGTCAGTTGTAGGAGACTATAGATTTGCGTTCTGGATGATCGTTGAGGGTAAACTGTTACCAATAAAGTAGTTGCCTCTGTCTTTGTATCACTGGAATAATCTGATGGAAAGGTAAGAACTGATAAGAGGAGCTTAAATAATAAAACAAGCCAAGAATGGTAATTCCAAAATGGGAGATTTTAATCGATGGTGTTCTAGTTTGGATTGAAAATTCTGTCTAGAAACACACCAGAAAGGACATTCTTACGATGAATCCATTCAGTCTGCGAGTTCAGCTGTAGCACCATGGGGACCAATTCTTTGATCCCAGCAGATTATCCGGACAACGGTTCATCATGCTTGAGTCTTCTTGGTTTGACGACACGTAACAGCAGATCATCCGCTCTCATCTTCTTATTCATTGTTGTTCTGTTGTGTTGTGTTGTTGACTAATAGCAGCGGTTGTAAATAATTACAGCACAAAATCATTTGGGGTTCAACAATGTATTTGGAGGGGGAGTTATCTTTTATTTTTCTGTGTACATACATAATACATTAACCCATCCCTAGTAGGGTAATGGGAGCAGCTCTCCAAAGCATAACCACTCTCTTGCCATTCAGAACAAAAGAGGAAGATCTCGGCTAATCCATTACGTGTCTCTGGTGACTTCCTGTCTGACGTGTAATTTGAATTTTTAAACTTTTCACTTCTAATGGAATTTTCCACTACTGTTACCAGATGCGGAAAATACCGTTTTTTTAACATTATTTTCACGCATCCGCATTTAAATATCACTAAATAGTACTGGACATGATATTTCAATAGAAGTGAATGGATTAAGTTTAGGGAACTTCTGCTATTATAAACTAGTAGAGCGTTATCGCTGTCGACCAAAGGGAGAGTCTATCGGCCATGTGTGCACAGTGTGCTGATGTATGAAATATGTCTTGCATGGAGAGAAATGATATGATGCAATAGATACGTAATGTGAGTCTTATAAAACAAGCTTAGATCTGATGACCACAGAAGAAGATTAAAACAGGCTAGTACAGCGAGCTATGTGCAAAACATGAGACTTTGTTAGTTTGGTCACATTGAAAGAATGGATGAGAATGCTTGGATTAGTAGATGTAAAACAGTTGAGGTAGCAGGGTCAGTTGGCAGGAAGAGGTCAAGGAAAACATGGGAGGAAATGATTAGGAAGGATTTGAGAGAAAGAGGAATAAACAAAAATCTGGTCAGAGATAGATTAGTTTGGAAGTCAATTTTTAAAAGCTGTCCAACATTAAACCGATGATGATGATAATGATGAAGAAGAATGAAGACTGATGATGGAAAATGAAGATGCTGAAGAAGAAAAATGAAGAACATGATGATGATGATGATGATGAATGAATGGAGTCTTTTATAAGGTTGTGTGGATGCATGTAAAAAGTAAACACTTGTTGCTGAGTGTTTTTTAATTTTATTTTACGTGCTAACCGTTTAATACATCTGTTTTCAGTATTAGTCTTGGCATGATGACATACACGTTTTAGACGACTATAAAACTATAAGCGTGGATTGTTAATGCTTTTTTTCTCACGATTCAGGCTGTAAAAGAAGATATTCAGGTGATAGTGGGGATGATGATGATAACGATGATGATCCCTATTGTAAGTATCACATTTATTCTTTCGAAAAATCTATAAATCTCTTCTGTTGATTCTAGCTAATTATGACATTTATTTTTATTTTTTATACAAAGTTTCATATTTGTTATCCTTTAGATCAGTGGTTCTTAATGTAGAGTGTATCCCTCATAGGGGGAGACTTGATTTTTAAGGTGGATAATTGAATGCGACTGAGGTGGTCAGGGTGCAAATTATAATTTTTATTAGGGCAACCTAACAAAACAGAATAGTTATTTCCCCTTGGATAAAAGAAGTCGTCTGCCATGACAGTTGAAAAGTAAACAGAATGGCTCTCACGATCAGACTAAGCATCTTGCGTTCAGCGGTTTTCTACATTTCATTTAATCAGTGTTTTTGTTAAATAAATTTGTTAAAGGTTCTACTTCGTCCTTTCTTCATTTTTGAGTTGTTATTAAACCAATAACAATGTGTAAACATCATGTTAGGCAATGTCCTACGAATGGACACTGACACTCTCGCATAGATGGCACTAGACTTTGCCGTTACTGGCTCGCAAGCCTACCAACCGCGAATAGGACGGCACTGCACAAATCTGCTGGGCACACTACGTGCTGACCTCAAGCAGGCGGGACTAGGACCACTATGTACAGCGAAACAACTTCATTGCCTATGACAACTTGCGCATAACAAGGCCAGATGGCCTGGGACTAGAATGGAGGACCGATTGCAGCTACAGGATGTCATTTGACTACCGTAGCCGCAGAACACAGTTTTAATAATAAAATAAATAATAAACATCAGACGTAACAAATTTTTATTTAGAGGAGGTGGGGGGTCGATGAGATAAACATATGTAGTTTATGTTTTGGAATTTTTTAGATGAGGATTGATAATTTGCCTTATTCAGACTACTATTCTCATTTTGGTTATTAGTTTCACCATTTTTCGGCCTATGTAACCTCCGACCGTCATCAAGTGCATCTTTTCAAACTTGGGAATCTAAACTAAATTTCAAACTCAACCTTTTATTCAATCCACAGGGGTAGATTACTTAATACATCTACTCTGTCATAACTGACACAATGAGAACAATCTGTCTCCGTTAATTGAATAAAAGAGCTCAATTCGAAATTCTGTATCGATTCCCGAGTTACACCTGAAGAAATCGACGCTTACATCAGCTGAAACATTATGAAAATAACAATGAAGATGAGAACAGTAATCCAAATAATCCAAACAATAAATATTTAGTTTATATTTCAGATGTTACTTTAAGTAAATACTTCGGAGGGTAAAAAGGTTTTTATTGTGTCGTTATCATATAATCACAGTATGCTATCACTCTTCATGTACATCTCACAAGAGGTCATAGTAGAGCCTTATTTATTAAATTGGATTTAGAAATGTGATTCGAAGAGCTTTTGCTAGATTAACCTCATAAGGCTTATTATAATGTTTATTTTCTCTGTTTCGAGGCAAAGAAATCCATTTTAAGCTGAAACTGAGTTCACTTTTTAAATTATAAGAATTATATATCAGCACGTGGAAGGGGGAGGGCCATCAGAATTTTAGAGGTGTTTAGGTGGAGTATGTCCAAAAGTAAAGGCTGGGAACCTTTGCGTTAGATGAATTGATTTATTTTGGTAAAACATGTTAGTTTGACAGATTGGTTATTTCAAGTTTTCCATTTCCTCAGATACTTATTCAATACCAATTCTCTGTTTTAAAAGTAAATTACTTACCTATTTTCTTTGTAAAATATTTTGAGCCAAAACTAGCAATATTTACTTGTATTGTGTACATGTTCTATCGTTAATGCTTATGGAGCAAAAATATTTTAATCTCTATTTTTTAAATCGCATTCTGCATTTCATTTCAAAATAGTTTTCAGACAAACTGTCACCTGTGCACCTACAGCAGCCAGATAAATGTCTCTAATAGTGAAGACTCTGAAAATAATGTTGATTCATTTTAGTCTACCAGTTTATTTACGGTAAATGATTGTTAACTTTTTCCTGTTTTTATTGTTGCAGCTCGGAAAAAAAGGAGGAGAAGGAATAAACGGTTCCATCAAAGAGCACTTTCCCTTGATGAACTTTTGGAAAGTCCAACCTTTAAAAAATTTGCAACATCTATTGAATATGTCTTTGATACAGCAGAAGAAGTAGATTTTGGATCACTTGACCCAAGTAAGGATTTTAAAATCTTCCTTTACACACACACACACACACACACACACACACACACATATATGTATACTTAGGCAGCAAGTCATTATCCAAGCAAGCGTTGTTGAACGTTACGGAACTTTCTCGTTTGTAAATCTTCTTTGTGAGGTTCTCAAACTGTCGAGCTATCCTACTGGTTTCAGGTGGCAGTCCATAGAGTATTTCCCCGATTGTTCTTAATTCGGCCATTTTTTCGAGCGCTTTCGACTTTCTTAGCTGTCTTCAGGATTAGGTTTTTTAAAATAAGAAGACTTGAGTTAATGTTTTATAAATATCGTACAGGGCGAATGAAAGAAAAGAGAGGGTGTGTGGTTGAGTTCATTTTATTCTATCGTTTGTGTATTTGATTTTATTGTTTATTTATTTTAATAATTCGATATTTATTTATTTATTAATTATATATATATATATATATATATATATATATATATATATATAATGAATGATTGCCCCAAATTGCTAAAGTTGGATTTGCAGAAATCTTGTAATTTTTCTTTAATAGTATCCTTAAGAGTCGACATTGCTGTATGATGTTCTATTGGTAGCATGTTCTAAAAGCCCCAAATAGCATAACCCAGAGAGTATAGATCTGGGCAAGAAAGCGACTATAAACATGATTCTCCCAAAATTGCAAATCTTGTATTTGCAGAAATCTTGTATTTATCTAGCTGTGTGGGCTGAAGCACCATCCTGTGTCTATACATAATTACCATTAGGGTAGTTTGTTCTAAGCCATGGCAATACCTTGTGTCTCAGTCTTGTAGTAAGTATTAACATTGATCTTTTCATCGGCTTTGCAGAATTGTATAGGCATTTTCTTTCCATCGGAAGCCACAACACCAAAGGTCATAACTTGAGTAGGGTGTTTTGTTATGAATGTCCCCTTAACTTTAGCTGTAGATTTTGTGATAAATCTGTCATTTTTGCGGTTCAAAACAGCATCGACAGTGAATATCTTTTCATTTGAAAAGATTGTTATAGTTGAGGGTTTCTTCTTGAACCATGTAATAATTTTATTGCACATTTCCAATCTATTTTTCCCCCGTAGCTGTTATCAACACGTGTTTTGGGTTTCTTATGTTAAATTTTAACTTCAAATCATATTTTACTGCATCACTAGTGGTTTTGTTTTCTACCTTAAGTTCAATTGTGATTTTTCTAATGGATTTGGTTGGATCCTTAAGAATTTGGGATTCGAGGTCTTTAATAAAAGCTTTGGTAGGTTTTTTAACTGATTCCTCAACTTTCAGACTTCCTCGTAATAGTTTTGCTCATAGTTATTTCATTCTTCACATTATAAACAGACTTTATGGACACTTCAACTATTCTTGAAATTTTCTTTATGTGGGACGAGTGTATTCAGCAAATCACACACTCTTTGACGTTTGCTTTTCTGATTACTCATATGGGCAAAAGTTTCTGAAAAGATGAGAATAATAGTGTTAGGTATGATTATCACATCAATTTATGCTAGGTTTCAAAACAATTGACTTAGAAAAAACAAATTAACATACATTGTAAATTTTGCTTCCCCACCCTGTATATAAATGATTTTATATAATTATAAGGAATTATAGGAAAATTTCGCTTGGAGCTAACTAAGCAAATTGTATCCAATTAACAATGGGGAAAGATGCTTGATATTCGTTACATGAAAGAGTACAGCTTTAAGTGTATAAATACATTCCTCAACATTTGGACGTTGGTTTTACTGTTTTTTAAATGTTTTTTCTGATGAGAGAGAAAGAGTTATATCATACTAGACCACCCGTGACCCGTTGGGTCAGTTTGTTATATTAGCTATGGAATTCATGTATGAGCGTGACACTTGTGGCATAAAGAAAATAGTTTTTTTTACATAACAGAAGCATTTCTATGAAAGTATATTAAAATGAAAAAAGAATATAGATAGATTTCTATGAGTCGTTCTGTTTATTATAATTGTTTTTTTTTATGTAATATGTGTAAAACATATGATTCAAGTATTTGCTGTTTAAAAAACAACAAAAGGAAACACTATTTAATGTAATAGAAATGTGTGCATTTACCGATTCAGCTTTCTCGCGTACGTAACGAAAACAGAGGGAGTAGGAGTGGTGAAATCTATGAGAGGGAAAGTGGGAGGTGGTTTCGTTCACCGACCGCTAGTATGGTTGATATTAATAATGAGTGTTGTTTTTTTGTTTGTTTGTTTTTGTTTTTTAAAAGGGAGGAGATTTTTTGAAACTGCGACAGACTTTACGAAGTCCTCCCGTTGAATGTTTTTAACCGTGAAGAAAACAAATAAACTATTTGATGAAATTAAATGAAATTGTTTAAAAATTTCCAGAATGAAAAATTTCATGCGTTCGTTAATCATAATAGAGAATAACAGAATTGGAATAACAGATTGAAGACGATGCTATTTACGCATGCGCAACCGGATGTTGAAAACCGGAAAGCTGAAAGCTGATTGCAAACATACAAGAACAATAGAGTTTTAGTATTATATAGATTGGCAGTTCTTTGAGAACATATCTTTCTTGATCTTTGGCTGCTGACTCGTTTAATAAAAGTTTCTCTTGAAACTAATGTAAAGATATTCATGTTTGACAGAAGTTTTTACTTTTGAAACCTTGTTTAAATGTCATTTTTAATCTATGAATTCGTATATATTTTGGAGTGTTCCAGTATATATTAAAATAATGCTCAATACAGTTATTTGTAGAGCTTTGCAGTATAAATATGATGAATTGTTATATTTGTATTTCCATTTGTCATATTATTATCATTATATATATATATATATATATATATATATATATATGGAAACCTTTTTAGACAGATAGATTTTATTATGCATATTTTTTCAGAATTCCTCATGAATAAATTAGGGATGTGAGACCTGCTTTTTTGTAATTCAGAAAAAAGTGGAAATCTGCTTTTTTCTTTCTAAATTCGAAAAAAAAAAGTTGATTTCAGCTTAAATCTGCTTTTTTTTCTAAATTAACGAAAAAAACGGATTTCAGCGTAAATCTGTTTTTTTTTTTTTAAATAAGAAGTCTGATTTATGTCTTGACTCCATTTCATTTCTCTTTTTCTTTCTCTTTTTTAAAATTTTTCCTGTCTTCCTCTTCCCCTGTCTTAATTCCGTTCTCTTCTCTCTGGAATGGAAATGTTAATTTTTCCAAACTTCAAACAATTCACGGTAAATTAGTAGGGGGGCAGTGGCACCCCAGGTTGGGAAATCATCTTGTTTTCAGATTTTCTTGCCATTGGTCACTCACATCCATGATATACACTATATTATATAACTGATGAATTGAAGTGTATTTTAAACAGTTGTAATCAGAGGTTGGAAGTTGATTTAAAAAAAAAAAATGTGTATATATATTTTAAATAACATCTGGCGTGACTCCGATTTGTGACTGCTGCACAAAATGCTGACTATTAACTCCGACTCTCTATCTGAAGCGGAGAGTCAACTAAAAAAAAATATAATTCCAACTTTAGAGTTGATTTTAAAAAAAAAAACACCCTGACCCAGACAAAAATTGATGACTCCTGTCTCCTTGTTCTAATAATATTTCTATTTTATCCTAATTTTTAACATTTTCTCATTTTTCTTTTATCTAGATGATGATGATATTGAAATTCCGCCCGAATCATTGATCTCTAAACAGATTTTGTCTGAAATCTGTAGCGAGGCAGCAAAGCTGAAATCCATGGGTGTGTTCAATCAGGTAAATGCAGTGCTGATTCTTATAAATTAACTGTTGGGCCAGGTGGCGAAATTGTAGATGTAAATATTGTAGAATTTAAATATCTGTTACATGGATCCTGGCTTTGATAGAGTATATACGATGGTCGCATCTTTGGCATCTACCAAGACCCACGCTAAGATATAAATTGTAATAAATTTCGAAAACGGATAAAAACGTGAATGTTGAATGAAAGACATGAAACATGGTTAACAAACATATATATATATATATATAAAAATATATATATATATATATATAAAAATATATATATAAATATATATATATATATTTAAATGAAAAAACCATTTATTTAATTTTTTTTTTGTTTTTTTTTTGCAAGCTTTCGTTGTAGAACAACTTTGTCAGGCAAGACTGTCTTATAGTTGTTTTTCTTCTTCTTCTTTCTCATTTTGATGGTATTAACCCCGAGGGGTCGAATGACAGTAAAGGCAGACGAGCACGTCAAGATCTAGAAAACGTTAGGATAAGTAGAGTCCGGTCGATGTTATGCGCAGATTTGCGCTTTTTGAATAAGGAAATTGACAACATCTTTGAAGCATGCGTGAAAATGTATTTAGTGAAATATTTTTGAAAATCAATGCATCGTGCAATTTAAATGAAAAAATCATTTATTTAAATTTTTTTTTTTTTTTTGTAAGCTTTCGTTGTAGAACAACTTTGTCAGGCGAGACTGTCTTATAGTTTTTTTTTTCTTCTTCTTTCTCGTTTTGATGGTATTAACCCCGAGGGGTCGAATATCACAGTAAAGGCAGAAAAGCACGTCAAGATCTAGAAGATGTTAGGATAAGTAGAGTTCGGATATATATATATATATATATATATATATATATATATATATTACAGATGATTGAAAGATATTTTCTATGAGTAAATTGTTTGTTAGAAAAATTAAATGTTCGAAGTGTGCATGTCTATATTTGTTTTCTGTCTGTATATATGTGTGTGAGTGAATTGAGTAGTTATTCATTTCCATTAGCCTGGAAGGGCAGGGAAGGTGAGCGTAATATCATGTTAGTGTACTGTTTTGTTCATGGCTAAGCTCTTTTGTCCCTCTGTGTAAGGAATGTTGAAATTCTAATCTTTTTATGCTTGGCGACCACGTCAAAGAGTGAATTTACTTTTGGGTGCCAAAAATGATTTTGTCGTGCGGATGTAATTGTAAGCACATCATATGACAGTTATTTTCGCTTTTTTGTCGAATTCTTATTTGGAGTCTCCGTTTGCAGGAATATGTAATTGCTTTTGTAGAGTTTGTTTGTGGGGCATGGTGTGTGTGTTTTCACACACGCAGTCGGTTTATTAATATATAGGATTGGGATACATGTCAGTCCTATATATCCACAAACGTCTTTTGGGTCTTGTTTATTTTGGGGGGAAAGTACTCATGGATGGGATGAGGTAACTTATGCAAATCCATATCCCATTAACATGCCTACTTGTAAATAAACTCCTCCTGAAACAACAACAACAACAATCTTAAACTGAAACATTTTAAGAAGGTTTTAAATGTTAGCACGCTCACTCACTATCAAGGTTTATCGTCAATGTTTCCTTTTACAAGATGGTCGAAATTCTGTTCAAAAACATTCAAAGCACCTTTTTAAAAAAAACTTTTAAACTTTATTGGAGTTTGAACTCTGATCGTTTGCACAATTACCTGCACTTATTTAATCCCTGATTTATTTCACTTCCTATATGAAACACAAATGATAGATTGTAGACAAATTGACGCAAATACAGGTAAACACAGTGATAGACAGTCTGTGCTGTAGAAACATACAACACTTGAACAGCTAGCATAAATTTTTATCGCCAACCAAGACGATAAGACATGGCATATTTTAGACACAGGTTTTTTGATCATCGACAAAGGTAGAACTGTAAAAAAAATCCGAAAACATTGTTTCAGAAACATGAATACAAAATGGAGGAGGAGTTTACTAATAAAATTAAAGAATAGAAAACATTTTGAGCATAAAAGATGATACTAGAAAGAAAGAAATACAATTATGCTAGGAAATTGATGAGTTACAAGCGATTAAATGGAGATTCACAGCTAAAATAATTGGGGATGATGCACTGGAAGACTCTCACCGGTGACGGGTTAGAAGAAATCCCCTAAGAAAGAAGGGCCGGTAAAGGGAGATAAATGCTAGGGGGTCAATTCTACACTAGACAGAACACAGACTGTAGCGAGTTTTTGGGTAGTCTCCTTTGATATTTGATCCAAATTTCTCGGAGATGATGTCATGCTCTCTGCATAGTTATTTCTGTGGAGGATTTTTCTTAAATTATCCATCTATGTATTGCTGTTATATTGCCTTTGATTGATCTTATAGGAAACAGACATTTTTTTTAATTAAAAATTTAAAAACAAATCTCTAAAAACAAATCTCTAATTAAATATCTGAATGCGCTGACTCATTAAAAAAACTCCTTAAATACTTAAAAATTATTATCATATTTTTTTCACTTTTACACAAGCCAGTCCATTTGGCATAATGGTAAGAGTGTTTGTGAATTAGCCAGGAGAATAGGGTTCAATCCTCGGTCGAATCATACAAAAGACATAAAAAAATGGTACTTGATGTCTCTTTGCTAAACACTCAGCATTATAAGGTGTGGATCAAGAGTAAGTTAAATTATCCTGGGAAAGGAGTGGCACTCTCCCCTACATCTTGGTCTAGTAGTTAATAAAAAGCATGCCTTCGGATTGCACTCAACTGTGGTTGACCACTTTACGTTTTTTTTACATACTTCTTCAGCACTGACTTCTTTAATAACTTTATTTCCAGAAATGTAATCATGCCATGCACATATACAAAGTAAAAGATGATGATGATGTATTTTCTTTCATCTTTTTTCCTTTCAGATTCCTGCAGATAAACTTGTGAGGTTACTGACCATTTTACAATGGAATGTTCGTGATGGCATTAAATTGACACCAAATATTAACAAGGTATGCTGTTATTACTAATTAGTAATTTTAAGTTAATAAAATTTAAGTTAACATAACTTTCCTTTCTTCCTCTGTGTGCCTAGCATCAAAACAAAATTTCCACGAAAAGAGTTTCTATCCAAGAACTTGCAATCTCTGGGACTCATTATCACAGGACTGCTTTCCTTCAGACTACAACATGGTCGTCTTCAAATCTAATGACAATACATACATATCATAAACCGTCTTCATAAGTAATCAAATTTTGTTCATTCCATTCATAATTTTCAATTTTCTTATAATATTCATCATCAGTCAACTGACAGCATCTCATTAAACTTTATCCTCGAGTGGCTTTTAGCCTTGATAAGTGGTGATTCATTAGTCAAAAAAAAAAAAGATGCAATAACAGTAACAAGTTACAACATTGATATCATTATTTTTCCTCTTTAAAATAATTGTCAGAGTCCTTATTCTCATATCCCTTAGGGCAACCTTAAGACACGGTTAGCTTAAAGTGGGGTCTCTGTCATTTGTTAGTGAAGACGAGCTGACAGAAATCAAAGGTCCTGATTGGTTGAACAAGATCACATGTCAGGAGATAGAAGGTAATTTTGAAATAGTTAACCATTGTTATTTCTTATTTTATATATATTTTTATTTTAAAGGAAGAAGATGATGACGACAGTGATGATGATGATGACGAACAGGTTCTTTGGCGAGAGCTAACCATGGAACGTGTGCTGCGGAGCATGGATGCCTCTTTAACTGCAGTCTACATCATGACGGCACCTGAAATGCCAAAGCAGGTGTTCCTAGAGGATGTCATCGAGAGGATTATCTTGTTTACCAAGTGGCAATTACAGAACACTGTTTATCCAGAATTTGACCCAGTCTACAGAATAGATCCTCATACCAGAGGTAAAACTAAACACCAACATATCTCTCTTATCTGGTTGTGTCTTTACAAACACAATGTCATTAAAAAACAGATACATTCTTGTCGTTAAACTTACTGTACCTGCCCGCTGTTGCCTGGGACTATTTTTGTTTTAAGTTTTGTTGTTTTGCTTTTCTGAAATTCTTTTTAACTATGATGTTTTTTTTATACTTATATTTTAAAATATTTAGTGTTATTCATTTACCATTTTATTGGCCTATTTTTCATAATATATATATATATATATATATATATATATATATATATATATATATATGAGTAAGTGATCCTTTTCTTTTTAGAATATTTTTTGTAAAACTTTTATCAAAAAGTGAAACAAACATAAAATGATTGATTTTTCTTTTAAAAATGAAATTATACAGTAATTAAATTAAAAGAAAATGTTATATTTGAAAAATACTTAGAAATTCATGAAATGCAATTATAATGTTTTGGGAGAAAATACTCTGAAATTACTAGATTAGATCATTTTTTTTATTAATGGGTTATTCAAGTTGTTTTATTGCTGTAATCTTTTATTTTTAGATAGTTATCATGGGAGTGTGAAATCTAAAAGGAACAGGTCACATATAGTGAAGAACAAATCAACTATTCTCCTCTACAATAAACTTTGTGAACTTGTTCAGGCCTTAGGAACACTATTGAATATTCAAGAGCTCACAGATACAGTCATCCTCCAGGTAAGCTTCACTTTTTCTTGAGTTTGGTGGGCTCCCTCCACCGTGCCAGTAAACTGCCAGTTTGGTGGGATCCCTCTACCGTGCCAGTAAACTGCCAGTTTGGTGGGCTCCCTCTACCGTGCCAGTAAACTGCCAGTTTGGTGGGCTCCCTCCACCGTGCCAGTAGACTGCCAGTTTGGTGGGCTCCCTCTACCGTGCCAGTAAACTGCCAGTTTGGTGGGCTCCCTCCACCGTGCCAGTAAACTGCCAGTTTGGTGGGCTCCCTCTACCGTGCCAGTAAACTGCCAATTTGGTGGGCTCCCTCTACCGTGCCAGTAAACTGTCAGTTTGGTAGGCTCCCTCTACCGTGCAAGTAGACTGCCAGTTTGGTGGGCTCCCTCTACCATGCCAGTAAACTGTCAGTTTGATGGGCTTCCTCTACCGTGCCAGTAAACTGCCAGTTTGGTGGGCTCCCTCTACCGTGCCAGTAAACTTCTCATACCTGACATTATCCTATATCTCTACAAAGCCACCATCCGCCCATGCATGGAATATTGTTGCCACATCTGGGCTGGTGCATCATCCGCTAGTCTCTTCCTCTTAGACAAGGTCCAAAAAAGAGTTGTCAACTTGATAAGTCCTTCACTATCCACCAAGCTCCAGCCCCTGTCCCATCACCACAATGTTGCTTCCTTGTGCCTGTTTTACAAGTACTTCAATGGATTGTGCTCTGATGAGCTTGCTGCTCTGGTACCCCCACGACGTAAATTCACTAGACCAACCCGACAATTTGCCAAATCCTATCCATACACTGTGGAGGTCCCCAGATGCCGAAGAGCTTTCTACTCCAAAAGCTTCTTTCCTCGTGCTGCTGGATTCTGGAACTCCCTCCCTACTTTCCTGACGTTACTGACATGCAGAAATTTAAAACTAATGTAAACAGACATCTCGCTGCGCAGCTCCTAATTTAGGTTGCATAAAAATATACAATTCCACCCCACATGGGAAATATAGAACAAGATATCTCTTTCTGGCTTTGATGCTCAAATGATTAGATGGCACTCTGGTTGGCTGCAATCTTGGCATGCCTTTCACAAAGCTTGGCGCTTTCTGGTAGCAGTCAGATTAGACTCTCAGAACGGCTTCACTCAAATGTTAGTAATATTTGTTTGTACATTGTTCAAGCATATCTCTCTCTATTTGTTTACCCTGGCAACATTTATTTATTTTGATTATATTGGGACATTTATGTAGCTTTAGTAATTATGTCTTTGATTTTCACCTTTATGTATCATATTTCGTATATCACTTTTACATCTGTCTCTTACAAACTTTTCAATGTGAGAATAAATCTGTGTGTGTGTCTATATATATATATATATATATATATATATATATATATATATAAATTATTTATTTAAAATCTATATGTTACATATTGCAAAGACGTATCATGGTTTCATTGACATGGGTAGACCGTTACTGTTTTAGAAAAGGCCCTTACAACTCATTTCAAATCTTCGGAAACTCACGAAATGAAGATAGTTTGAAACATGGAATTTGACGGTCACCATTTTCATTATCCGATGAATTCGCTCTCGCATTCTTACGATCGATCACTTTACTGGTTTCTTTACAATATACCCTGACACACTATATATATATATATATAAGTAAATTTAACCTTTTATTCATCATTGTCCTTTTTCTTCTTTATTTCTGATCTTGTGTGTGTTCTCAAGAAAACAACACACATGGCGACCACGTACCTTGGAAAGAAACCCAAACACATGGTTGCTAAAAACGTAAAAATACGAATAGAAAATATACATATTTTACGAGCTCATTAACTATTTACAAACATGTTCAATAAAGAAACTCTTGTCAGATGAACACTTAAGAGGTTTCATTGGAAAACCATAAACATTACAGAAGCTCCCGTCCTTTTCTGAATACAGCCGTTCTATTTGTTCCTATAGAGTTAGATAGGCAAGCACTATAATTATTCAAGATACAAGCATTGCTTGAGATGATCTCTTTACAAAGGTAACCCTTGATGTAATAAGTATGCTTGTGTTTAACTATTGTTAATTGACTCCACAAATTATTATCATCATCAATATCAATCTACTGGGCATTTAGAGTTTATTATCCATGTGCTTCATATGAGAATTGCTGTCAATTGAGTAATGGGTGCAACTTCGAAAAATCCTCAATAAGAAAAAACAAATAATAAATAAAAATAAAAACATACTGGTATTATGTATGTGACCGTGGCAAAACAAAGACATCATACACCAAAAATTACGTAAATTGAGCAAGTAGTTTTTTTTTTTTATCACACATAAGCAAATTTTACTAGTTTTTTCCATGCTCGCTTGCCACGTCTCCATCTTTGAAAAACAAGGGACGTAAGTCAGCCCAGCGTTACAAGCCCAGCTTGTCGTGACAAGCGAGCGTGGAAAAAAAGAATATGACAAAATTTGATTTTCTGAGATAAAAAAAAATACTTGATCAATTTACGTAATTTTTGGTGTACAATATTTTTGTTCCGTCCCGGTCACATATATAATACAGGTATGTATTTATTATTTGGTTTTCCTTATTGAGGCTTTTCCGAAGTTATATCAAATGCATTGATCCATTATTTCGGGTGATACTACTTGAATAAGAATGGCTTCAGTGCTTTACGTGAGAGGTTGGTATGTAAAGTCAGTGGCTTAATTGTACTAATATCACATGTGACATTCAAACTGTTTTCCTGCGCATGTTCTTGATGGTTGTCATGCTCAAACAAAGGGTGGCACCCATCATGTTGTAAGTATAAAAGAGAACAACAAAAAAACGAATTACATACTATCTTCAGAGAGCTTCATCACATGATTAAGAACAAAATTTTTGCCGAGACAGCAGGTGTTCCATTGTGTCAACACATGTGTGGATTAGCATGTTATACTGAAGTACTTACTAGAGGCATGTTCATTTTTTAAATTTATTTTCAGGGCGGTTTTGCCGTCCTCCCACATACAGCACCTGGTATTCCCAAATGGTCACCCATCTGGTACTGACCAGGATCAACATTGTTTAACTTCGGTGATCCAACAAGAACTGGCATGTCAACATGATTATGTTATATGCTCATGTACATACCAGATAAATTCTCTTAAAGACAACTGGTGATACCAGATCAGGCTGCCCTGTGGCTCCCTGAGACGAAATTCACCTACATTGACGTTTTTTGTTTTTCTTCTTTTTTTTTTTTTGTAAAACTTAATTATGTTCTACAAAACCAAAAACAAAAACAACAGCCCCTCTCCCTTTCTCCCTCCCCTTTTTTATTTTATTTTTAGAACTTGAAGCATAAATCTTTTACTATAATGACCAGATTCGGCATTAAATAACCCAAAAAGGGTTGATATGCCGTAAAACAAAACTACCAAACCAAAAACGATGATTAAACATTTGAAGATATAAAGAACTTGAAGCATAAAAACTTTTACTATAATGACCAGATTCGGCATTAAATAAACCCAAAAAGGGTTGATATGCCGTAAAACAAAACTACCAAACCTACCACCTTAAAGACAAAAAAATTAAAAAAAGAAAAACGTTATCAAGATTCAAGTCAAGTAAATGATTTCTCCATCATGATTCCTGTTTTGACTGATTTCTTTTCTTTCTCTTTCAAGGTTTCTACATTAGGCGTGTCAACATTTTTTGTTGAAGGTCTCAGTGAAATGCAATTGAATGCAATGAAATTGGTCACAATTGTGAGTAAACATTCTTGATATGACTGAAAATAATTTTTTTTTTTCCTTTTTTTTTTTTAAATTGAAGACTTTTTTTTAATAACTAATTATTTTAATGGAATTTTTTATTATTGAGGGGGGGGGTATTACAATTCTCAGTGAAATGCAATTGAATGCAATGAAATTGGTCACAATTGTGAGTAAACATTCTTGATATGACTGAAAATAATTTTTTTTTTTCCTTTTTTTTTTTAAATTGAAGACTTTTTTTTAATAACTAATTATTTTAATGGAATTTTTTATTATTATTGAGGGGGGGGGGGTATTACAATTCTACAGTTCTGTTGCATTAGTATAAAATCTGATGTTGAATTGATATTAATCCAAAGAAATTTCTGTAAACAAAATGTCAATAATTGAAAATTTCAAAGATTACAAAACTCCACCATAATTTCTTATTCACATGTTCACAAATTGATTATTTGATATATGAAATTAACTTTCTCTTCATATAAAGTTATATATGTTTATATCTTTATATATTTGTTTGTACAAAATTCACTCCTAAACTAATTAACGGATCTTTATGAATTTTGGAAAACATCTGCTAGCTGTAAGGGTCGTAATGTGGGCTATATTTAGTTTAATTTAGTTTTATGCAAAAGGGACAAAAACCCTTTGTGAAAATTCAAATACGTTCAATTTTTGTGAAATTTAATAAATATGTATTCGACATAACTTAATGAATATAATCAAAATTTCAGTTTGTTTAGAGTATTTCAAAGAGATTTTAGGGGGCACAACTTCCCATTTTGAAAATTCAAATATTTCAAATTGGCACTTAATTTGATCCATTAAGCAAAATTTCCCTAATTTTAATTTCTTCTTAAGATCCCCCTTAAACCTTAAATTTGATATAATTTCAAGAATAAAATCATGTAATGGATTTTGATCAAAATTAGCATAAGGATTCTAGACATAAAGTTTAGTATCATTTATATCTTGATTTTAATCTTTGTAAGGGGACATAAAAGTGGTACAAGACTGTTTTATTTGGCAAATTCATTTTACCTTGTTTTATATATGAAAATTCAAGTGATTGTTAATAAACAAACTAAGGAGTTTGTTTTATACAAAACATTGGCAGATGAAAGCTACTAAAATTATTTAAATATTACAAACGATTCACTTCAACACGAAAGAAATCATTTTAGCATTAAATGACCCACACCGGTCGATATGCCGTTGAAACAAATCGAACCAGAATGTAAAATATAGTTGACTGATTTTTTATACAAACACAAACAAAATGCTGATACTTGTAATGTTTTCATGTAATAAATAGAATTTAAAAATAAGAAAAAAATACTTTTTTTTTTGTCGTCAAAATGCATGGAATCGAAGCCTTTATGATAATAGAAAAAAAAAGAACTTGTATTATTTAAAAAAAAAAATGAGATGTTTTTGTTTTTTCATGGGAGTCATAAAAAGATCCACTGATATTTGATATCTTTTTTCTCAGCTGAACATTTCAGGTGTTAGGGTTAGGGTGTCTAATATGTTGATGAAATAAAATTTGTTTGATACAAAATATTCTTTTTCAACATTGGGACACTTTCTGAATATATATTTAATCACAAATTGAAATAATTTATTTTCAGATTTTTTCAAAATATGACAAGCATAGGCAGCTAATACTTGAAGATATTTTTGCATCTTTAGCCAGATTACCATCCAGTAAACGAAATCTTCGACATTACAGGTAATGTGATAAATTATTCAATGCAAAAATATGAGAGTCTATATTTTTTGTCTACTTTTGTCTATATTTATCTACTTAACACAATAATTAAGTTCATCCAGAACAATTTGATCCTTTTATAATTTGAAATCTACCTGACATATTGACATCTATTTGCCATCTGCGGAACACATTACTATGGGATTGCTACAACATTGTCATCTTCAAATCCAGGTTCAATAAATACTTGTCATAAACTATCCTTATAAGTAATCACATTTTATTTGTTCCATTCATTATTTTCAATCTAAGTGACAATCTATTCATCACATTACCTCTCGAGTGGCTTTTAGTCTTTATAAGTGACAAGCAGGGCTACCCCGGCATTACCTGGAGCCATAAAAACAAAATAGAAGAGGTTAAAAAGTGTGTGTAACGTCTTTATTTCAAAACTTCTATCTCTCTACCTCTCTCAATCCGTCTCTCTATCTTTCTCTCTTCCCACCTTCCCCGTTTTTCAACATCCTACTCCCCCCTAAACACTTCTACCCAGCCCAGTTCTCTTTATTAAAAAAAAAGAAAAAATAATAATAATAATGATTTATATAATAGATAACATTGAAAATAGCTGAAAAACCGACTGAAACCCACCCACACTTTCTGATGAAACCTGACCCAGTTGACCCCCAAAAAATGAATAATTTTGTTTTTATTTTACATATTCACCAGGGCAACACCGATCAAGAATATACCAACTTTGTTTGTGTTGTTTTGTAACTTTTTGACTTTTAGCTGAACATACACACACAGACAACTGCCCTTTATATAATAGAAGAAAGTGACTCATTAGTGAATTAAAAATAAAAATCTTTTTCATAAAATGTGATGCAAATTTATCATCTTCAAATTTATAACTTTTCTTGAAAAAAATGTTTTCTTTTCCATAATAGTTATTCATCCGATAAATACTGTATATCTTTCATTTAGGAGCACAACTGAGCCATAATAATTGACCTGGGTCTATAAAATTTCATTTTAGACAGAAAGTACTTTTGAATTGGCATTTTAAAGGCTTCAAAATTACATTTAAATTTCTCACAACAGTCATAGAAAATATCATGTCACACACGTTTGTTTTCATTATATATATATATATATATATATATATATATATATATATATATTATAAACTTCTTTGTAATATAGCAGGAAAAATCCCAGCAGAGTGCTCGATTAATTGAGAATTAAAGTTAAAAATTAAAAATTAAGAGCGTAATATTTATTTATTTTGGTACAGAAAAAAAATTAGTCCAACATTCGTACCGTCGGTTTCAAGCACAGAAGGACTTAGCCATCCGGCTCTCATCAGCTTCTGTTGTCATCTGTCATATATATATATATATATATATATATATATATATATATATATATATAAATGGTAATGTGGCTGTGGAAAACTCGAAAGTGATTTTGAAGCCTTTAAATGGGTGGATGGAAAGTAATTTTTATGGTTCTTTTATCCTTCTAAACCAAAGATGAACAGTATTTTTTGGCGGAGCCACTATTCTATAAAAGAGCTAAAATGCATATATTCATCAAATAAATTACACACACGAAACACATGTACACATTTTTTTTTTAACAGAAAAATACATAGGGGAATTAAATATACATGTCCACACAATTTCTTGTTTGTGTATAAATAAAGATCTGGCCAGAGATAGGTTAGTTTGGAAGCCAATTTCTAAAAGCCATCGAACACATGCCAGCATGTAAAACAGACGCCAAACTGACTCTGATGCCGACGTAGTAGTAGTAATAGTAGTAGTAGTATCATGCTTACACAACTTTTGGCAAATTAATTAGCAGTGTCTTCTACTTTTTCATACAGATCTCTATCTTAATTTTATAGCATTTTTTGTGGTCTACTGTCCAGCAACAGCTAATATGTAATTGACCATACAGCACTTTGCACAGTAAGTGCTCCTTCCGGAATACAGATGCCATTACAGATCCAGTGAAATCTATATTGGATGATGGTAGCCTTATGCAATTAATATTTCTTATTCCAAGTTATCCTCAGGATAATGAAGCCCTCAAGAACCTTGACGTGGTGATTGCATAGGGTTCATGTGATGACAACTCCTAAGTAAATAGGTATTTTAATATAGTTGAGCTCCCATACACTTCTGTATATTTCAACTAAAGTATTTTGTATTAGTGATGAATTGACAATATTATTAAAAAAGAAATATTATCCTCAGCTTTATAATAAAGAGCAATGTGTGTATATATTAAATGATATAAAAATTAAAATATATATATATATTGATAAGAGATATCTTCTCGAATGGTATCCAGGGATATTGTGAAAATTCCTAATACTATAATAGATGCTGAATATTGGAAATACAACATTAATATAAGGTATATAAGAGTGAAAATCAAAACTGAACATATTTTATTTGCATATTTTCTTATATACTTTATATACAATATACATACATACATACATATATATATATATATATATATTTTTATTTTTAAATACAGATTTTAATCAGACATGGACCAGTGGTTTCTGACAAGAAACGGGTTGAATTCCCGATTCACGTCGTCTTCAGCATAGTCTGAAATAGTAAATGATGGAATTTCTTCAAAAAACATCCAACTGTTATGAAACGCTATGTACACCGAATTTTGAAATGGAGAGCCGACAAGGAACGCTTAGGACAGAAAAGCCGTTGAAAGATTCTATATTTAGAAGTAAAGCAAGAAAGAAAGAAAGAAAGAAAGAAAGGAGTGGGAAAGTAAAAAAATTAAATTTATAATAATAAAATATTACTTTTATATTTATATATATTATTTTCATATATATATATGTAGAAAATAATAAGAAAATAATTAATTAAGGTACGCAACTCTAATTAATTAAATAATCTAAAAAAAGGGGAGGTAACTATTTATCATTATATAAAATGTATATATATGTTTTTATGAATTACGATCATTTCAATTAATAATTCTCAATTCAAAGTAAAAACATGAACATAGATAAATATATAAATAAAAAATATAAATATAGATAAATATATAAATACATAAATAAAAAATCAATATATACATAAAAAATCAATCAATATATAATTAAAATATCAATATATAGATGAAAAATCAATATATAAATAAATCAATATATAGATAACAAATATAAATAAAAAATCTATATAAATAATAAAATCTATATAAATAATAAAATATATATAAATAAAAAAATCAGTATATAAATAAAAAATCTCTATATAAAAAAATATATAAAAAATAATATATAAAAAAAAAAAAAAAAAAAATAAAAATAAAAATAAAAAAAAAAATAAAAAAAAAAAAAAATAAATAAATAAAAATATATATATATGGTATATATAGAATAATATTTATATTAATAATATTTTATGAATAAATATTAATTATTTATTACCTACAGACATCGATGTTTCATGCTTACGCAATCTTCAATGGTGCAGGAAGTTAATTTCCGACGGTCGGCGGGCACGAACTCCGATCACAAATCACCACTGATTCGCAGTCAAGAGACTTACCCATTGGCCACCACAAATTAGCTTGGAAGTTAAGAGGAATTTAACTTTGTAAATGCCAAGTCGGCGGATATTTACAGCAAGCAGCAAAGAGTGATCAACAACAACAACAAACCGTGTTGGATCTCGCAATGAACCTAGTAGTACTGCTTGTTATTAAATTCACTGAGAGTGCCCAGCCTTAGTAAAGGGGGCTATATAATAATATTTTATAAATAAATATTAATTATTTATTACCTACAGACATCGATGTTTCATGCTTACGCAATCTTCAATGCAGGAAGCTAATTTCCGACGGTCGGTGGGCGCAAACTCCGATCACAAATCACCACTGATTCACAGTCAAGAGACTTACCTGTTGGCCACCACAAATTAGCTTGGAAGTTAGGAGGAATTTAACTTTGTAGATGCCAAGTTGGCTCATCTCGTCACACAAAAGTTCATGAGTAAAAAAAAAAATGCCGGATGGATCCATTTCAAGTATTTAGGGAAATTGAGAAAGTAAATCTGTTTCCATTTTTTGTTGTTGTTCTTTCTGCTTTCTATACCGATCTATACGTTTTTCCCTTTCCCTTTTTAAAAAACTTTCCCGTTTTCTTTCTCTCTCTCCTATTTCTTTTTCATTCAAACTTCACTGATTCAGATTTTATTTTTTATATGAATATGAATATTCATGCAAACACTGGTGAAGAATAATTTTTTTCCATCTTTTTTGACGGAGGGTGTACACGCATCTGAAAATAAGCTTTTATAAATTAGGGTACTACTCCAGATGAAGCGCCTAATTTCCGTGACTGCTCGGCGGCAACGATCGGGCAGGTCGCGGAAACGCCCGAGAGCTGCCGAGACGAAAACGAGGCTGAAGCAAAACTGAAAGTTGTAAAAATGGAAGAGTGGCAGACGACAATATAAGACGAAGAATACAAAAAACCAAAAAATACATATATTTGAAAAAAATGAAAAAAAAAAAAATGAACAAACCGTAGCTGGAGAACTATAAATAAACTTCTTTTTTTTTTTTTTTCGTGGGCAAAATGAACCTTTTAATTTTTTTGTTGTCTTTTTTTACATAAATCAAAGAAGTAAAAATGCTATTTCTTTTACGATATTTAGGCAACTTTTTTTTTTGTCTTTTTTTTTTACATAACACAAAGAAGTATGTTATTTTTCTTAGGATATTTAGGCAAGTTTTTTTTGTATATTTTTTTTTTGGGGGGGGTGGATTTCATATATTTTCTTCGTCGAGGGTCAGATTTTACGGACACGTTTGCGGCCGGTTCGAAAGGTCTTCCTACCGCTTGTTTTGTTGTGCTGAGCGCAGATGAATTGGCAACAACCTGATTGGTCAGCTCTGCTTCAGCCTCGTTTTCGTCTCGGCAGCTCTCGGGCATTTCCGCGACTTGCCCGATCGTTGCCTCCGAGCAGTCACGGAAATTAGGCACTTCATCTGGAGTAGTACCAAAATTTCATTTGAATCCTTGAAAAACGAACAAAAAAGAAACAACAAAAGACAAGATTGATGTATTTTAAGAAAATTTGATATTTCCCTATTTAAAAACGATAATGAACTTAAGTGTGCTAATTAAAAAAGGAGAATATTTATATTATTTGGATTATTTAATTACTATCTTGGTTGTTATTTTCATGTTTCCACCATCTTCAGATGCATTTCGTCAAACTATTATTAGATTATTAGATTTTTTGGACGCTTTGTACGTGGGAGAGACTACAATGCACCATGCATGAGCGAATCGTGGTTTTGTAGAGAGATACGATACTGGTTTCTATGAGAAATTCTCTAACCGGTAGAGGGAGCCCACCTTCCTTGCAGCAGCCTTAGCAATGTCTTCTATGTATTTGTTCCAATTCATATTGCATGTGGATATTAAACCGAGGGGTTTGAATGTCGGACACTCAGGTAGAGTGATATTAGCAATCGGTTGTTGCTTATCTTTTTCTCAAAATACATAGTCGAAGGTAGAGTTAAAGAGTTTGGTTCTATATATAGACTGCCCACCGTTGATTTTCTGAAGACACCCTTTAATTTATCCATGGAGTAGATTGTACTTATTTCTACCCAGTGGATGGAATGAATACAATCTACCTCCTTATTTTTAGACTTTATTTGAAAATTTCCTATAGATTCCAGAGTTCGACATAAAGATTCCTGAGTTGAAATCGATGTACCTGAAGAAGGCCACAGGTTACATCAGCCGAAATATTATATATATAACAAGCAAATTGAGAATAGTAGTCTGAATAATCCAAATTATTAGTGCTCATCTAAAAATTTCTGAAAGTGAATATTTATGTGTGTTAACTTTTGAATTCAGATTCAGCACTAAATAAAAAATGTTACCATTTTCTACCGAACGCTGCTTATGAAGTGAAAGATAACATTTTGTTTCTGATTTATCATCTTATTTCAGATTAAATGCAGAAGAATCAATTCAGATGGTCACAGCACTTGCATTACAATTGATTCAATGTGTTGTCAAAGTTCCGAAGCCAAAACCCATCATTCATGATTTAACTGGTGAAGAGAAACCACCAGAGAAAAACTCGAAAGGAAAGGCAAGTAAACCAGTTCTCCATTTTGCTTTTACCTCTTTTGTTGAAAATTGATTTGATTGGAGAAATTCATTAACTTGAATATCAAATTAAAAAACTTCTTAGTTTGATTAACTTTAGCATATTGTATATCAAATTGATCGGAAGGAAATGAACAATTCACCAATAATAGCCATATCAAAGATGTTAGAAAAGGTATTGTTTCCTTTTTAAACTTATCTTTATCTATCCATATTATTATTATACCTGTGGGATCTGTCTCTGCGTTGTCCAGGAAAATTGAGGAAACCAAGAATTGTAATCCCCAGAAGTAAAATGACCGGAAAGGACTGGAAAGATTCTTTTCACCCAAAATTGCTAAACATTTATCCACGATACAGAAAATATTCATAAACAGAACTGAGTAATAGTAAAATGAAAATAGTCATCAAATAAGAAAACAATAAAAATGAATAGGTAATTGATGAGATGTCCTTTTGCTAAACAATATACAAATCAGTTAATCTTCAAATGTCGATTGCATAGACACGAATGAGTGCATTTAAAAGCTGTTCTTATTCTATCATGAATATGAAATTGGCATTTTAATCACACGGTCAGTGTGACGAATTGCTCAACTGTAAAAGAGAAACAGTCTACTTGATGATGGCTTCCGGTTTTAGAAATAGACAAACGATGTTTATCAGAAAACTGTTAACCATAGTATTTTAGGTAGAAAGTTTTTTTTTGCGGGGGGGGGGGGGGGTGAGGGGGTAATAATTAATTTGTTTTCACCATGTTTTTTTTTCATTTATTAGAACATAAGAAAATCACACTGCTTTTTATAATTGTAAATTTTGTATTTTTATCACAAATAATCAAATGAAACTTTCTTTTATAATTGGAATGTTTTTTTTTAACAAATAATCAAATAAAACATTTTATATAATTGTTTTTTGGGGGAGGGTGTGAAAATATTTTTTAGATAGTTTATTTACTAGTTTTTATAATTGGAATGTTTTTTTTAACAAATAATCAAATAAAACATTTTTAGAATTGTTTTTTGGGGGGGAGAGTGAAAATATTTTTTAGATAGTTTTTTACTAGTTTTTATAATTGGAATGTTTTTTTTGTTTGACAATACTTTTTAAATGGTTTATATTGAAAATATTTTTTACATTGTTTTTTTAACAAATAATCAAATAAAACATTTTTATAATTGTTTTTTGGGGGGAGGGTGTGAAAATATTTTTTAGATTGTTTATTTACAAATAGATAGTTTATTTACTATAATTGGAATGTATTTTTGTTTTAAAATACTTTTTAAATAGTTTATATTGAAAATACTTTTTAAAATAGTTTATTTTATTTTTTAAATAGTCTAATAGTTTTTTTTATAAAAAAAATGTAACAAAGTTTAAATATACCAAACATCATAGTAATAACTTATACAAACTAGTGAAATTAAAAATAACTTAACTAGTGAAATTAAAAATAACTTAACTAGTGAAATTAAAAATAACTTAACTAGTGAAATTAAAAATGCTGCCAAATTCTAAGCGAATGGAAATGATAAGGGATTGTTTTCTGATAAACACCACTCATCTATTTCGGAATTAAAAACCGGAAGCCGTCATCAAGTAAACTGTTTCGCTTTTACTGGCTCAACTTTAAATGTACAGATGATGTAGAACAAAAATTGTCTTATTTTTGTGTTCACTACTGCAATTTCATAAGAGTCTGGTGTTTTACAGTAAACGTGTAGAACTACACACAGTTTATAATATCTTATGCCCAATCTGTTAACTCCAGAATTGCTGAGCTATTTTGGAAAATCATAAACAGGGTACTACTACAATTTCCATTTTTTGCGATCACGGCCACCTACTCCCGGAATTTCCCCCTATGACAGAAAAAAGTGATATACATACATCTGTTAGGGATCTTGTGAAACTTATCTGGAACTTCGATGCCAGCAAGGTAATTGGTCCTAACAAGATTTTAGTCATAGTGATAAAAAATCTGCTGTCCGCCATGATTAATTATTTAAAAAAGTTTCAACCCTAATCACCCCTAATTCTTCCTCTCTAGTAAAGTAGTTAATCCTAATTTTTTCCAATCTCTCCCTGTGACTAAACGTTTACTTCTTTTGTTAGTTTTGTTATTCTTTGTATGTATACAAATCTCAATATTCCATTTTTAAATTCGGACTGAAAAACAATTTGGGTCTTTACAGTCTAGTAAATGTATTGTACGCTGTATTCACAAAGAATGCAGAGCTCATTTTGATTCCTAGCATAATTATCTTGACCATTTTCAAGAATTGCATCTTCAGTTACTCTTAGTCTATGCTAGCCGTTTATATTCATAATACACCATTTCCTTCTGGTTATTGTAGATTTTAAAACTTATAGTGTTTGTATAGATTTTATAGATTTTATATTTTTATATTTTTTATATTAGGAAGTATTTTATATTATTATATTTATATTATATATATATATATATATATATATATATATTATAGTATATATAAGGTTAATACAACAAAAGATATAAGAGGCAACCTATATCTTTAATTAGTGGACATCCGGATAAAAATAAAGCTCAATATACTGGATAGAGCATTAATAGCAACAGATAAAGTGAAAGAATAAAATAAGGTGCAAATCAAATTTTATTACAGTTCCATCGATAGCAAACGAATTTCCCGCCTGGATAATTTTTTGCATTTTTGGACCACCATTCACCATTTGGATTATTTTTTAATCAACCTCTTCGATATCTTGCCTGGAGCTATTTTAAACTTGTTGACGTGGATGAACTGTATAGGTTTACAAAAAAGTATGTTTTGGGCCGATATATTTGATGTTTTATATACCTTTAAGTATTTTTATATATTTTTTTATATATTTTCAAAGTTTAATTTTTATTACCTGCAGTAATGTCATTGCGGTAATGGTCATCTGAGAAGAAGATTTTCTTTGAAAACGCATGAGTTAAGGACTTTAAAGAACTTTGCTTGAACATTGAACTGTAATAAAATTTGATTTGCACCTTATTCTATTCTTTCACTTTATCTATTGCTATTATATAGTATATATATATTATATAGTATATAGTATATATATATATATATATATATATATATTATTATATACACTATATATTATTCTTTATATTTTATATTTTTATATTCTTTTATATTTTATAGATTTTTAATATATTTAATAGATTTTAAAGCTTATAGTGTTCTATACACTACTGGTCACCGCAGAAAATTCGAACATTGTTATAATCCTTCTCTCTTGATTATCTCAGTTTACAACCGGAGCGCCATCTTGGTTACTTTCTTTGCAATTGGCTTGAGATAAATGGATGAATATGGATAGTGCTGAATAGTCACAATATAAATTTATTTAATTTTTTAAACCATTTTCTTTGGTCGGTGTGATTAGTTGAATCATAGACTCCTCGGAACTTTCCATTAGTATTTCCTTTAATTGCGCTTAGCAATTAAATTGTTAATTTAAAGACAATACTTCATATATTATCATAAACTTAATTTAATAAGCTTAATTTTGACACCAACTTTTGTGCAAGTTTTCCCTCAAATTTTTCTTGAAAGATCACCTTTAAAATTATTTAAAATTTTTAAAACTAAATTAATCTAATGGTCTGGATTACTTATATTAAAAAGAAATATTTTTTAACCATACATTTTTTTTTGGCATTATTAATCTTGATTATTTAATAATCAAATTTTTTTTTTCTCTTCCTCAGACGGACAATGATGTGCTAATTGTGACGTCATATGAAACAGCCATGAGGACTGGATATAATTTTTTATCAGTTTTTTTGAAAAAGTAATTGCAATTTTTTAATTTTATTTTTTCTTTCATGAATTATTTATGCTTTTTTTTGTTTGTCTCTGTAAATTTTCTTTGAGTTTGTGGATGATATAAAAAAGATTAAAAAACAATGACTAAATAATATATATAACCAATTGGATCTTTTAGGTAAACCTGTGAGAATTTGTTTGATTGAGAAAAAGATTTATAAAATTCATTTTTAATTTGAACAAATTGCTACTAGAATATTTGAAGAAGTTCACCATGTAAAAATAAGGTATTAATCTGTTTTTCGCTTGCGAACTTTCACATATAATCACTGATATACAGTACACAGTAGAAGCAAACATCTATTAGTTTTGGTTTGTGCGTAAACTAATAGTGGGATTCAATAAGTCACACTCATTCTCGTGAATTAGTGACTAAAATTCTAAGAAAGGCTTGAATTATTTTTGTATTAATATTTTCCAATTTTCACCCAACCATTACAGAAGCATGTATGTCTTAAATCGCAGGAAGTTTGACCGGCTAAAGAAAAAGTAAAAAGCAAGTAATTGGACAAGACCACGCAGTGAATTTGGAGACAGTTGTCGTGCTGAGCCATGAGAACTGGAGAGTGAGCTTTGTATATTAGAAAACGTCTGACCCTCAAACAAGGAAAAAATGATGTTAAATGAATAGAAAAAGAAACACTTTTTCATAAAACTTGTGTGTTCAGATGAGTAAATTGTTCCATTAATTTGTAATTAGTACAAATATTAAACTTATAAAAGTTTATATTCATTTATTTTTTTGAAAGAAAGAGTTTGCCATGACTAAGTTTTATTTAAATATGATTATAACATCACATTAAAATTGCTTCAGTTTCGTTTTGATGCACAAGAGAAGAAATTACATTTTTTTTCCAGCCTTCAGGCTAGGATCAAAGTGTATTATCTCTTCTGTCCTTGATCAGAGAAGAGGTTATGGTGCTTGTACAGAGAAGCGTGCATATTAAAATAACAGTATTATATACTTATGCAGCAGATTTAAATAAGTATCATTACCAAAAAGTAGAAAAAATTATCGAGTAGAACTTTAATTATAAGCAAAATTCATTTTTCGGGAACAGTGAATTGACATGTTCGAAGGCCGCCATCTTAAGGTAACCAGAAAGAAAATCAGGGGACGTAAGCGCGTTTGGCATAATTGTCTTCGGTTACCTTAAGATGGCGGGCTTCGGACATGTCAATTGACTGTTCCTGAAAAATGGATTTTGCTTATAATTAAAGTTCTACTCAATAATCTTTACTACTTTATGGTGACGATACTTATTTAAATCTGCTGCGTAAGTATATAATACTGTTTTTTTGTGGTATTGATAATTTAATACGCACACTTCTCTGTACAAGCACCAAAATTATTTTAGACTGGGGCAATTTTTATTTTTGTACCCATCCAGACTGCGTTTTTTAGGAAGCTGGATTCTACGCACATTAAAAACCGACCATGTGTCTAACTTTGCCCTCGTGGGGAGGCTAGTAAATAGGAAGAAGAAAAGACAACTGCTTCCGTTTTATTGCTGGACGAAGGGGGGACAAGTTTAGTTTACTTCGCCGCAGTATGACATTTTTTATATTTCAATGCATAATCGAATAATAGTAAATAAATAAAAGAAAATCCATATTCTCATATTGTTCATATTGGCATGTGGTGGACGGCTTTTAGAAATTTACTTCTAAACTAACCTCTCCCTGGCCTGGTTATTATTCAAACTACATGACCTGAAATGCGACAGATTTTCTTTGGAAGTTATTTCCTTAGTTGAGGCAAGATTTTTATAGGCCGGATGCTCTTTCTGACGCTAACCCAGTGAGGTGATGGGGGACCAGTGCTTTTATTGAGACACCATTTCTAGATGATTGGCCACCAAGACTAAAGAGCGTTTCAGCTGTCCTTAAAGGAATCGCGAGAAAAACCCAGACACACGTGAAGTTGTCTTACACAAAAAGATCTGATGTGCTATGAAACGAGCGAACCAACTCATCTGATATTGATGCTGTGTTTGTGCATACATTATTAAATGTTTTTCTTTTTCTTTTTGTTATATTTCATGTTATTTTTTACATTTTACTTTTTTCAGATGTACAGCAAAAGGTGAAGATGATTATCGGCCACTGTTTGAAAATTTTGTTCAGGATTTACTTTCAACAGTTAACAAACCTGAATGGCCGGCATCAGAGTTGCTGCTAAGTCTTTTAGGAAGAATACTTGTAATTATCATTTTGATTCTTTACATTTTGTCAAATCTAATATTTTGGTGGAAATTATTTTAATTATCTTTGGTAACCAATCAAATGCAGAATAAAAATATTGAAACAGTTTTTTAATCATTGATTGGTTTTTGAAACAACTGAATATTTTAATCTCTTAATCTCTGGTATATTCTTTTTGTATCGTTCAGATGGAACAAATGTTCTTAACTAGGAATCCACTTCAGAATGTGACTAACTAAAATATAACATGCTATTAGCGATAAGTTGATAGGTTAACAAAAATATCATTAAAAAGTTATGGTGTTTTGAAAGTTTGCCTGTTTGTACACAAATGTTGGCAGAAAAGGAATAGGCAGAGTACACATTACTAGAGCAGTAGATGTTATGATGTTAATACTTAACTACGGATCTTATGTAAGTCTAAAGGATTTGTTTAATTGAATACATGTTTTATAAATTGAAAGAAATTTACATAACGTAATGACATAAAATACATTACATAAGTGACCTTTTTTTTTGATAATCCACAAAAAATAGACATAAAAGGTATTCATCTTAGGTTTGAAGCAGATTCCTGTTGCTTGAAATCATAATTTCTAATGTTTTTTGCTAATAAAATCAACATGTAAATACATTTATCATAGTTATTTTATCATATGCATATACTAAATGGTGTAGCTTTTGCACAAAATTTCACAAATATTTTTTTCCGTACTAACTATAGGCAAAGATGGAAAGTCACATACTTAGGTACTGTACAACATTGCTCAATGAGCGCTATGGACTAGTTTTTAAATAAAATTGTTAATTTTTTAAACCATGTAATTATATGAAATAAAAGCAGAAAGTGACGTGAAAATTGTATTTTGAAATCCAATTTTAGAAAGCCTCTTCAAAGCGTGTAATTTGTTTTCTTTCCTTGCAGGTTCAACAATTTAGTAACAAATCTACAGACATGTCCTTACGAGTTGCTTCCCTTGAATACCTTGGGATTGTGGCTGCTAGACTAAGAAAAGATGCCGTATCTAGTCACATGGACCAGGAAACAATAAATGACATTGTAGATAAGGTAAGATCGCTTTCTATTCTACTTGGGGTTAGGGTTTTCATCATTAATTGAAATACTCTACTCATTTTTATTAATAATTGTTGGGGTTTCGTTACAATTATACCACCATGAAAAAAATACTGCATTTTTAAAAAAAAAATAGTCCAATTTTTGGCATGGGTACTCCAAGCTGTAAGACGTACATCTTCTGATGTATGTGGACACATCGTCACTTAAGAATGTTTTGGCTCTTTCCGCATCATACACATGCCTCCAGATAACCCAGCACTTCAAAGCAATATTATTCATACAGTTTGATCAACACAACAGATATGGTCGGCAAAAAGTTACGTCGACAAGAAGAATACAAATATGTGCTGAGTCAGTAGCCATGCATGTATGATACAAGTGGAATTGAGTATGGCTCTTTCATCTCTCCTCTCGCCCAAGTCATTGTTAGAGGGGATAAAGGGATATGACGTCTTGTCAACTCGACGCTTAAAATCTGACTGTTTTTAAAGAGTGGGAAAAAGGTTTATGCAAAAGTTGCCTCCTATGCGCAAGTGTGGTTTTACCGAACAATGTATGAATCACTCCACGAGTGAGAACATGCTAACGCAAAATAAATTGTAATTATCTAACTGCTACAGAGTCATAAAAATAAATTACTGACACCTAAATATACTTATGACAAAAAATGTTTGATTACACTTTAAATCAAATAATATATATAAAGAAGATATTTTTCTACTTAAAACATTGAATCATCAAAATATAATCAAAGAATTTCATTAGAAAATATATATGGTATACTTATCTTTTGAAGATTTTCATGTCGAAGTTAGTGTAATGTTATTTATTTTATTCTTTAATATTGTATTTCTTTTTTTTAATAGGCAAACAATTACCGAGCAGAAAAGAAAGATCAAAACTTGGTATGTCATTATTATTACATTCATGTAATTTATAATAATGTCATTATTACATCGATGTAATTTATAATAATGTCATTATTACATAGTACTTTATAATAATGTCATTATTACATTGATGTTTTTATAATAATGTCATTATTACGTTGATGTATTTTATAATAATGTCATTATTACATTGATGTATTTGAT
>OY744537.1:70883594-70976094 GCA_963556195.1 Sepiola atlantica | reverse complement strand
TCAATTAGTTTAAATAGTTAGAATCTCAAAGGAAGAGCGAACAATGCAGATGTTTATATAGTCTATCGCATGAAAATAGTTTTGTAGGAAATGTGTTAAAAGTAGAATTTAATTCTTTATACATCCTAACTTATTAGTTTCAAATTAAAACCTGTTACAAAACTTTTTTCTGAAAAGATTTCCCTAATGATGCTCTCTCTCTCTCTCTCTCTCTCTCTCTCTCTCCCTCTCTCCCTCTCTCTCTAAAACTGTCATTCTATGTGAAAGTACTGCTTTACCTATGAATTTACATTTAGACAATTATTTATAAATAACCAGCAGGGCTACCTGGCATTGCCGGAGGCGCTAGAAACAAAAACATCTCTCTTTCTCTCACACTCACTCACTCACTCATGTTACTTTTTGAATATACCTCTCCCTCCGGTCACTTCTTAGGATGAGTTAGTGACATATTTCCGTTTTAATGTATGGTTAATACAAACACAGACGTCACAATATTATTTCAAACTTGCGCAAAAAAAGAGAGGAATTTTCTGAGCAAGCTCCATTAGGAATAATTTTCTCTCACTCACTCACTCACACACTCACACACATTCATTCTCTCTTTCTCTCCTCACTGTACTAGGCGAATTTGACCTAAATAAAATGTTCTGTTAGAATTATTTTTGGAACAATTTAAAAAAATAAATTTTTTTTTCTCGTATTCAAATTTTTTTGACCCCATTACTATGAATCTGGTCCTTGTTGACCAGAGTTGACTATGATTACTAGAGTGTTTTTTTTTATATAACCGGCTCTGATCAGCACTGAATCTGATAATGTAAGGTTTGTGTAGTTCCTGACATCCAGATGAAATTGGAGACACACATATACACCAGTCATGGCCTCCGTTCAGTCTTCAGAGACAATGGATACCCCCTGTAAAGGTGACTGCACGTGTAATTGTGAAGCAAGGGTTGCGTAATCCTTCAACCACACCTTTTCTGAATCGGTACTGCTTGATTCCAGTGGCAAGGAGAAGTCCAGGACGACAATGATGAGATAAGTGGAGAGTACATACAGCACCTGGTATTCCCAAATGGTCACCCATTTTAGTAGACACCAGGCTAAACATTGCTTAACTTTGGTGATCTAACTGGAACCAGTGCGTCAACGTGATTATGCCATATATATACATACACATACGTGTATGTGTAAATATGTACACATACCCACAAAATTATTTTATATGATAGATAATTTCCTTAAACTTAAGCTTATTTAAAAAAAAAATATTTTTAATTAGATTAATTCATTAACAAAATTCTGATTACACATATGCATTCTCAATGATAGTTTAATCCTTACAGAAATTATTTTTACTTTGTAAAACAAGACTTGACTCAATCAACATTAAACTAGATTCTATGATGTTTTATGTACTTATAATGATCTTTTTCTAGTTGAAACAACCCATGTGAGAGAATTCATGTAATGCTTAAAGTATCTAGTTCTTTCTTTAAACAAATTTAAAAGTATTTTTCATTTTGTTCATGTGTTACAGTGTCATATTTAATCGCCTTTTATAAATATACTAATCCACTTTCTAAATCATCTCTTTATCTTCTGACTAGATTCTAAAGATGTTCTTTAAAAACTCTTTTCTACTCGTCTCCCCCTTTTTCTAGTTTTCTCGGTCATTCTACATCGCCCAGTGGTATAGAGATACAGATATGGAAGCGGAGAAGGCGTCAAAGAAAGGAGCGCGAGCACAGAAGGATGGTGATGTTGAAGAAGTGGACAGAATTACAGATTTAATCACACTTTCAGAGAAAAAGAAAAAGTTTTTACTTTCAATGGTACCAGTGAATCACAAGCCTCTCGGTTCTATGAGGTAAGAAAAATTCTTTTATGATTCTTCTTTGATCTTTTAATTCTTAGATGTTCATTTTCAAAGTTTAATTTTATTCCCTCTTTTTTTTTTCGAAAACAAATATTGTCGCTGGAAGTGATTTGAAAATAACATTAAAAAGAATAGTGACTCCAACTAACATTCATTACCTCATTTATATTGATGTCGAAATATTTTTATGATAAAAACATTGTTTATTTTTAATGGAAAAGAAATATTTATTTGAATTAAAAAAAAATATTGCTAGATGTACATCATATTCCATCTAAAGATATTTCTATGTTAAAAGGTGCAGTGTGCAGGGTCCACTGGTATGTGGACACGTCCTGACACTCACCAATCCAATCTCCGGCCACAGGGCATGTAGCAAATGCTATCTTTGGATGGAATGTCACAAGCTGGGTGACAGTAGTGTATGCGGCAACTCACAGGTAATATGTGACATTGGTATGCTCAAGTGGAAACCAAATCAGCTCTAGTTAGATGGAAAAAGTGGAGGTCTTGGACTGACAAAAGTATTCAAGTTGGTGAAGGATAGGCATCCAGCCATAAACTTGCCTTAAAAACTGTCTATCAGGCCTCACTCTCATCAGAGGATTAATTGTGACCTGATTCAACAAATGAACATGCTGATGGTGATGATAAAGATGATGATGATGGTGATGATTCTTTGGTACCTTGAAATTATTCTCCCTTGTAAAGAGACATTAAAGCAGTATTGATCTGCCCTTGCGACAGACATGACATTATGGGATGGATATCTAAGCTGAATGCTACTGATCATAGTCTAGAAACACATTATCAAATCCACTATCATTATAATTTAATCCTGCATTGTATTATGTTTTAAATAAATTATTTTAAATTGTTATCTCTTAAGAATCGTTTTCATTGTTTTATTTCTACATTGGTTTGTGTCTAACCCTAACCACCGACATCACAACAAAAATAAACAACATTCTCTGTAAACAATTTCTTTTGTTGGAAATGAGATATAATTTCTCCGAGATATTATCTTTAAATACATTGATTATACAGGGTGATTGAAAAGTAACTCCCTATTATTAAGTGGTCATAATTTATTACTGAAATATAATTCTTACAAGAAATGAATGTGATAAGAAAGCATGGGGTTTTATTTAAAATTCAATATGTGTGCCACTATTCCCCAACAGTTTGTTAAGTTGCCTGAGAACTGCATCAAATGATCTCATAAGTAACCAAAGATGAAAATAGGGGAGTATCAAAAGTTACGATGCTACTCTCTGATTTTGTCCTTTAGTCCTCATGTTTTAAAATAATTCATCATCATCATCATTGGTTTAACGTCTATTTTACATGCTGGCATGTGTTGGATGGCTTTTAGGAATTGAATTCCAAGCTAACTTATCTCTGACTAGGTCTTTATTTATCCCTCTTTCTCTAAAATCAAAACGATGTGAAAATTATTTTTTGTATTATCATTGTTGTTTGTGTTGATTTTTGTTTTTGTACAAAAATTGGTGCAACCTCGGAAAAGCCTCAATAAGGAAAAACAAATAATAAATACATACCTATATTATGTAAGTTATTAACACGGAACAAAGAAATCGTACACCAAAAATTACGTAAATTGATCAAGTATTTTTTTTTTATCACAGAAGATCAAATTTTGTCATTTTTATCCCACGCTCGATTGTCACGACAGGCTGGGGTTGTAATTTCTTACGTCCCTTGTTTTTCAAAGACAAGCGAGCATAGAAATAAAAAAAATAAAATTTGATTATCTGGGATAAAAAAAACAAACTACTTGCTCAATTTACGTAATTTTTGGTGTACAATGTCTTTATTCCATCACGGTCACATACATAATATCAGTATATTTTTATCTTTATTTATTATTTGTTTTCCTTATTGAAGCTTTTACGAAGTTGTACCCAAAAATTGAATTTCTCTAATCATTTTTTATTTTGTTTCACTTTTTTATATTTCAGAACGTCTCAGCATTTTCTCACTTATCAGGAAGCTTGTTTGGCAGCCCGGTATTTGAGTTCAAAAAGACCATTTGCTTTGAGTTTTGACATTTACTTAACTCAGGTATCTTATTTTTACATTTTTTCAAATTTTTTTTTATTTTTTTAAGCCAAGCATTAAAAAAGTTATATTGGATACAAGCTGTGTCGATCCGGCGTTGCCCGAGATGCAATGAAGTCGTTTTAGTTTTCAATTATTATTTGTTGGCACATTTTTAAACTTATACAGAAAAAGAAATAAAATTTGTAGCTCCTATTATATTCTTTTCTATTTCTATTATAGTTTTAAATATGAATTATCCCCCTTACATTATTTTAGTTATGCTTAGGAATGAAGACATCATTTATAAATGATGTGTCACTTAACCTATTTCGACATTGAAATTTAAAAGTTTTCAGATATTATCTATTTGTTTCCATGGCAGTTTCTATCTGAATGAAAATATGAATTTTTCAGCAGTTATTTAGCATTAAACAAAAGAATGTATCAGTATTACTATTTTGTAATGATAGCGAAATTTGATGCTGATATAAAAAAAATGGCATACATCTATAATTGACATTTACTGCAGAAAAGAAAAATGTCATTCCTGCAAGAAATATTCTGAGCAGGAATAATTGTATTTGCAAAGAAAGTTAAAGTGAATTATATATATATTTTTAACAACATGAACCAACACTAAAGAAAAGAAAATGGCTATTCAAAACACAATATTGATATTTTAGGATGGAAGCTATTTATGTCTGATGTCGAAATTCCGGTCAACTTAATTTTCTATGTTTGATATTATTAGATTACTACGCTTTATTTTCTTTTAATGTATACATTTAAAATATTTATGGCACAATGGCTTAGTTGGTATCGACGTGAACTGAGAACCTGGGTGTGCCAGGTTCAAATCCAAGTCATTCCACTGAAAACGCTTCCATCAAACCCACATGACACTTGTGTCTAATCTCCTGGAGGGGGGATAAATAGAAATCACATTAACACTTGTCCACGGGTGGCCTCGGCCTTGATAAAGTGGTGGTTTCTGTTTTATGTAAAAAAAAAAAAATATTTATTAAATATAAGTATTATATTAAAAAATTAAAATATCAATACTATGTTTATAAATCTATCAGTATCTTAGAGAAATGCTTATGGTAAAATATCTCCTTTTCCCAGCTTAAAATAATCTGAAAATTATTAAATAGTTGGTTTATTGATTGCAGTTTATTAAAAACCAAACATTTACATACTTCACCATTATATAACAATATTTGTAATTAGTATATTAGTAATGTTTATATTTTATCCTGCGATTAGAGCAGTTTCTCCTGGTTAATTATTCTACTCTTTTGTTCTTTCATAGCCAGGTAAATCTATGAGTATCTTATAGAAATGCTTATGGTAGAATATCTTTGGTTACAGTCTTTGAGATTCAATAGTATAATAAAATAATACAAGGTACAATTACTGGTGGTTCTTAGTTAAACAGTATTCTAGCATATTAGCCTCAGTAATATATATGATCATGAGATATTTTTAGCTTTTTTTTTTCAAGAAAATCTATGATACATATTACTTGTTTAAATTTGAAAATAAACTTATTCTAGAAAAGTTAATATAATCTGTCTTTTCTTTGGTTAGTTTCACTATAATCCAATATTTTGGAATTATACATTCGGATATGCATAGATCCTCACTTTCCCATGTATAAAATAGCACCTATGTTCAATTAATTAATCATAATATGTATTGTATTTTGACATTAAATAACCTTAAAATGGTTTATATACCATAAAACAGATAAATCAAATGCATATTTTGTATATATTTAATATCATATATAAAGTGTTGTATTCTTGGTATGTACAAATTGTCAAAAAAAAAAAAAAATTGCCACACGGCTAAAATATAACGTATAGCACCCATCCTAATCGGTACAGAACAAAAGTATAAGTCCATGCTTTGATAACCAGTAATCTACACAAGAGTTCTCTGCCTCTGTATTCTTATGCGGTTCCCTTTTAATATGCATGATTTGATATCTCAGGTTTGACCACTTTACAAGAGATTATTTCCGACAAAGGTACCTACCATTATTATAATCACTCTCTCTCTCTCTCTCTCTCTCACCCCCACACACTTCCATATATAATATGCATATAATAATATATCTTATATGTAAAGTAAACCAAGATTTTCCTGATTCGATTGACCTGTTTAGCTTCATAGATAAAAGCTGCATAAAACATCTTAATGTGCGACATAGTGCACATAGGGTTTCATGTTCTGAGCAAAAAATATTTTGATTTTCAATTAATTTTTTTTTTTATATATTTCATCCGATCAATAGTTTTCATTTTGATTAATAATGTCATAGAGATAGTTGGAGGAGATACCCTTCTGTCAGACACATCCTCTTTCTGCTACTCAAATCACTGGGTTCAAGTATATTTTGTAGAATACATAATTTTCACTTCATCGCCTGTAATTAATAAAACTTTAATTCTTGTGAAGTGTTTTCTTTCGTAATTTGGGAATTACCATCCAAAATTGTGAATGCTATTTACTGTTAAAACGCAATGTTGTAATTCTGTTTTTCTAACTTGATGTCTGTATAATCTTATAACAGTCGGTTAAATTTAATAAATTATTTTTCAGATTTTGCGTGTACTTAGTGAAACAGCTGTTGCTGTACGAACAAAAGCTATGAAATGCTTGTCTGCCGTCGTAGAAGCCGATCCAGGAATTCTTGCCAGGGTATGGCATTTTTTCTTTATCTTTTAGAATTTTTTTTCTTTATTCTCTTCTTTTGAAAAAACAAGCCTAGAAATGAAAAGGTCTTTATTAAATTTATAAATTATATGTTTTTCTATATCTTGGCAGCAAATATTCATTTATACAAACATTGTTGACAGAAATTAACAACTCATATCGGTTGCATTATTTAATCAACTTTTCCAGGGATCTAACTATTTTTCTTAAATTTTAGATAAGGAATGCAAAAAACATCCGACATTCCTAATTTTATTTATTTATTTATGGTATGGTTGGGAAATTCATCTCAATTTCATCTTTATCATCTAGAGGCTACTCACACACTTGATAACTTTATTTTGACCATTTATTTTAAATTGTTCAAATTTGATTAAAATCAAAAATAAAAATATTTTTTCAATGCCTGTTTGATACTTCCTTGAGCCCTCCTTTATAAAGCAACTAGACGAATCAGATCTTGACGAATCATCTCTTATATTATATTCAGTAACTTTCCATATACACAACCTGTGATCCGATGAACCGCGATCCTTTGTGTTTGTCTATGTTCTCTGTGTTAATAGATGATGTCATCCTTTTGTTACTTCAATAGTTATGACATCATAAAGGATCTTCCACCCGTTTTAATGGATGATGTCACAAAATGATGATGACACAAATTTATGATATCATAAATGATTCGATACAAATAATAATTAATTTAGATTTGCTTCTCATTTATTTATTTATATTATAATTTTCAGGATGATATGCAGAGGGGTGTCCATGGTAGGTTTTTGGATCAGTCAACTTCAGTACGTGAGGCAGCTGTTGAACTTGTTGGTAAATTCATATTGATCCGTCCAGAGCTCATTCCCAAGTATTATGACATGTTATGCGACAGAATATTGGTAAGTCTTTATCTTATAAAAATGTGCTTCTCGTTCTCTTCCATTATCTTTATGACCTCTCTCTCTCTCTCTCTCTCTCTCTCTTTCTCTCTCTCTCTCTCTCTCTCTCTCTCTCTATATATATATATATATATATATATATATATATATGATTATTTTTATTTATACAGATATGTACAAAATCTGCGACACTGGCATGTCGATGTTATCGATCAACAGTTGTTATAAACTGAGATCTCATCAGGCAGAGTTAGAATCCGATCTTTACCCCAGATCATATTTGGGTTATATAGAAAAGCTTTATTTGATATTGAGTACGTTTTATAAGCCTGGTTGAAATTCTTTGGATTCCTATCTTGTGGATGTTTACCTTGCCTGGATTATTATAAATAGTAAATTTTCAAATATGGACTCCAGATTTCAGAAGGCTGAAATAAATTCGCTCTACACCTTAGGATTGAAGCTGAAATAAGATTTCAACTTGATATCACTTATATACCCCCCCACCTAACTCAACTCTAACCCTACCAATTTTTTTTTTAATGATCTCTATCTCTCTCTATATATATATCTTATTATTTCTTCCACAATTAAAAAATAAATAAAACATTAAAAACATAAAAAAATTAATCATACCATATTTTTTTTTACCACCGGAGATCTGGAAACTGGCTCGCTGAGTCGACACAATGATTAAATAAACAACAAAAAGAAAAAAATGTCTGTTGTCTGTTATGAGCCAATAATAACAATTTGCGGTGCTTAAGCATATCCGCCCCGACATTAAAAAATTTAAAGAATGTATAAACGTTATTATGTACTTACGTGTTAGCTGAAAATAAGATTGTGCAGAAAAAATTACGCAAATTCATTCAGTAGTTATTTAATTATTAAAAAAAAACGATTTTAACGATTTTTTCACTCGGTAGATATTTCCACCATTTTGTATCTTAGATTTTCCAGTGGTCAAGAACGATAACTCATATTTTCACGATTTCTTGGTTTGGGGTTTTCTGATTGTCCGGAAAATGACATAACTCAAAATTTAAAAATACACTCTTCCCGGCACAACAATTATATCTGATTGTTGGCGTGCTTATAAGGGTACCATCATTTGCGCGTCAACCATCGATATAATTTTGTTGACCCAACAACAGGCGCAACCACAAATCATGTGGAAAGAATATGGCAAGAGGCCAAAAGATGAAATAAGGCTGAATGTGGTACCCATACGAATATGATAAACTCATATTTGGCCGAGTTCATGAGGCGACAAAAATTTCGGGGAAAAACATTAGAAAACCTTTTTAAACAGATTGCCGAAATTTATCCTGTGGGTCAATAAAATGCTACGTTTTTTTCTCTCTTATATCGTACTTATAAGTTGTTTTTCCAAAATTGGTTATGTCTTTTGTTAATTTTTTTTCTCTTATATCGTACTTATAAGCTGTTTTTCCGCAATTGGTAAAAAAAAAATTTAACTTGGTAAAAAAAAAAAAAAATGTTATCTCCCTTGTTTACAAAAATGTCAAAATCTACGTAAAATCATTTAAATCATTTTTTTTCTTTTTCTTATAATTAAATAACTACTGGATGAATTTGCGTAATTTTTTCTGCACAATCTTATTTTCAGCTTACACGTAAGTACATAATAACGTTTATACATTCTTTAAATTTTTTAATGTCGGGGCGGATATGCTTAAGCACCCAATTTGCTGCTGTTATATATATATATATATATATATATATATATATATATATATATATATATATATATATATATATATATATATATATATATATATATCCAAGCAAGCGTTGTTGAATGTCACAGAACTTTCACATTTGTAAATCTTCTTCATGAGGTTCCCAAACCGTCGACCAATCTGTCTAGTTTCAGGTGGTAGTCTGTAGAGTAATTCGCTGATTGTTCTTAATTCAGCCATTTTTTTGAGCGCTTTCGACCTTCTCAGTCGTCTTCAGGAGTAGGTTTTTTTTTAAATCAGAAACTTGAGTTAATGTTTTATAGGTATCGTTAAGGATGAATGAAAGAAAAGAGAGGGTGTGTGTTTGAGTTAATTATTATTATATTATATTTTATTCTATCTGTTTGTGTATTTGGTTTTATTATTTATTTATTTATTTTATTAATTCTTATTATTACTATTATTTATTTATTATTTATTCTTATTATTACTATTATTTATTTATTTATTTTTATTACTTTATTTTCATTTAATTATGGAATACTTTTAATATGTTAGTATATGTGTTGAAAGGTATTTTGTTAATATTAGGCTGTTTAGTTTTAATGAATATTGTTATTTTCACAACGTTGCGTTCAAATGTAACCTCTAACCTTCTTCAGCAGCATTTTTTCGAACTTGGGAAACTTTATATCAAACACGGGAACCTATATGGAATTTCGAATTGAATTCTTTATGTAATCCACTTGGTAGATTGTTTTTGTTCCATCATCCACGACTGAGTAGAAGTGTTAATTTTTTTAATGTTATTCTTAGTTATTATCGCATGTAATAAGGATTGAACCTTCAACCTCTCGAAAATTGTCACTTAGAACAGATTTTTAATCAATGCCTTAAACTGTTACGCCATTTTTTTTTATGCAGGATACTGGTATCAGTGTGCGCAAAAGAGTGATCAAGATTTTCAAAGACATTTGCTTGGAGCAGCCTGACTTTCCCAAAATTCCAGAGATGTGTGTGAAAATGATTCGTCGAGTGAATGATGAAGAAGGAATAAAGGTAAATGCTAAATGGTGAAACAAAATCCAGATAATTTATTTTGAGAAAATATATTTGAAATTGTTGAATCAGAAAGATTTCTTTGAAAAGAAAAAAAAAAGAAAGAAAAGTTAACTTAATGGATCAAAATTAACTTCAAACTCTATCTACGGGCTAGCTGCGTGATTGTTAACCCATTTCACCAATTTTTAATATATTTAAATTATTTCCTTAAATTAAAGATTCGTGCAAGGTAAATAACTCTGATTAAAGAGATCTAACTTCTACACAATGTGTAAACATTTTATTTTGAATTTGAACACTTCTAAAATTCTTCACCAAGGAGGAGAATCTTTAAAAAATACTGAAAAAACTGAGGAGAAAAATAAATGTTATATTTGAAGAAATTATTGCTACCAAAATTAATACACTTTTTTCCATAAAATAATGAACATTTCTTTTATCTGTTTTAGAAATTGGTCAATGAAGTGTTTCAGACTATGTGGTTTACTCCTCTCCGAGAAAAGAATGCAGAAAGCAAGTTATTGCGGCGAGTCGTAAACATTACAGAAGTGGTAAGTCAACATTGTTTACATATTTGAATATAAAATGAATACTTACCTGGCCTTAAGAGTAGTAGTCCCTTCTCCTTTGGGAGGGGGGGGGGTATATTTGTGTAACCTTCCAGAATGCTCTCGAGGAGTTGGATTACCTACATTAAGCAACCAATCTATGTGCCATATCTATGCTTCTTTGTGTGAGGAAGGGGAAATACAATAAAAAACAAGTATAAACAATTATTTATTAGTTGACTTTTTAACTTTGTTTAGTTAATGAAATAAAGTATTAAAAATGTTACACTTTTCTATATACAATTTTGTACATTTCTGTTCTTTGATATTAACTTCAATTGACAAATATTTCTCTCTCTCTCTCTCTCTCAATATATATATATATATATATACATATATATATATATATATATATATATATATACACACATTGTTAAAAAAACACAGAATTTGTCTGTTTAATTATACCTTTTTTTATTTTTTCAATTTTTCTGATGGTCTTTTTTTGTATTAAAATAAAAAAAAAAGAAGTTTTTTTTAATGTATCGTTCTCTGTTCCTCCAGACTGATAGGATGCAATATTTTAAAAATGGATCCATCTAATAATTAGTGTCAGTTGTTGGTAACATGTTTGTGAGACTAGTTCTCAACCAACTAACGATCTATACAGTATCAAACATCCTACTCGTTTCTTACCCAATCGTATTATGGATGACACAATATTTTACAGCTTTACAGAGACAAGAGAAGATCTGCAACTTCATCTTTACTAGTGCTTTTGTGATGGCCTTCAAATAAGTCAAGTGGCAAGTGCTCTAAGATATGCTATCGATGTTGGCCTTGATATCTTATATCTAATATGCTCTGTTCATTTCATAATAAGCACAAGGTTCTATAAGGGTGGGTCAATTCATATATTTCCTGTTAAAGTTAAGTGTAAAGGGTTTGTTACCCATTTGACCATGGCATATTTACTCGGATTGGATTTGTATAGGCATAAAAGAAGAATTATACTAACAAGCTTAAAGATTGGACAAAAGCTGCTGCTGCTGCTGCTATTGTTGTTGTGATGGTGGTGGTGAAGCAGCAGGAGCTTCAATTCGTACTTCTGCACGAAGCTCACCAAGATTCTGCCTCAGGATTATCTAGTTTGCATGAGGTTCTTCTTGCCATTCGTTATATCTGCAGGATTGCAGATTTTTACCCCGACACCCAGAGCTACAATACCCAGTGGTTGTATATGAAATCAGGGAAGGTTAGCCCAGAACCCACAAAGAATTGGTGATCGAACATGCACAGAAACAATATTGTCATTCTCACTCTATAGATTTGCGCTTCCATTCCTGATACGCTCTTGCTTGCCACAGACACAGAGGCAGAAACAATTAGAGGATGACGGATCTTGAAGTTGATTCCTCTTGGATTTTCACTAGAGCCCTGTTATCCAAGTAGCTCTTGCACTACCACATTGCCACCGTCCCTACAACAGTGAAGAGGGATAGTAAAACTACTGTGTGTAATAAAAATAGAGGCTAGCTTTCAATAGTTTTTCTTGCGTTATAAGTTAACAAAATATGCTGTATTATACATTTTTTCTTACAGGTTTCTGTTTGTAAAGATTCTGGTATCGAGTTCTTCGAGCAGATGTTAGAAAATGTAAGTAATGATTAATATTTCCAATTTTCATCTGCATTTTTAGAATGAGGAGTTATCATTCTTTTTTTTTTTCGGACTATTGTCGGACTATTTTATTCAAGAACTATATCCAGCGATGAAAGTGTTCCGGGTTTTCAGATTTTATTATATGGGAGATATAATCGAAGGCTTGAAAAAAGAAAAGAAGCTGAAGAAAGCCGAAGACTTGAAGATCAAAGAGACCTCGAAAGGGAACTAAAATAACAATTCACAAACGATGAAAAAGAAAATGATGAAGCAGCAAAAAAGAAAACTATCAGAAGTATACTAGCTGAAATTTAAAAAAAAAAAGTCAAATTTGTGTAGTGTGAACTAAAGTTGCATCTTTTCCAAAAATTTCATTCAATAAACAGTTTTAAAAAAAAAAAAAATTATTTTGAATCTTTTTTCTAGTTTCAACACATCTTCATATAACAAATAATATTTATTTTTAGTTTGTTATATATCTACTGATTTCTCCAAAATATAGTTTTATTACTAAAAGAAATGTTTTTCCAATTGAAATTTATGTAAAATTCGAAGCTCACATATCACCAGAACCCACAACAGCCTTCTCTTTTTTTTGTCAAATCTTTGTCATGCCTCCTGATGCGCCAAGTAAAGTTTCACATAATCACTTTAATACAAAATAGTTTCAGGAGTTTTTAAATTTTTATTTTTATTTTGTCATTTTCATCTCTGTATATCATAAACTTTATTCTAAACTATACCATGAACTTTATCTTAAAATGAATAAATGAAAATCTTTTGTAGTTATAAAATGGGTATTCATTTTTTTAGAGCCAACTAACATTTGGTGTTTTTTAGTTTTTGTTTCTTTGTTTTATTCATGATAAACTTGTTGAATGAAAAGAATATTTTTTCTTCAAACTTGAAAGTTTTTTACTTTGAGAAACGTATGAAAAGAATTAAATAATTTCTAACTTAGTTGTATTATTTGATTTCAATTCTTTTTTCTAAAATTTTCTCATTCTCAGCTGTTGAAAGAAGATGAAGAGGGAAAAATTAACAAAAGTGCACTTCAAGCTTGTCGACAAATAGTCAATTGCCTTGTGGAAAATGTCTTGACTCTGGAAGAGAGATCAGTTGGTAATTATACATTTTAAATATTATGCTTGTAAAAATATCACTAATGTTGTATAATAATGATTGTATTAAATATTATGCTTGTAAAAAATATCACTAATGTTGTATAATAATGATTGTATTAAATATTATGCTTGTAAAAAATATCACTAATGTTGTATAATAATGATTGTATTAAATATTATGCTTGTAAAAATATCACTAATGTTGTATAATAATGATTGTATTAAATATTATGCTTGTAAAAAATATCACTAATGTTGTATAATAATGATTGTATTAAATATTATGCTTGTAAAAAATATCACTAATGTTGTATAATAATGATTGTATTAAATATTATGCTTGTAAAAAATATCACTAATGTTGTATAATAATGATTGTATTAAATCATTTAAACCAGACGAAAAAAGAATTGGTATGCAATCTTTTATTTCACTTTTACATTTGTCTGTCTTTTTAAAGAGTAAATTTTTTTATCTTTTGCAAATTTTGAGATGAAGATTCATAATTTGGGTGCTTGTACAGATTAGCGTACATATGAAAAACGCTGAAAATCGCAGTTCCAATTAAATTAACCGGGAAACTCTTTGATATACTTATGTATCAAGCAAAAATAAGTTTGTACACCAAAAATTAGCAAAAACTATCGAGTAGAATTGTAATAAAAAATAAAAATCTGTTATATTGTTTAATCGGGTTGGCTATTGATTCGAGCGAAAAACACGAAACTCAGGGGGAGGTAACCCAGTCTGTCATATTAACACGTAATAAATCAATGGCAGTAATCAAAGTACGATGAAACTGATTTTTATTTTTAATTAACATTCTACTCAATAATTTTTCCTTCTTTTTGGTGAGGATACTTATTTAAATCTGCTGTATAAGTATATAATAATGTTTTTTTTTATGGTATTGATAATTTAATATGGACGCTTCTCTGTACAAGCACCATAATTTGTATTGTTTGAACTACTATTCTCATCTTGGTTATTATATTCATGTTTCGACTGATGTAACCTCCGACTTTCTTCAGATGCATCTTTTCGAACATGGGAACCTATAAGGAATTTCAAACTGAAGCATTTAAATAATCCACAGTGTTGAATGTTTTCATTCTGTCAGCCATGACTGAGTAGAAATGTTAATGATCATGTGGCGTAACAGTCAAACGAGCTGGAACAAAAGAAACTGCGAATAGATCAGATAATTCTGAAGAACACGTGCCATAATAGTACTCATAGAAAAGACTGAGACTAGCAGCATCATGTCTGTAAGAGAGAGAGGGTGCAGAGAAGAAGAAGAAAGGGTGGCGCCAATCGAATTACAGATACGTTTATGCACTTTAACAAGAACCTTCAAATGGTGAATCTCTGTCCTATTTGAGGGTTTTGATAAAGTGCAGAAACATATCTGTAATTGGATTGGTACAACCCTTTCTTTTCTGCACCCTCTCTCTCCCACAGGCGTGATGTTGCTAGTCTCAGTCTTTTTTATAAATACTATTATGGCATGTGTTCTTCAGAATTTTCTGATCTATTTCCTGCTTCCTTTGTTCCAACTCATTTGACTTGTTGGTCTAGTGGTCTCCATCAATTTGCTGTTTTGGTACCTCATTGTAATACAATTTCCTATTCTAGTAGCTTCTTTCCAAGAACTGCAGGCTTGTGGAACTCTCTTCCTGCTGAGTGTTTTTCTCCTATCTATAGCCTTAGTTTTTCTAAGACTAAGGCCAATAGGCATCTTCTGTTTTTGCGATAATCATATTTGTTCTCGTTAGCTCCTTCATGCTTTGTCATAAAAAAAAGAAGAAAAAAAACCCCAGGTAATAGCATTGATTCTAAGTGACAGTCTTCCCGAGGTTGAAGATTCAATCATTACCACAAGCTAAAAATAGAATAAAATTAACACTTATACTCGGTTTTGGCTGACGGAGCAAGAACAATAAATCCCTGTGAATTAAATAAAGTATTTAGTTCAAAGTTCTTTACAACTTGGGAAAGTTCAATATAAATATTCCAAAGTTTGATCTGATGATGTCGAAGGTTACATTGGCCGAAACATTGTGAAAATAACAACCAAGATGAGAATGGTAGTCTTAATTTACCATTTTCTATATGTAATTTGATGGTTTTATTTTTTTCAATATTTTAATATATATTTTTAATTAAAAACATTTTTTATACTGACAAAAAAAAAATTTTGTATTTCTTTAAAAAAAAAAAAAAATATTAAGCAACTTCTAGAGTTAAAATAATTATTTTTGTCTTATAAAACAATTTTGTCAAATCTTTTAAGGTTTGCCTTTTTTGAAAACGCTATTTTAAAGAATTTTCTTTTACGTAGTGTAATAACTCCAAATAGGACCGATATAGTGGATGAGGCATATAAAAAAAAACTATTACTAAAAAATAAGTCGAAAAGATTATTTAAAATTCGGTGGGATGGAAAAATTATGAAACAACTGTTTACGTGGATATTCCTTTTATCAATCAACAGGGGGGGAAAATGATCAAAGGGAAATAACTCATCAAGTACAAACATATTTCACGACTTGAGTAATTGCCCTTATATCAGTTTAATTATTTTGATGATCAAGTAATTGAGGATCGCCCCCCCCCGTCATGTAACCACCACCAAATAATTATACCCCCCCCCAAATGCACCCACACACACACAAATTACCTAACAAACAATTACTGCAGCTTTTTAACAACCTTATAGTCCAAAAGTAGATTTTTTGATTTACTTGAAACTTATTTTTTTCCTATAATTATAATTTTTTCAGGAACTGGAGATGGATCAGAAAGTAGCAGTCACCATTTAGTAGCATGTCTATCAACATTGCACATGTTCAGTAAGATAAAACCCGACTTAGCTGTGCAACATGCAATAACCTTGCAGCCTTACCTGGACATTAAGTGCAATGTAAGTTCATTCACATGTTTTGCTTTTTAAATTCTCGCAATTTCACTTTCCACATATTTTAAACAATCTTTTTTTATGTCAAATTTTTTGATAAAACCATGTTTTTCTTTTCTATTTATTATATGTTTTACTATTATTCCTGTGTAATTACCTAGAAAAGTATATTAAAGAAATAGGTATAATTGCATAAAATGTATATAAAAAATAAACGATATTCTCTGGACATGGTGAAACATTCATAACTAAATTGGTACTTATTTACAATATTATGTCTGCTCAATTCGACAACATACATTTAAAACAAATTATACAGAATCATAATATATATCTATAAAATCCACATCAGCATAATTTTCAGTCAAGACGGTCGTGTTATTTAAAATAAAATCTTTAATAAAAGTCTTGTCCAAATATGAGATGCCTTATCAGTTCATGTTGAGATTGACTCATTATTCGGTGTAGGAGTTGATAATCATGTAACCAGTTATGCATTGACAAACGTTTTAGAAAAGAACAAAAATGGCAAAATTCAATATTGTATAATTTTTAGTGCTAAAGATACCTAAATAAAAGATAATCCTCAAAATGGACTTATTAAAAATAAAAAGACTGACTGACTGACTCCTACAAAAATTGTCAACTCACGACTTCAGCTTTCCAATATCTGAAGGGTTGACTCCCCCCCCCCCCCCCCCCCCCCCAACCCAAGGAAAAAAAAAAAAAAAAAAAAAAATGACACTCGCTTCTGGAGTCAGTTTTTAAAGCCAGAGCCCAACTGATTTTTTTACTCTGACTCCCCATCTCTCCTTTTAGGTATAATTTATATCAAATTATTACAATTTTGTAGTATTATTATATTCATAATTTGTGCAGTCAATTTGCCATTTTTGAAATTTTGATCAAAGTCATGTGGAAGAAAAATGTAACAGATATACGTAATCAGAAGACATGTAAGATATAAAATCTGTTGTTATGGTTACAAGGAAGATAGTTGGATCATTCTACTTCTCCAGAATGTATCTGATTCCTGATGCAATCTCCTACCGATATATAAGAATCAGATACGTCTTAGGATAGAGTTCAAAACTGACTTCGCAATGGGTTAATCTCACCTGATCTCTACATCCCCATTTCTCACGGAAGATAAATTGCTAGTCTTTCTCAATTTCTTTTTCATTATTTCCATGGAAAGTGCTCGACTGAGCTTCAATCTCTGGTTCCTCTTTGTAAAACTTTTACAGCAAGATCCCGTCTTATTATCTTCACTGGAAAGAACTTTCCTTTCTTCCAGCAGAATTAGCGGCCACGTTGTGTCATCAGGCAATGTGAGACTAATATAGGCGATAGATTTGTTTCTCATGGAAGACTTGCATATAAAAAGAGCCAGGTTTTCTGTTACTGGCAGAATGCTTTTGAACTGTGTGCTGATCAGATCGGAGGTGGTAGAAAATCTCCGTCGGGTTATGTGTAATCAAATTCAATGTGAAGCAGAGTGAAAAGTTGTGGTTTCCATGGGATCCAGCAAAAGGTGTATCCTAGTTGCTTTCGTCTCATTAGAAAACGTCGGCATTCCCAGTCCATGTTTCTGCTTCATGGAACAGCCTCCCAAAGATAGTGACAATATCTATCATGTTCAGGTTTAAAGTCACCTTAGACAAACATTCACACGGTATACAGACGTACGCATCTTCTAACTGTCTTTTTACATGGCTTGTTGCACTTTGCTATTTTTTGCCAATAAAATTTTATTTTATTTGAAACGTGGTTCCAGCATTTGTGTTTGTTACCAGTTGAGAGAGGTTGCTGACTCTTTTGCTTTTCTTTTCTTTTGAAACTTTTTCATACTTTTTCAGCATTAAATACTTCAGAGGGTTGATATGCCATAAAATAGATAAATCAAACAAAACTAATTTCCATAGCTTTTGATGCCTTATCAGTCTTTCAAATGCTTTTAATACAAAATTGTGTCTATCCTTTTCATGCAGTGTTTTGCATTGTTTTTATCTTGCAGACTGTAGGAGACACGATGGTTCTTCATAATGTTGCTCGCATATTGGAACTGATCGTGCCGCTGATGGATCACCCAAGTGAATCCTTCCTTGTCCAGTTGGAGGAAGACATGATGAAATTAATTCTTAAACATGGCATGATGGTGAGTTTGGTACATTATATATTAATACAAGTGTACTTTTTTTTTTGTCACATCTGAATATGAAGAAGAAGAAGAAGAAGTGGGAGGAAAAAGGAAGAGGATAGAAATATTAAAAAAGGGAAAGGAAGGAAGGAACACTATTTTTACTGAAAAACAATTTCATATCAACAATTTAAAAACAAAAAAAAATATATTTGTTGAAATAAAAAAAAATGCAACATCATTTCAACAATAATGTTTTAAATTCTATTAAAGACAAAAAAAAATATAATTTATAGCTGATATTTATTTTCTGGTAGATAAATTAACAGTAAAAAATAAAGTTATACTGAATAAATAATTCTAATTAGACCTCCTAATAAGCCGTAAATTGTAATTAACTAAACAAGTCACCAATCTCTCACTTAGCTATCTATGTATCTGTCTCACCTTTTTTCATGTTGATTCAACCACTATCTAATGTCTATGTATCTATCTCGCCTTATTTCATGTTGTTTCAACCATTCTCTAATATCTATGTATCTAATTTTCCTTCTTTCATGTTGATTCAACCACTCTCTAATATCTATGTATCTATCTCGCCTTCTTTCATATTGTTTCAACCACTCTCTAATGTCTATGTATCTGTCTCGCCTTCTTTCATGTTGATTCAACCACTATCTAATGTCTATGTATCTATCTCGCCTTATTTCATATTGTTTCAACCACTCTCTAATGTCTATGTATCTGTCTCGCCTTCTTTCATGTTGATTCAACCACTATCTAATGTCTATGTATCTATCTCGCCTTATTTCATATTGTTTCAACCACTCTCTAATGTCTATGTATCTGTCTCGCCTTCTTTCATGTTGATACAACCACTATCTAATGTCTATGTATCTATCTCGCCTTATTTCATATTGTTTCAACCACTCTCTAATGTCTATGTATCTGTCTCGCCTTCTTTCATGTTGATTCAACCACTCTCTAATATCTGTGTATCTATTTTGCCTTCTTTCATGTTGATTCAACCACTTTCTAATGTCTATGTATCTATCTCGCCTTTTTTCATGTTGATTCAACCACTTTCTAATATCTATGTATCTATTTTGCTGGTGATACCAGATCAGGCTGCCCTGTGGCTCCCTGAGACGAAATTCACCTACATTGACGTGTTTTTTTTTTAATTTAATTTTTTATTTTTTGTAAAACTTAATTATGTTCTACAAAACCAAAAACAAAAACAACAGCCCCTCTCCCTTTCTCCCTCCCCTTTTTTATTTTATTTTTAGAACTTGAAGCATAAAAACTTTTACTATAATGACCAGATTTGGCATTAAATAACCCAAAAAGGGTTGATATGCCGTAAAACAAAACTACCAAACCAAAAACGATGATTAAACATTTGAAGATATAAAGAACTTGAAGCATAAAAACTTTTACTATAATGACCAGATTCGGCATTAAATAACCCAAAAAGGGTTGATATGCCGTAAAACAAAACTACCAAACCAAAAACGATGATTAAACATTTGAAGATATAATGAACTTGAAGCATAAAAACTTTTACTATAATGACCAGATTCGGCATTAAATAACCCAAAAAGGGTTGATATGCCGTAAAACAAAACTACCAAACCAAAAACGATGATTAAACATTTGAAGATATAATGAACTTGAAGCATAAAAACTTTTACTATAATGACCAGATTCGGCATTAAATAACCCAAAAAGGGTTGATATGCCGTAAAACAAAACTACCAAACCGTATCTATTTTGCCTTCTTTCATGTTTATTCAACAACTCTGTAATATCTATGTATCTATCTTGCCTTGTTTCATGTTTATTCAACAACTCTCTAATACCTATGTATCAATCTTGCCTTCTTTCATGTTTTTTCAACTACTCTCTAATACCTATATATCTATCCTGCCCAGTTTTCATGTTCATTCAACTATTCTCTAATGTCTGTAGGCATTTAGAGAAAAAGAGTCTCTTTTTTTCGGCTTATTTACATAATGCATTCTTACATACCGTGAATATGTATGTAAATTAGATAGCAAAATAATAGGATTCTTTACTTCTATATTGTCTATAAAGGTAATATAGAAGTAAAGAGACTTATTGTTTTTTAGTTATACACAAAGCATTTTTTTTTGTTATGCAAGAAGAATTTCTTAACAAATATATTGCAGTTTATCAATATTCAAATGAAATCAAAATTGAAATAGTTGTAGACTTAGTCCAACGTGTCAAAGATTGTCTAATATATATATATATATATATTAAGTTCAAATATATTGATAAAATTAACTTAAAACCAATCTTTATTCAAAAGTGCTCAATACAAAGTAGAGCTTATAAATCTCAATCTGTCTCTCTCTGTCTGTCTGTCTGTCTGTCTCTCTCTCTCTTTCTATGTATATATAACAATATTTATAAGTAAATGTTAAATTATTTTTATCTACATATGCTGGCGTTTTAAGATTTTACTCTCATCAGTAAAGGAAGTGACAATTTCAGTCGGTCACAGTGCGCAAACACGGTTCACAGTCAACCAAGACTCCACACACTTTTGCCCTATCCCCTAGGCCATCGGAAATTATCATGTTATACAGGAGAAATTAAATTCTATTTGTGCTTAAATACAGTGGGCAGTAAGCAGAAGACAATCTAGAGTGTTCAACGAACGTTATTGGAACCTTGCTTATGGCTAAGTTCCAGTCTGTTTTTAATAACAATGCTCAACTTTAATTTCATTAAATTGGCTTTTCAGTTAACAATTTTAAAACTAATTAACCTATCATGAATTTTGGAATACAGCTATTCGGTGTAAGGGTTATTAATGTGGGCTATATTTAGTTCAACTTAGTTTTATGCAAAGTGAGTAAAAATGGGTGTGGAAGCTCTTCGTGAAAATTCAGATACCTCTGATTTTTGTGAAATTTTAACAAAAGGTACTGGACATCAATTAATAAATATTCCCTAAATTTCAGTTTCTTTGGAGTTTTTTAAAGGGGTTTAGGAGCTATAATATGGGCACAACACTCCCTTTGAAAATTCGAATATTTCAGATTTGCATTAAATTTTATTAATAGTCATTAGACACCAATTCAGCAATATTCCCTGAGTTTCAATTTCTTAATACCCTTTAAGCTTAAGCTGTAAATTTTAGACATTTTCTAAAATTAAAATCGTATAGTTAATTTTGATTAAAATTAGAATAAGGATTGTAGACATAAGGTTTAGTCTCATTATATCGTGATTTTAGTCTTCATAAGGGGACATAAAAGTGGTGCAAAACTGTTCTCTTCAGCGAATTATTTTTACCCATCCTTGGATGGGTATTCTTCTAGTATAGATATATAATTGAGCCTTGTTTGGTGGTAAAGTAGCAATAAATGAATTGTGATAATCCAAATTTTGCATTGATTAAATAAACACAAATTAAAATAAAATTAAGTTCATTGCTTGACTATAAATAAATTAAATTTGATGTCAAATTTTACCCATTTTTTTTTTTCATGATTGATTAGTTTTGAAAACTAACATTTTTATGATAATTTCTGAGGGAACATGTACTCAAGTGTTTATTATAATTACCAATAATGTTACCGATCAAAGACCGTTGTAAAAATGTTATCCTTAAGTATAAAACTAAAATGAAATAAGAAGTTATCCAAATATTTGTCGCGGACTGTCGAGTTCATACAATAATATTGATTTGATGTATTTTGATGAAGTGAGCTGAATTCTTTTTTCCTGTTTTTCAGGTGCTGCAAAGTTGTGTGAGTTGCTTGGGTGCTGTTGTAAATAATGTCAGTCACAATTACAGACTGGTTAAAGATTGCTTTCAGAAATTCTTTGGTAAGTCACTACTAGGAAATTCGTTGATTGTAAATAATGCATCCCAAAACAAAATATGTTATCTTTATTAGCAATTTGGTTTATTTTAAGAAGATTAAAAACTATTTACATTGTTGGAATGAGAATAAAATAACAATACTGTCTTGCTTGCTTGACTGATTTTTCCGTTTCTATTTATTTAATTATTTTGTTGATTTCTATTTTTAATTTAATTTTGTCTTCTTTTTCTTATTGATTAGTTTTGTTTCAATGATTTCAAGTAGTGAATAGAAAATAAATTGCGAAGATAGTTAGTTTTTAATATACTTTTGTTTTTCTTTGATAGGAGTTCTATCTCGGTTGATGGCTGACCACAAAAGGAACCCTGATAACCCAACCCTCCTCAGCAGACGACCGACCCTTTTACGGGCATTGTTCACTGTTGGCTTATTATGCAGACACTTTGATTTTGATTCGAAAGACATGGGAGAGACAAAGGTAACGTTGATGAGTTTTTGTTTGTTATATATATAAGAGTAACGAATAATAAAACTTAACACATACCAGACCAAAATTCTATTTCGACCTTAAAAATTAAGGTCGAAATAAAATTATTGTCTGGTATGTGATACGTTTTGTTATTCTTTATATGTAAATATGTGCTCTGTATGTTAAATGCATTGAGCTCTAAAGTTGGAAATATGATGTTTGATATATATCTATAGCTCTATATAATTTGATATTAAACTTAGTTTTCCATTCTGATTAAACATGTAACTAAACTTCAACTCAATATCATATATATATATATATATATATATAATCATTTCCACAATCAGACAACGCCGCAGCCCACAACCTATGAAAAGAAACAAACCGGAAGTCCTAGACTCGAGAAATCTAATATATATATATATATATATATATATTTATTTGTATAATTTTAGTTATTCGGACTACATTTCTCATCTTGAGTGTTATCATCACAACGTTTCGGCAGCTGTAACCTCCAGCCCTTTTCAGGTGTATCTCTTCGAACTCAGGAATATTTCTGGCGAACTTGGGAATATGGACGGAATTTTGAATGGAACCCATTATTTAATCCACGGGGGTAGCATGCTCTTGTTCCCTCAGCCATGACTGGGAGAAGTCGTCAGTAATTCACAATTCTTCGTATCGCCTGCACTCAGGATTGACTATCACTTAGAACTGAATTTAACTTAGTACTATATCCACTGCGCTATGGGTTCTTGTGGACAGTTCTAGTATGAATTTTGAGAGCCTTAAACCTATTATTGGTATTTTTATGTGTAGTCTTACTACTTATCACTATATATCAGTACTTTGTATTACTACATATCACTATATATATATATATATATATATATATATATATATATATAAATATATATTATAACTTTATCTATTATTTATAATTAATGGTTCCCATATTGTATTAAATTCTATACTAGGTCTGCTTAGTAAGTCATTATTGGCCAACACGTGCGCTGCTTCTTTTAGTCGTCTTACTCTCCACCGTTCTTCTCTATCTATAATGTTTACTTCATCCCATATTTCCTTTTCTCTCCGTATGCTACCCCCGTGTATTAAATAAATGGTTCCGTTCGACATTCTGGTATGATTTTCGAGTTCGAAAGGAATATTCCCGAGTTCGAAGAGATACACCTGAAGAAGGCCAGCCAAAACGTTGTGACGATAACACTCAAGATGAGAAATGTAGTCCGAATAACCCAAATTATACAAATTATCAATCCTCGTCTCAAAAATTCCAAAATATATATTTATTTATTTGAATACTATCCATTACTGTGTCCACTGGAGATACCCAGGTTTTGTCTTGGGTTATAGTAACTCAGACAGAGTGGAACACCAGACTTCCGCTTTGGACTTTTTCATCAGCTTGGCCATACTAACGGTGACTGACAATTATGTTTGTATTATTGTAACCCAAACTTGTTCCTAATTCTTGGATTACCAGATGTATGAAACCCGGGTATCCTCAGCGGACACGGTAAGGTATAGTATTTAAATTAAAAAAAATATAGGCTTTTGTATTACTTTCGATCGAACACTATGATGTTTTTTTTCTGTTAACACTAGACACATACTATATATATATATCAATAATGAATAATAAAAAATGCACTTCGCTTTAACACTTCATTGCAGTTATCATCAGAAGTGTGCCATTTGGTATCAAACAAGGTGAGATCGGAAGAAATAAGTTTTCAAACCATATTTATTTATTAAAAAAATTTTTTTTCTTTATTTCTATATTTATTAATATTTTTAATTTTATTTACTGTTTTTTAAAATTTATTTTTAATTATTGGATCACTAATAAACACATTTTTTATTATACAATTTTTGATTTATTTTTGTTTTATATATTAATTGTTAATTATTTGTTTACTAATGGACAATTGTTTTTTGTTTTTTATATATATAATATTGATTGTTAATTATTTCGACAATTGTTTTATGGTTGTGAATATATATTTGTAAGTGTGTGTGTGTGAATATATCTATATTTGAACATACAGGGCTGGACAAAATAATATGACCACTTGTTGAATTTAAAGAAAGTTGATGGTAGTCCTTCCATAATATCTGTCTTTATTGTTGAACAGTTTGGGTCGAAACTAGACTATTTAGATGTTGATGTAACTCAGCAGTTACTTTGGCGGTAGTAGTAGTCCGATGATTTCTTTTTCGCAGTGCGTTTTAATGCCCGTTGGTCTGCATCAGTAAGTTTAGAAATCCGTCCATAATTACTCGGGTTGTTGAAGGTTTTTGTTTCTGTTTCTTGAATTCTGTCATGATCAACCAAGCAATTTAACCGTTTTGGTTATGAAATAATTTGACCTTTTTCAAACTCAGGACGCACATTTTTACCCCAACTTTCATCCTGAAAAAGAAGTTTACAAATATAAAGTGAAGTTGATCATCATCATATTCAGTTTAACATCCAAACCCACCTATCTCTAGCCAGGTTTTCATTTCTCCCTATTTCTCTCAAATCCTTCCTTCCTCGTATGTTATATATATATATATATATATATATATATATATGATCATTATGGAAATAATAATATAACGTAATGAAAAAGGGAAAAAAAAACGAAAAATTGTTTGTATATTTATCAATGTATATATGGTTTTGGCAGGAATTATGTAATAAGTACGAAACTATAGTTAGAATTATAGACATTTTAGTATATTATTACTATAATACTAACACATGGTCTGTACCTGATTATCCTCATTCCCCTGAAGATGGACCCGGATGGGTCTGAAAGTACTTGGGACACAAATCCAAACTATGGCAAATTCATCAGCCAATTCCCCTCCAAAACTAAGATCCTGATTCGGACTATTGAAAGGATCTACCAAAGGATATCTAGACATAAGTTGTCTCTTATATTCAACAATACTTGCCTGCAAGAGAAGATGCTGCCTAAATACACACACACACACACACACACACACACACACACACACACACACACACACACACACACACACACACACACACACACATACATATATATATATATAAATTATTTAATATTGATATAAAACTCACATACGCAAATTTGGATCAATATTTTTGATATAGGTCATTGAAATATGAGAATAAATCTGTACTGTTCCAATTATTTTGTCCCAACTCTGTATGTATGTGCAGTATATATGTATGTTTTGTGTACATGTGTATCTATAGTAGGTTAAAGTGATGTAATGAATAATGATGTTGACTATTTAATTGGCAAGTTGAGTTGAAATTCCATCATACACTTCACATATACATTGGGGAAAAGTATGAACACTTTACCTCAGCTCTGGCTAAAAATAGTTAATATTTCCATCTTATTTCTGCATTAAATAACTCAAAAATTGTTGACATGTAAAAAAATATACTAAAGCAACCTATTTAACTACGTTTTATTTAGTGTGTAGCAATTCTTATATTAAACTAACAGGGCTACCTGGTGTTGCCCGGGACAAAAGTGTAACATATTTCTATTAAAACTTCTATCTCTCGTCCCCCCGGTTTTCTCCTCCTTCCCCCCCCCCCCCCGCCTTCTTCTCTGTCCAGCCCATTCTTCTCTCTGAACATGCATACACACATACAGACAGACAACTCTTTCTTATGTAGATTCCTCGATAATTAGTCGGCACAAGGGAATTAACTCCTTTAAAAGAAATCCTAGTTACTTCCCTTTACTTAGTGGCTGAATATCAGACCCCACCCTGACGAAATCTGTGACAGTTTAGGGTCAAAGAATTAATAATTTTTCTAAATTTTAGATATTATTCATCGCGAAATGCTGAACAAGAAAATATCAACTTTGTGCGTGTTTGTTTTGTTGTTTTTTAGTTTTAGACATACATACATACATACATACATACATACATACATACATACATACATACATACATACATACATACATACATATTTCACAATAGGTCCAACTCTCTAAAAGTTTACCTTTTAGTTATAATTTACATACATACATACGTACACACACAGACAGCTACCCTTTTAAACATACACAAACTCTAAAATGAAAACAAACTAAGCACTCTTATACTTTAAAACAACTCTCAACATATCCTTCTGGACAATTCTCCCCCAATAACAAAAAAAAATGTAAAATAAAAAAATAAAAAAAAATGAACAAACATTTTCCGGCATTAAATAACCAGGAAGTTGATATGCCGTAAAACCCAATCAATCAATTAATCAATATTATAGATGTGCATCCAGATAAATAATGGCCTGAATGTAGAAATGTCTTTCATAATTTGTTATATTTATATAGTAAGAACACCCTTTCTTACAATAAAATAATTATTTACTTTTCTCTTTCTACTGTTACGGCTGGTAATACCGGACACAAATTGACATTTATATTTTGGCCCGTATTCGTTTTGGCTCAGGATATGTTTCCTGAGTTCTATAGTGATGTCTACAAGGGAACGTATGAGATAAGGAAATTGGCGAAGGAAAGACAAACTCATGGTTATGATTATTATAAGCAATTTAATGCTAAAACCGAATAAAAATGAACTGCAATGAAAATAAGAATATGAGGCATAAAAGGTTTTTCTTTAAATGGCGCATGCACATCGCACATAACATTTAACACATATTTACGTTGGTCAGCAGTTCAAATTTCAATATTCACTTATCGGTTCACATAACTTTTTATCCGATAAGACACTATATCATATTTCTTACTGAATCACCTCTTGCTTCTCTGAATCTTTCCTCACAAAATTGTGCTTCAAAGAATTTTTCTCAACTGTCCTTGTTTTTTATTCAATCATCTTTTTCTCTGATATCTTTTCCTTGGCATTGCTCTCCGAAAAGTAAAACTTGACTTTCCAAATGTTGTGGATAAAAAGAAGCATTATCGCCTGTTTCTTCCAGTTTTTCTTTCCCTATCCGTTTCAAACCCAATCGCTAAACCTTCTTTTGAAATTCTTATTTATATGCACTCTACGTTCGATCACTACGTCACACTACCCCTTTTCTCTCCTTTCTTCACACATATATTGCAAACTTGTTTAAAAGATTTGGTTTTTATTTAACCTAACTTTGAGTTTAAAATAATTACCGTTTAATTAAAGAACAAGAAACTTTTACATTTACATTGGAATATAAGTCGAATCATACATGAAACCAAGCAAATACGCTCCATCAGACACCTATCATACTCTGAACATCTTGCTTTCCTGGGCTTGGATTCATTGAAATTCCGACGTCTAGCAACTGACCTAGTAAACACAAACAAAATTATTAAGCATCTCGCCAACAACAATCCGGAGCACTTTATTGATCTCAATATGTCTAACACATGTGGACATGCCTTCAAAGTCAGAAAAGAGCACGGCTTCCATGACTTTCGGAAACATTTTTTAACGCTCAGAATTTCTTACGGATGGTACAAACTGCTCGCATCAGTTGTTGGCTGCCAAGACATTCAGCATATTCTGTGTAATATCCGTTTTACATGCTGGCATGTGTTGGACGGTTTTTAGAAATTGACTTCTTCCAAACTAACCTATCTCTGGCCAGGTCTTTATTTATCTCTCTTTCTCTCAAAGTCCAATCTTATCACTGCATCCTTTAAAAGCTGCATGCATGCGTTCCGAAATTTGCCCAAACTACACCTGATGTCCCCCTCCATACACATGTATATCACAACTCATACACAGCATTTCCCTGAAAATTGTACATTATCCTATGCACTTTTGATAATTTATAGTGCACCTGCGCACTGTATACAATGATTTCATTATTATTACTAGCAAATATATGCTCCCTCCGGTTGCTAGGCTGCCGCATTTGAAATGAACGTTCACCCGTAAACCGATGGAGCCCCAGTCATATTTCTTGGGTGGTTAGACATTGATTTTCTTTGTTTCCGTCCAAGAATATTTTTAGTTTTAAAAAATACCCCCCCCCCCCCTATTTTTTTTTTTACCCTCCCCCATACATAGTATTTTCAGTTAAAAAAAGAAAAGAAATTTTTTTTTTTATTAATATCACCTTATCGGAAAATATTGTAGATACATATGTAAATTTGATAATAGAAGTTATAAGTGTATATTTGTGAATATGAATTTAATAGAAGTTTAAAAGAAATGAATTTTGGTAAATTATAAAACCCGTCTAGTGTCTCAGCGTGCTTTTGTAACAGCATATAAAGAAGTTGAAAGAGTATTAGTTTAAGTAAGATTCTTTGCACGTTTTCTGTTCGAATCGCAGTCTCGTCTTGAAATTTCTTTCTACTTTATTTATATTACTCTGATGGAGTTTCGGCTTCAGACAGACAGACAGATACATAATCTCCATTATTAATAGATATGACTGCAGAGTTGACCTGTATCAAAGGATTGGTGTCATTTTGGAGTTCTCCTTCTAGGCTAATTAACCTAGCAAGGCTTGAGAGCCTAGTTTACTATTTCACTAATAACTGGTGAGATGGATCCATAATTTCCGCAAGTGTCTGGAGGTGCAACTGATTAAACAGTTATGATAACGATTGAATACTGCATCCCAAACGCACCTTCCGAATCAATAACTAATCCCGTCTCCTTAGTTATGGAAACTAATCATTAAAGGCGGAACATTCGTCTGAAAATATAATTGAATGGAAGAAAGTTGAAAATAAAAACGAGGACCTTATTTATCATCTTGAGCAACACATGTGCATTTTTACCAGATTTATTTGTATAAATGTTTATTTTAAGATATGGAAATTATAGAAAATATATTGGTTATCTTCTCTTGGTTGAGAAGTTAGCTGGAAGATGCAGACCCCATAGGACACTAAGATAAACAGATGGTACCTGTAATCCCAGGGCATCTCGTTTTCTCCATGAAAAGGTTGCTCTGAACCAATACACAGATAAGCGCACTATATACAATTTAAGAGTTTGACAAATATTTCTCTTCCATTTCACCTGCTGGTGCTACTAGATCAGGCTATCTGAAGATACCGGCTTCCTGACCAAAAATGCACCAAACATTGATGTTATTGTTTTTTTTTCCTTTCCCTTTGCAAAACTGAATCATGTTCTGCAAAGCTAAAAACAAAAACATTTTTCCGCTACAAAACAACCAAACAAAACATGAATAAATATTTGAAGATATAAATAACTTGAAGCATAAAAACTTTTAGCAAAATGACCGGATTCGACATTAAGTAACCTGAAAAGGGTTGATATGCCGTAAAACAAAACAACCAAACTAACCAATCATTTCAGCTCGACACAAAACCACTAAATCCAATTTCTTTATCAGCTATTTTTCACTGTTTCTATCCTCATGTTAATCTACATACACCTTTTGTTGTACTACCTGTATTTGTTTGTTTGTTTGTTCCTTTAAACGACTAGTCGGGTCGTTGTAAAAATCCTTGCAAAAAAGAAGAAGATTTATTTCCGCATCATTTAATTGATGTAAGACTTTACTCATTTGTTTCCAGGTTTCAATTAAAGATAGAGTGTTTGATGTCCTTTCTTATTTTATTGCTCATGAAGATGAAGATGTGAGGATAAAAGCTTTAACCGGCCTTGGTAAGCATGAATTGCAGAGGGTTTTCTTTTTTAAATTTATTTTTATCCTCTTCTTAATTTCATGGATAACTTAATAAAGAATTCTAAAGGGAAGTAATTTTCAATATTAAAAAAAAAAATTATCTCCCTTTGCAGAATTTAACATTCTGTTTTTGTATTATTGGAGCCTGGCTCCCTATGCTAATTATCCGAAAAATAAAAATGAGATTCTACTTTTTTTAGTTATTTATTTTCAGACTAGGTAGCATTTTTAAGAACACTCTGGAAGTGGATGATTATTACTGTCTGATGACCCGGATGTGGGTGATGATTCTATGTTAAATTTATATGCGAAAGTGATCTCCCACTCTAAAGTGTAAAATATTGTTTTTTCTTCTAAGCGTTAACTTTTTTCAGGCTGTTTACATGTAACCGTCTAAAAAAAAGTAGAATCTCAATTTTATTTTTTATTTTGTGAATTAACAAAGGAGTCCGGGCTACAGTTCTATTGAATATGTCAGAAAATGTGAGGAAAATATCTGTTATTTATACAATGTATAAAGCTTGAAATAGCCTTTGGCTTGTATTCATGTAAGTTTTGCATTTAACTTCAAGAATATTCACATATTAAATACTTGAAAACTTACATCTTTTTAAAAGCACAGTTGACTATTCAAAACAATGATGTATTTGGAAAAACAAAACAAATTGTTATGGTTTTTTCAAAAAAAAATAATACTATTACGAAACAATGGTTTAAAAAATATGTCTAAATACCCTTTCTAATTCAAATTGGCGTAGCCTCGCTTACAGATATAAGGTGATTTTCTGACCCAAAAGTCTATTACCATCGGAGGATGAAGAAAAAGAAAAAAAACAAGCCACGCGTGCGTGGGCCCCCTCTGTATGTGACTTGATGGGGCGAGTCTAAAATGCAATAAATTTGGGCAATTTAGGGCATTTTTTTTCAAAAATCGGAGAAGGTCACTTTCTAACCTGACCAAAGTTACAACTTTATGCAAAATTTCAGAGAAATTCAATGGATGGTTGCGGAGAAAAATCCGGACGGACGGACATGCCTCAAAACATAAGTCTCCCGATTTTATAAATCAGGGACCAAAAAGAAGAAAAACGCTGCTTTGACAAGGAGAATTGTATTTCTCGAAAGCTCAGATTAAAATAAATTTTATTTATTTTAACACTATGCATTATGGTTTAAAAAAAAAAAAAAATATAATACTATTACGAAACAATGGTTTAAAAAATAAATCTAAATACCCTTTCTAAAAAAAATATTAATTTGTTTCATTGAAAATGTTAATTCTCTTTTTAGGATTCATGTGTATACGACACTACGAATACATGTTGGGCCGAACTTTGAAAGAACTCTATTACTACTTGCTGACAGATTATAATGCATCTATAAAATTAAAAATTCAAGTAAGTTTTGCTTTATTTTCTAAACTAATAAAAAATACATAACATTTGAAAGAGTGTTGTAGTTTGCTTGAGATGCGAGATAGATAAATAGATAGAGAGAGAGAAGAGATGAGTGAATGAAGAGAATTTGAAAGACAGAACGAGAGATGTACAGAGCAACAAATTTATGCAGCCAGGCATACGCGCATGCAAACGTACACACAAGTCATCACAGAGATTCGAGTAACAGTCTATCTATTGAAACAATGACAAACCGACAATTGAATCTGGTTATTATGTTAACTAACCATTAATAAACAAAGAAAATCTATTAAAACCAAAAAGATATTGTACGTTTTTTCTTTTATGTTTTGTGTGAACAAACAACTGTAAAGAACAAAACAGCTGTTGAAAATCGGGTAAAAGTATTTGAGGAACTACAGCAATAAAGTGAGTGTCATGAAAGAAACAACAACTGATCAAAGCTGCAAACAGTCACTCGGATTCTGATTTCCCCTTTAATGAAGTTAAGGGGCTATGTTACCCCCTTCTTCTTGGTGACATACTCTGGTACAATAAATAGGCTTTCGATCATGTGAGACACACATTTCTAGCTAGCAAGATTGAATTTATAGAACATCAAAGTCAGTCCGAAATTACTTGACATAACCTGTATGTTTTGTGTGTGTAGATTAATGTACCATAGATTAATGTACCATATGATTAATGTACCATAGATTAATGTACCATAGATTAATGTACCATAATGTACCATAGATTAATGTACTATAATGTACCATAGATTAATGTACCATAATGTACCATATGATTAATGTACCATATGATTAATGTACCATAGATTAATGTACCATAATGTACCATAGATTAATGTACCATATGATTAATGTACCATAGATTAATGTACCATAATGTACCATAGATTAATGTACCATAATGTACCATAGATTAATGTACCATAGATTAATGTACCATAATGTACCATAGATTAATGTACCATAATGTACCATAGATTAATGTACCATATGATTAATGTACCATAGATTAATGTACCATATAGCTACGTGGAAGGCTGCTTAAGACAGAGAAGGAATCAGTTTATGATCACCTGATCCTGGCGGGCAACACAAGCGAAATGGCAACAGAGAAGAAAAGTTTGAAGTCATTCACAAAACGTCTAACCTCAGCATGAGTCAAGAGGACGTAAAGTGAAAATAAAATAAGACTATTAATTAAATGGAAGTATATTTGCAACAAATTGAATGTATATCTCTGTATCAAGACTGCTGCAAAGAAGGTAGGCTCCCTCTATTGGGCTAGAAAACCTATCACACCTGCCAGTATCCTGTATCTCTACAAAGCCACCATTCGCCCATGCATGGAATATTGTTGTCACATCTGGCCTGGTGCACCAACCACTAGTCTCTCCCATCTAGACAGAGTAAAAAAAAAGTGTCTCTAATCTGATAGGTCTCACATTATCTAACAAAATCCATCCTCTGTCCCATCACTGCAATGTTGCATCCCTGTGCTTGTTTTACAAGTACTTCAATGAAATGTGCTCCAACAAGTGTGCTGCACTGGTGCCCCTCTATGTAAATACCCCGATCAACCCGTAACTCAGCAAGATCCCACCCCTTCACTGTATAGCTCCCCAGATGCTGGAGGGCTTTCATCTCTAGCTTCTTTCCTCGAATTGCTAACATTTGGAATTCCCTTCCTGTTTCGCTGACTGTACCAACATGAAAAGTTTAAATGCAATGTGAACAAGCATCTCGCTGCACAATTCCCCACTTAGGATGCCCCTAATTCACGTAAGTCTCTTACGTCTCAGTGGCATTGTGCTAGGTTTGTGGTGAACTTAAGTATATAAAAAAAAATGATATCTCTATTAATAAAACTATCATGTGTGTTTCTTGCTTATACCTAACTTTGATAAATACACATCGACTTATTTTTTTTTATTTTCACTATTAATCGAATATTTATTGAAATAAAAAATAAAATATGTGAAAAACTAAAAAGAATTTTAAAAATTCTATTTTAAAATAAAATGTAAAAATGACTATATTTTGGATTGTTTTTTGCTAAGTCTCCCCCAGCTAGTTTAAAATAAAAAATTTTTTTTGAGACTTTTTGTTTCTTTTAAATAATGTTTTTTCTACTTTTTGTGTCTGCAGGCCTTGAAAAATCTGCATGGCTACCTTGTGGAAGAGGAAGTCAAAATGATTCAGGCTGATGCTGAATGTAAGTGTTAAAAAAACACAAACTATTTCTCTTTTTCTCTCTCTCAGAATTTTTCAGATGAGGATTGATAATTTGTAACATTTGGACTATTCGTACTGCTATTCTCATCTTGAATGTTATTTTCATAACATTTTGGTTGATGTAACCTTCAAACTTCTTCAGATGCATCTTTTCGAACTCGGGACATGTGGTTCAACGGATAAAGGCATTGAGTACAATCATTTTTAACTGACAGTCTTCTTGAAGTTAAAGGCTCAATCCTCACCACAGGAAATATTAACTAAGAATAAAATAAGAATTACTAACTTAACACTTCCACGCGGTCATGGCTCACAGAACAAGATCAATGTACACCTATGGATTAATTAATGGGTTCAGTTTAAAATTCCATACAGATTCCTGAATTTGACAAAAATTCCAGAGTTCAGAAAGATACACCTTAAGATCAGATGTGACATCGGCCGAAACGTTGTGAAAATAAAATCCTAGATGAGAATAGTAGTCTAAATAATGGTAATATTTAATAATAGTATATATTTTTCTCTCAATTTCTGTTTTTATACTCTCAAACGGACTCCAATTTTTCTAAAAAATATGTCTAAGCCACACTTCAGTTTTAAAAACAATTTATTCCTTCATATTTATACAAGTCATTTTAGTTTTTTCAAAGATTTTTAAACTAATCATAGGTATGCCAAACTGGCCTATTTATGCTGCGAAAATGAGTAAAAACAGTTAAATTTTCGTAAAATTTAACTTACGATATCTCAGCTATTTTTCAGGTTATATCTATGAAATTAGTATGTAAATAAAATTTAATTTTTCTTTTTTTTTCATGATATAATTATTTTTGCAGGTTGATTTGAATTATGTAACTATTTTAGTTCTGCTTTTTTTCAACAGCAAATTTTTAGTCCTGTTTTTTTAACATCTGTGCCGTCCACACTGTTAATTAATCCACTTTGAAAAATCATTCCGTCTTATAAAAGAAAGGTTATTCTTCAATTGGTGGGCAAAGTATAGACTTTTATGTTAATTTTCATGAAAAATTTCCAAGTTGAAAACTTCTGTGAATAAAATTTGACAGAAAGTAATTTTACAAAGTGTGCTTTTGATACCATTGAATAAAGCAGAGTTTCCCCAATAATAATCAATAGGGTTAATATCAATCTTATTTAACATCGTGAACAGCTTCCTAATAAAAGAGACAGAGGTTTACATTTTTTTTCAGTTTCGAGTAAGTCAACTTTTTTGTTAAGACAATGCCTGTGTAAACATCCCTCTCTCAAAACGCCTTAAAAAGAATTTCTCTCTCTCTTTCTCTTTTTTTCTCTCACTCTCTCTCTTTCTTTTCTTCACCCTCTCTCTTTCTTTTCTCTCTATCTTTCTTTTCTCTCTCTATATATTCCTCCTCATATATATATATATATATATATATATATATATATATATATATATATATATATATATATATATATATATACATATCCTCTCTCTGCCCTCTCTCGTTCTTATTTCTTGTTTCTCTCTTGTTATTCGTTATTCGTTTCTCTCTTTCTGATTACCTGTTATGATTTAAAAAATTATTTTTCAGGGAGAAAGAAATGTAAAGCAGAGGATTTAAGGGACATGGGTGATGTACAGTCGGGGTAAGTTTCTTTCCTTTCATATTAGTTCTTACTTTCTGACACCTTTGTACAAGTTTCTCATGAAATAATTCAGTTATATGATGTAAAATGACAAGTACAAGGGAAACTAATCAACAACAACCAAAAAATACACAGTTATTTATCCACAAAACACCGAGCAATTATTAAGCGGGATACAAACGCAGATTTGCAATGCCATATTGTGTGAATTTGCAGTTGATTCATTCGATTGTTATTTGAACACCTCTGATTATCTTATATCCTTGTGAGATTACTAGAGTTCAGCTTTCCTATGTTGGCCGCAAACTTAAGAGCAACGCTATCAATATATGTTTGTAAGATGATTATGAATATGAGTTTTACTGTCTAAAAGTTTATTTTGATTTCATTACAGAATGGCAAGTACAATTATACAGGTGTACCTCAAACAGGTTCTTGAATCTTTCATTTGTTCCAACTCGCAAGTACGAGGGGCGGCATTAGGCGTCATCCATCTTGTACTTCGACAGGGCCTCATTCATCCTGTACAGGTAAGTGTGAAAGTATATTTTGATCAAATCTAAAATACCTGCACTAAATGTTTGTTCCATGAATTTCAATAAATTACATATGAGTTTGCTTATGATTCTGTCTCTGTGAAATATTGGTTCTCAATCAGATCACCAAAGTTAAGCAACGTTCAGCCCTGTTAACATTTAGGGTGAATCACTGTTTGGGAATATCAGGTGCCATAAGTTAGGAAGATGGTGTGGCTGTAAGATATGAATCCTTATCTTCTCCTCATCAGCTATTTTCCAGCATTGCTTCCAATTGTCTTGAATTTCTCTATACCAATGCACTTAAGCAATCTTTTCTCAAGAGAAGTGCAGTTGGAAATTTTGCAACCTTTGTTTCAATGTAAAGACCTCATCGTGCAGGCACATTTTCAAAAGGTATCTAGTGTTTCTCAGAACAGGAGGTCAGCAACAATTGAATACAGCAGCATTTTTAGATAAAAAAAATTATAAGAAAGAAAGAGCTTGCTCATTTGTGCTTATTAATTTCGTAATTCACTAAAGGACCGACAGAATCTGTAAAATGCGATTACGAGGGACAGCAACAAATTTCCATCAAAACAAACTATGTCAAAGTAAGACTCTATTGTTTTTCTGCCTGTTTTTCCAACTGCCAGGTGTTCCTATTGAAACACAATTTCAATTTGAAACAAGTCAAAAATGCAATATTACAGTCCGCTTTTGTTTGCTGCATTTGACATTATAAAGAAAGCCTCAGCGAGCCATGGAAAAGAGGACAAAGATGTAAGGATGGGGGTAAAAAATACTGAAGAAACTAAATAAACATTTTTTTTGTTCAGTAAAATAAATAAATTCAGATTAAATAACAAAACAGCGGAGTTATCCCGCTATCAGATACCGTTATTTATTCATTTAATTCAAAGCCTTAATTGCACTATTTATTATATGCTTGCACATGAAAATGTACAGGGGAAATATGGCAGTTCCAAATAACTTAACAAGAAAAAATCTTTGATATACTTATATATCAGGCAAAAGCAGGTATCTACACCAAAAATTATGGAAAATTATTGAGTAAAATTTTAATTAAAAATATAAATCAGTTTTATCGTATTTTTTTGATTCTCCATTGATTATGATTTGGTAAAAATGACAGACTGACTTATCTCCCATGTTTTATGTGTATTTCCGGCTTTATCAATAAAAAAATCGGAAAAATGCGATAAAACTGATTTATATTTTTAATTAAAATTCTACTTGATAATTTTCCTTAATTTTTGGTGTAGGTACCTACTTTTGCCTGATACATAAGTATATCAAAGAGTTTTCCTGGTAATTTATTTGGGACTGCCATATTTCACCTGTACATTTTATCTACAAGAACCTTAATAATAATAGTAAAAGAAACCATTAAAATGTTACAATTAAAGAAATATTCAAGTAAAATTCAGAAATAATCTTTAGTAATTTTTGAGTCTTTAATCCGGGTCTTTTCACTGAAAAATAAATATGAGATTTTGCATTTTTTAGCCGATTGCATCTAAGCAGTCTAAAAATATCTGCAAAACAGTAATTTAAAAAACTGTTGATTCACTATCCTATATAAATTTAGTGTAGAATGATCACCCATTATTTTAAATTTAAGAGTTTCGAAAACTGCTGTTATACTTATTAATTATAGAAAAAAAACCCTACCAAACTATTTATGCTCTGGTATCAAGTTTACTGCTTTATGCTTGTGTTGTTACCTTATTGCATTTTACGAAAGCATCAGTACTGCTTGCGTTTTCGATATAGACAAAAAATCAATAAAGTTATTATTTACAAATGAACAAAGCAGTATTTACTCTAGGCGGGTCGAACTGGCTTACTCCAAAGGAGGAAGTTTCTATGGAATATCAAATTCACAAGCGGCCCCCAGTCACATGTACATCCCCGTCAGGGGAGATGACGACGTTAGGTTTTTGCAGTTCTTGCAGGGAGGTGTCAACGTCCTCCTATATACAGTGCCTAGTATTCCCAAATAGTCACTCATCTGGTACTGACCAGGCTCAATGTTGCTTAACTTCGGTGAACTAACGAGAACCAGTGTCAACCTGATTATATAAGTTATAATTTATGTTCAACATATTTGATATGCAGACATAAATTAACATTAATGACCATCTTAAAATTCCTATTGAATAGGTATGAAGCCATTTGTCATCCACACTTAATTTATATAGAAGAAATACAAAGTGCAGTAGTGATGCAAGTGTTCATAACAATGCATGCAAACAAATTGTTTAAAATGTGCATTCTATCGGTGAACAGAGATAACTTTGTCATTGTTTAATGATGATATGCCATACATATGTAATGTGATTAATTGCAGCTCATGTTGGAAATGTATTTGAAATTATTAGAAAAAAACAAATCCTTTCTTTTTTTTGTGGCTAGTTTTATTATGAGTCTTATAAACATGTGAATAACTTTTTGATTTTTAAAAATCTATAAATGAATCTGTATTGATTATTATAGTGTGTACCATACCTAATAACCATGGGAACAGAAAATGATTCATCGGTCAGAGTTAAAGCAGACCAACAGCTACAAGAAATAGACAAGAAATATCCTGGTTTCATTCATGTAAGTGTTTCTCCTTTATATATATATAATAATAACAATAATAATAATAATCCAGGTAAAACATCCACAGGGTAGTAATCCAAAGAATTTCAACCGGGTTTATAAAAAGTGCTCAATATCAAATAGAGCTTTTATATATGATTATTTTTATTTACACAGACATGTACAAAATCTGCAACACTGGCATGTCGATGTTATCGATCAACAGCTATTATAAACTGAGATCTCATCAGGCAGAGTTAGAATCCGATCTTAACCTTAGATCATATTTGGAAATATGTATATATATATATATATATATATATATATATATATATATATATATTATAACCTTATCTATTATTTATAATTAATGGTTCCTATATTGTATTACATTTTATACTAGGTCTGCTTAGTAAGTTATTGTTGACCAACATATGTGCTGCTTCTTTAAGTTGTCTTACTCTCCACTGTTCTTCTCTATCTATAATTTTTACTTTGTCCCATGAGGGTAGATGGTTTCCCTTTTCCCTCCATATGTGGTCAACCATAGCCAACTTTTCAATATCTCCACGTGTTACGGCTTTCCGGTGTTCTTCTAGCCTTACTTTTAGTGGTCAACATGTCTCACCATTGTATATTTCCCACACTTACATGGGATTGCATACACGCAGTTCTTAGTCATACATGTTTCCATGGGATGCTTTCGGAGAGTTGAGTTGCTCCTGAATACTGTTCTGATGTCATATGGATTACATATTCTTTGGATTTTTTCCGACAAGCCCTTCATATATGGTATACAAACTGTGGTGATTTTTCAGGTGGTATCCCTTGGTGTTTGGTCTAGATTTCTTGGAGCTGATGTCATGCTCTCTTGATAGTTGTTTTGGTGGAGGGTTTCTCTCAAGCTGTCCATCTCCTCTTGATATGTATTGCTGTTACTACGTATTGTCTTTGTTCGATGTTGTAGGCAGCAGACGATTCCCGAGTTCGACACAAATATTCCCGAGTTCAAAAAGATACACCTAAAGAAGGCCGACGTTTATAACGGCTGAAACGTTGTGATGATAAGACTCAAGATGAGAACAGTATTCCGAATAATTGAAATAATACAAATCATCAATCCTCATCTCAAAAATCCAGAAACATAATAATAAATGTGTTTTATACATTCTTTATTTTTAGTGTTTGTATATTTCATATTACGAGAGGATTTTAGTAAAATCGTTTCAGGTAATGAATTCAATTAAAGTCCCTGTGGTTTATAACAACTGTTACAAACAGAGGTAGAGAATTGGCTAAAAAAACTCTCATTCTGTAGTCTGTTAAAAAAACGACCTCACCGGTAGGGAGTTGACTGAAAGAAAATCTGACTTTGTTTAAAAAAAACAAATAAAAACAACAAAAAAACACTGACTCTTGCAACTATCACTAGCTCTCAATTTCAACTCTCACTCCCAATTACAAATAGAAGAGTTAAAAAAATATGTGTAAATCTCTTTAAGCCCCCCCCCCCTCTCCACCCCATCTTATGATTAGCACCCCCCCACCCCCCTCTCCTTCTTTCTCTGGCAACTGGTTCAATATAATAGAAAGAAAAAAGAAAGCTGACTGACTTTTCGACCCAATTTCAGTGTTGTTTTTTAAACAACTACCAGTAAGAATGAAAAATAAAGTAACACCCTCCTCTTCCCCATGCACTACTTTGGTCCGTGTTCACCCCAAGGGAATGAATATTACAGTATTTACTGACTATAACCAGAATGAGTTTGTACTGAATTCGATGGTGAAAGGTTTGTCAGTGTATCTTATGAGTTTCTGACTTTTATCCTGACACACATGCATGCAGAATTACGATTTTCCATTATTAATAGACTTGTATTGTTGCCCGGAGAGGCATGGACAACACAATAGAAGAGTTAAAAGTGTGTGTAACATCTTTTTAAAAAAACTTTTCTCTCTACCCCCCCCCCCCTCCTTCTTTCTCTACTCCCCCTCTTTAACTATCTCGCTCGTTATAGCTAAGTACAAAGTTGAAATGACCCAAAAGTATGCAACTGATTGCAGAAACTTTTGATAAATGTGAATCCGATGCAAAACGTTGACTTTCGTTAAAATACTTATTGACTTGTTTGATAGGTTTTGATTTTGTTTATTTGTTGATATTTCTTTTCTTGCCTTATGTTTACCTTTCTTGCATTGTTCTTTTCATTCTAGATGAAGGCTCTCCAAGGAATTAAGATGTCCTATAGATTACAGAGTATCATTCAAGACCCATCAGAGCCGGTTCGTGGCCTTAGAAACATGGATAACTCATTTCAAAGTCTTAACGCATTCCTTTATACTGTTCTTCGAGGGAACAGATCGCACAGAAGAGCTCTTCTTACTTCATTGTTGAATTTGTTTGATGATTCCGCTGTAAGTATGAGGGATCAACACTTTATTATTCACTAGAAAGAATACCCATCCCTGGACGGGTTCAAACCAGGAATGTTTATTTCTTGTATTTGTTTACATTTTCTCAAACAGACGAGAACCAAATAATCTTATTATCAATATATTCTTCAGAATTGTGGAATTCATAAAATTATCTACTTTATTTATCTCCTCTCCAGGAGGTTAGACACAAGGTCAGGTGTGGTTTTGAAAAGCCAGCACACTAGGATTAGCATGCCCTTCCTCCTACAAAAATGCCTGAGCAGCCCCGTCGGCATTCTCCGATCAGGCGCCTCAGGTGATTAGCAATAAACTAACCGCTGCTCAAAGCACGAGAAGGTAAAGCTTTAGAAGGTGGACCTCCTAGAATCGCACAGAACCATACCGTAGCCCGACAAAGCAGGACCAGAATATACCACAACAGCCCAGCCTCTATCGGACTGATTGTTGACGACATCCTTGACTGTTATGCATAGAATATATTTCCAAAATTTCAAAAGAATTAATGCAATGGTTTTGGCAATCATTTCAAATAAATAAACACCAATGGTACTTTACTTGAGAGAGAGGGGGGGGGGAGGGAGATCTAGTATCTGTTGACTGTGTGTATATGTATGTAAGTATATATGTGTGTATGTACATATATATATATATATTTGTTTTGTTTATTATCTATGTACATATACGTTTCGTCCTTTATAATCGGAACTCATCAGCATAGAGATATAACTATTCACTACTGGTCATGCGATTCGAAACCCCGGATTATAAGTATTTTACAACTCAAATCCCGGCATTTAGAACCACTGAGCCACCGCTGAATAGTGAATAATATATATATATATATATATATTATTCATGAATGCCTGGTTCTACAATGTGGTTTGTGAAAGCATGTTAGGCCTATGTGCAGTTAAGTAACAAATCATATTCCATATCTGCTGTGAAGTGGCAACTTTCATTAGTGTGCTACATATGACTGGCTTGAATTGCCAGCCTTAATAGGTGTGTTTTTCACATAATTATTAACCTTTATGAGAAAACATAAAGCTGGATATAGGATCGAATTCTTCATTACTATGGTCATGTGTATTTTTGAGAATGGCAAAATATTTCATAAATATGGAAATAGATGAAAACCGGAAATAACACATTATTTTCAGAGTTCGAGGGTCAATAGCTGCTTCTCCTGATTTTATATATATAATGTAGGTGAATTGGGATTTACATGACACTATTGTTACAAAGTGGAAATTAATTAGACAGATCTCTTCCTTCTGATCAGCTAACAACAATTCCTACCTTCTGACCAGACGTAAATGATCCATTTATTGTCAGAAAGACCTCATATTCTTTCCTTGTTTTCTTTTTGTTTTCTTTTTTAATATGTAAGAAAATGCTGATTGATTTTTGTGTTACTTATAAATATATATATAAATATATATATATACTTATAAATATATATATATATATATATATATATATATACTTATAAATATATATATATATATATATACTTATAGATATATATATATATATACTTATAAATATATATATATATATATATATACTTATAAATGTATTTTTTTAAAAATTATGTTTTGCAGAGAGTATCGTTAGAAGAACTTCTGTATGTAGCTGATAACCTGGCCTTTTTCCCTTATCAAACCCAAGATGAACCCTTATTTATCATTCATCAAATAGACATCATTGTATCAGTCTCAGGATCAAATTTGTTACAGTCTTTCAAAGAGGTAAATTCTTTTTCTACATCTTGCGTTAAAGACACAAAAAAGAGACTTTTGTTTTCTTTCTCTTTCTTTATAATCATCATCATAAGCTTGTTATTTCTTTTTCTTCTATCTTGTAACTTTCATTTGTTATTGTTGTACCGTGTTATTGGCAATATAATGACATACTTAGCTACAATTTATTTTTGAAATTACTTAATCCAGCCCAGGTGACTGCTAATATGAAACAGTTTTAAATAATGATCTAATATTAAAAATCTGGAAGAGGGATAACTCATTTTAAATTGAAGAATATAATAGGAGTTGTCTACCTTAAGTTTACAAATGCGTCAATGAATAAAAATTCAAAACTAAAATCAGTTTACCATATCACGGGCAATGCCGAGTAGGTAGATCTAGTAATTACTATATAAAATATATTATATGGCAACAGAGTGCCGTAATCATTTAGCATGCAAGAAGCCATTTTTTTTATTTTAGCATTGATGCAGAAATAGACACAGATATTTGAATTTATTCATAATGATGGCATAATAAACCGTGGATCGTTTGTATCTAAATTGGCTTTTTTGAACACAATACATTTTGAAAACAGTTCTTTGTAGACAAACTTTCATTGCTCTACCAACAACAACCCTGAGCATCTTTTTGATCTTCATGTATCTAACACATTTCGACATGCCTACAAAGTCAGAAAACTGCACAGCTCCCATCACTTTCAGAAACATTTTTTCACGCTCAGAATTGCTGAAGGATAACTGCTTGAATCAGTTGTTGGCTGCCGAGACACTGCATTCTTCAAAACCTTCATGCTTCGCAAAATTTGCCAAACCTACACCTGATGTACCCTCCATACACCTGAACACATTTATCCGATGTACCATACAAGCATTTTTCATGTATTGTAGTGCATTTCAGCACTACACAATTATTTTATTATTATTATTATTATTATTATTATTATTTTTATTATTATTATTATTATTATAATTATTATTATTTTAATTTTATTATTATTATTATTATTTTTATTATTATAATTATTATTATTTTTATTTTATTATTATTTTTATTATTATTATTATTATTATTATTATTATTATTTTTATTATTATTATTGGCTGTGGTTCCAAACCTATTTTTGGTCGTGTGCTGCCTAATCATTTATAGGATCTTGATCTTTCCTTTTGCTATATAACGTTTGATTTGTACTGAAACCTTTGATTTGTACTGAAACCTGTCTATTTTGTTTTTAACTGATGATTTTTCCTCCTATTTCATGAATCAACGATTAAACTTGATACTTCTGAAATAAGTCATACATTTTCATAATTCAAACGGTGGTGGCTCTATTTGAATTTTCTGGACTTAGGAAGAGGCGGGGATGTTCGCATAACTTCTGAACCAATTAGGAGATTTCCAGACATGATGTTGCTAGTCTCGGTCTTTTCTATAAATACTATTAAGGCATATGTTCTTCATAATTGTGTGATTTATTCTCTGCTTCCTTTGTTCCAGCTCGTTTGAATTGTTGGTCTAGTGGTCTCCATCTCTTCGCTGTTTTTATACCTTATTCTAATACAGCTTCCTATTCCAGTAGCTTCTTTCCAAGAACTGCAGACTTGTGGAACTCTCTTCCTGCTGACTGTTTTCCTCCTACCTATAGCCATGGTCTTTTCAAGACTAAGGCCAATAGGCATCTCCTGTCTTTGCGATGATCATCTTTTGTTCTTGTTAGCTCCTTACATCAAGTGGCTTCATGCCTTGTCTGGAGCGATTTTCATTAAAAAAAAAAATCAAATAGTTTTGAACTCTCTATATCTAATCTGGAAAAAAAAAAAGGCTATTTGAATGGGTTTCTATTTTTGTTGTCTTTTTTTTATTTCCTCAAAATTCAGTTCAGTTGTTTATAGATTTTGTTTTTCCTCCCACTCAGGGTATCTTTATGAAGAATACTGGCAACCAAAATGATGTGGAGAATGAAAGAAAAGTAAATTTTGACGATGAGGAGGAAGAAGAGATTGAACTCTTAATAGGTATGTCTTATATTTTTGTTGTTTAAATTCTCATAACTTGGGATATTTATAGCAAAGTAAGATGTGGGTGTGTAAAAATAATGTTAAAAACGGAATTTCCCACATAAGGCTAGAGTAAGCAGAAATTGGAAAATTCCATTACAAGTTAAAGAAAAGAATTAGAGCTACGTATCAGTATATGATATCATGAACCGCAAGTTTAAAGTGAGACGTGGCGAAGAAGATAGCAGGTGAGTTGATTGGATTCGGCCATCTTTTACAAATTAGTACTCATGAGAGCACATAAAAAGCTACTGCAAAGAAAAAAAAGAATAAAGAGTTCCTTGGCACTCTCATACAAGAGACCATGTCTAATATATATAATGTGTAAACACACATCTGTGGAATTAGTGTAATTGTTTTTTGTTTTTTCCAAAAATTTTTCAGAAAAGCTGCAAGAAAATATTGAACCGTTACAAGAAATCTGTAGGGTCTCCCAGGGTTGTATTTTACTGCTGGTGTTGAAACAGCATTTAAAAGATTTATACGGATTTACTGATACGTAAGTAATTTTTCTTTTTGATGTTATTTTTTAAAGAATTATTTTGTTATAATAATGAAACCCCCCCCCCCCCCCCCAAAAAAAAAAACAACAACAATTAATTTCTATCTGCTAACTATAAGGGCTATCTAGCCTTGCTTGGTTGGGGAAGGGGAATAACATGCCATATAACAGTATAATCTTTCTTTTAAATTAATTCTTTGTTTATTTTAGTTGTTTATTTTACTTATAAGTAGACCAAAGTAAAATTTGTGTTGCAATAGTTTCATCTCATTGCAAAATCGCTAAAAATTTAAAATTAGAAGATATTTAAGAAATTTGCTGTTGTGCTTTTTTCTGAATGACTTTCTTATGAAAGTTATAAACAAAGCCGTTGCTATGGAAACGGACACCAAAAGTACCCATGACAGAATTACCAGTAGGTGAATCAACTTTTTCTCTTTTATCCGAATGTACATCTAGTATTGCCTGATAAAAAGGTTGAGGCTAAATTGGCTGGTTTTCCTGATAAATCAGTTGCACATATATGCAGAGATCTAAAATCATTGTTGTTGTTGTTCATCATCATCATCATCAGCAGCAGCAACATCAGCGTCATCATCATTGGTTTAACGTTTGCTGGCATGCGTTGGACGACTTTTAAGAAATTGACTTCCAAAGTAACCTATCTCTGACCAGGTCTTATTTATTCCTTTTTCTCTCAAGTCCATTTTTATCACTTCCTTCCATGTTTTCCTTGGCCTTCCCCCTATGAACTGACCCTGTTACCTCAACTGTCTTACATCTGCTAACCCAAGAACACTCAACTATTCTTTCAACATGGCCATGCTATCAAAGTCTCCTGCTCTGCACACACCACCCTATACTGTCCAGATTTAATCTTCCTCTGAGGTCGTCAGAACTAAGCCTGTCTTTAAGACTCACATTACTCATCCATCGTATCATTCTCATACCATTTATCTCCATGCAACGCATGCCCTCAACCCTCATTGCCCAGGTTTCACTTCCATGCATCATCACACTGCGTACACTTGCCTGATAGACTTTTCCCTTGGTCGACAGTGGTAATGCTCTGCTAGTTAGTAATGGCAGAAGTTCCCTGAGCAATAGAAAAGTTATCATTTGTAAAGTGACACTTTTTAAAGGATAAGGGAATACAATGTGATCTGAAGCATTATAGTTTTTTTTCGTAATCATAAATTTTGTCAAACATTTATCAAACAATTAATTTATCAAACAATTAATTTATCAATCAATTAATTTATCAAACAATTTATCAAACAATTAATTTATCAAACAATTAATTAATCAAACAATTAATTTATCAAACAATTAATTTATCAAACAATTAATTTATCAATCAATTAATTTATCAAACAATTAATTTATCAAACAATTAATTTATCAAACAATTAATTAATCAAACAATTAATTTATCAAACAATTAATTTATCAAACAATTAATTTATCAAACAATTAATTTATCAAACAATTAATTAATCAAACAATTAATTTATCAAACAATTAATTTATCAATCAATTAATTTATCAATCAATTAATTTATCAAACAATTAATTTATCAAACAATTAATTTATCAAACAATTAATTTATCAAACAATTAATTTATCAAACAATTCATTTATCAAACAATTAATTAATCAAACAATTAATTAATCAAACAATTAATTTATCAAACAATTAATTTATCAAACAATTCATTTATCAAACAATTCATTTATCAAACAATTCATTTATCAAACAATTGTTCTGTTTGTTTTGATGAGTTTGAAATGCATTTTTGATGCATTGAAAGCAATTTATTTCTCTTATGTCTGCTAAAAAACACAACACCAAAAAAACAAAAAAAAACAAGCATCTTACATGTAATTGTGTACTCAAAATTTCTCAACCAATGAGAAGAATTCCCGCTCATTTGAAACAGATTCTCTTTGCAAGCCTGCCTCCTCGACGTAAATAACCCAGACCAATCCAGCAAGCAGCAAAATCACACCCCTTCACTGAAGAAGTTCCCAATGCCGGAAAGCTTTTTTACTCTAACAGCTTCTTTCCTTGAATCGCTAGCCTTTGGAATTCTCTCCCTGCTCCTTGTTTGCCTGACTACCAACATGTAGAAATTTAAATGTAATGTGAACAAACATCTTGCTGCACAACTCCCCACATAGAATGCTTCTATAAATCTGGCCGCTAATTCACATTAGCCTCTTACGTCTCAGTGGCAATGTGAAAAATAAATAAATTTTCCGTGGTATTTTATTAGCTAGTAATTTACATGTTTTGTTCAAAAGAAAGCAACTTAAATCTATGTAGCAAAGATGTTTGTAGAAAATGTGAGCTCATATTTTCTTTTTCAAATATCATATACTATTTACATTGCATATCGGGTGGTTATTATCACAGAATCTAATAAATCCCCAGTTGTTTCTTAAGAAAATTCCCTTTCAATATATTGAGCAAAACCTTTTATTCTTTTGAAGACAAACATTTTAACTTTTATTTATAAATATATATGAATAAAGTCTTAAATCAAAGTTATACCATTCTATGATTTAATGACAATTTTGGAACCTGTTTCTAGAGAAGGGGTCAGCACACATGGGCACTTTCAAAATGGAAAGATGAATCTTCCAGTTGCAAGAATAAACGATAAAGATTTTATTAATAGATGTGAAATATCTATTGTCAGTTGACTTAATACTGCATGCAAATTGCATTTTTGTTTTGTTTTCATTCGTGTTTTCTTGGTTTTTGAATCTTTTTTATTTCTTTAACTCTTCAGCAAAATCTACCGGTACTCACCAACGGAAGCAGCTAAAGTCTATGACAAAGTTTTATCACGTAAATTTAGTGTTGAGTTCACACCTACATCCACGATTGAATTATTAAAGAAGGGCCCACCAAAAAGTGATGACCAAGAAGCAAGGAAAAAACTGGTTGAAGAATATTTAGATGTAAGTTCGAGAACTGACTCTCTCTCTCTCTCTCTCTCTCTCTCTCTCTCTCTCTCTCTCTATATATATATATATATATATATATATATATATATATATATATATATATAATTTATTTGAAAACTATATGTTACATATTTCAGAATCGTACCACAGTTTTATCTAGATGGGTTGACTTTTTACATTTTAAAAAGTCTATACCCAAGGGATTCGTCAGGGTACTGAAATGAGGTTAAAACACAATGAGAAATGGCGTTTGTCAATTAAAAAAATGGTGCATTCCTGAAATGTCTCTTTTGAAAAATATATTGGTTGGAAATTAATTAAGTTTGATTTTATTTATAATTTATAGTTTTTTGTTTCAAGAAGGTTTTTATTTTATTCCACTAAGTGTTTTATTTAATTATTTATTTGTAGTTTTGTATTTTTATTTGAAGGGTTGTGTTTGGAAGATCGTTTATAGATCGTAGGAGATTTTTGGTGTCTTGAAAAATGAAAAAAAAACATGGTGGGGGGGGGCGTTTGAATTCACTGTTTTAAAAAGTTATAAGACTGAAATCTCCTTTTTAAGAGGATACCGGGTTTAATTTTATGTATCGGATTTATTATTTATTTAATTTACAGTTTTGTGTTTTAAAGGTTTTATTTTGTTTGCCCCCTATGCACCACTGAAAAATTCAGCATTCTACAAGCAATCAACAACCCTTTCATAAATTGCATGAACCTTAAAACTGAAGTCTTCAAAAAATGTCCCCACAAAAGAGAATTTCTGCTAGCCCAATGGACTGACAATGATAATACATAACTCACTAATCATCCCTTAAAACCAATGAACTCTGTACCATAAAATAAAATTAATAAATACAAAAATATATAACATAGCTACCTTCCCAAGACCTTTCCAAAATTATATTTAATTTTTATATACAACATAACAAACACCCACCCACCCGGATATATTGCACATACCACAACTACATCAGATATAACATTAATCAGTAGATATCCCATCTCCTTTTAACATTTCTAACGTGGTAAATACATGAACCCCTTAATTAAACACCTAGAAATATAACTATAATAGATTCATAAACCTTATTAGATAAAGCCAACAGAATTAACTAAATACATAAACCCAACACAAATGCATATGACAATGATAGTTAAAACATTAGATACCCCTAGATGAACCCTTTCACTGACAAAATATACCCTCTGTCAACATCCAGCCATTACATAACAATTAATCCACTCAAATACAGACCCCCTTCCCCCTCCATATATATAAAAAATATTATGAAGATATTTTATAAAAATAATTTTTTGGAAAATACTAAACTATAAATAATAGACAACAAAAAATAATAAATAAATAAAGATTTTAACGAACCACACTCAGCTCAATCAATAAATTATGCCACTCAGTTACCCCTAAATATAAACACACTTTTGAAGCAGTAAAACAGACAACACTTTTTAAAATGTAAAACGTCAATCCATCTGGATGAAACCGCGGTACGATTCTGAAATATGTAACATATAGTTTTCAAATAAATTATTTGTATTAGCTCTCACCATTCTACGATCGAGCACTTTATTGATTTCTTTTCAATATAACTTGACCCACTATGTATATATACATATATATTATTCATAGGAATGTCATCTAAAGATTGCTAATTATATTAAACTGCAGTTCTATTAAACATACTTAATTTGTAATGTATATTCTCTCTATGTATATTTGTATATCTTTTTCTATCTCTGATTTTCTCTTTCTTTTTCTCTCTTATCCCTTTTTCATCTCCCCCTTCTTAATTATCTCTTTTTTTCTTTCTTCTTCTTCTTCTTCTTCTTCTTCTTCTTCTTCTTCTTCTTCTTCTTCTTCTTCTTCTTCTTCTTCTTCCTTTCTCATTTTCACCCTCTCTCTTTCCTTCTTTCCAATCTTCTCTCTCTCTCTGTTCTCATTCTTTTGTTTGTTTTTCTTTCCCTTTAGTACTTTTCTTAAAAAAGAATTTAGTAATTGATTTATCTCTTTCTTTTACTATGTTGTTTCCCTCACAATTGACCAACTTTCTAAATAACAATACTAACAATAAGAAAAAGTCTGCATTTCTCATGTCGGTTTTGTTCTCTATTGCTTTGATAATTCATAAATTTCCTCTTTCAGTTCAAGCATTTGATGTTGAGCATCGATCCTCCAGATGACAATGATTCTGATGATAACAAGAGCACTGGACGAGCATCACCGACTCCTAAAAAAGCAGAAGGAGGAACCGATAATCCAATAGAAATTTTAGATAAAGATGGAAATGAAAGCGTCAAATCAAAGGTATGAATTTGGAAGATGGTCCTAATTTATTTTGGATTTAATGGAATCAAAATCATGACAGATCTCATTTTCTAGTATATAAAATTATGTTTATTGGATTTTCAAAGTCAGACCTTAATAGCAATCCATCTGACATATCGATACTTGATTCAGACTAGCTTCTTGTTTTTTTCTTCCACTATGTTATTGCCATGAATATAATTTATTTCACTTCAGTTTTTTTTTCTAAGAATACTAATTCCAGCTAAGAATACTGTTACTGTGGAGACATGTTATGCCCTTAATAAAAAATAAAGTTTTGATATTTCCCTAATAAGTACTATACGCTATTACATTTTTTATTTTAATAATCAATTAATTATGAATTTAAAAAATGTAAGTCATATAGAGGCGAGAAATACACATACACAGATACACAAGAAGTCGTCATGCGAATGACAGTATTTAAAACAATTTTTTTTTCTTTTTTCAGCCTCCTCAAACCCCCACACACACGACAAGAGCGCATAAATATGCAGTCTTGTTGGAAAAGAAAAGAAGAGTGAAGCTGACACCGAAACCGCCACCAAAACCAAAACCGACACCAAAGAAGAAAGTGACAAAGAGGAAACGCAAGCGGAGAATGAGTGACAGCGACGATGACAGCGACAGTGAGGATGACCCTGACTTTGTGGCTTGAAGACCGATTCCGATGGTGGCAGGAGGGAGAGGCTCCTGCTTTGTGTTTGTTGGTTTTTATTTTTCATCTCTCTTCTCTCGGGGGACGCTTTCTGGGAGAAAGAGAGAGAGAGAGAGAGAGAGAGAGGATGAAGGAGTAGAAAGGGAGGGGGAGAAAAAACTAAACAAAACAAACCACAACAACAAAAGAGAAAGAGGAAAGACGAACTAAAACATTTTGAAACCTCTAAAATGATGAGAGCGAGAGAAAAGCTGCGATATTAAATCTCGATTGAAATTTGAAGGGGAAGCAAAAATTATTTTAAGCAACTTTAAGAAAGAAGTAAACCTCAGATGTCCGCCTCACGTCCACACACACGTCCACACACATGCACACGCGCGCAAACATACATATATTGGTGTGTATTCGTGTACATACACACACACACTGGGTGTTCATACAAGTATAAGCAAGTTTTTAGACATTGTAAAACTTAAAACAAAGACGTTGATTTGAACACAAAACAAAACCCCCCAAAAAACATTTCTATAAAACAAACAAACAAACAAAGAAACAAAAAGATCCCTGAAATGAAACATATATGGATAAGAATCATTGTGAATCACACCAGATAAGGAGAAAAGCTGCTGGAAAGAAGCCAGAACTTTTCGGATATGGCAGATCCAGAACTGCTGCTGTTGTTGCTGCCGCTGCTGCTGCCACAAGTTTATAATTGGTTACCATGACTACCAGAACTACTGATGGAACTCCCAAGAGAAAAAAAAAAACAAAAATAAGAAAGAAAAAAAAGAGAAGCAGACTTTTCTTATCTATTCGTAATAATAATAATAATATTTTTATCATTTTTATTCTTCCTATTTTCTCTAACTTGATAAGAAATCAGGTTAGTGTTATAAGAAAATGCTTTTTAATTTTTAAACTATTGATGCATTATTACTGTTTTTATTTTTTAAACAAAAATACATCCTCGTGCTAAAATATTAGACAGAGAAAAAAAATATATATAAATAAATGCACAGGAAGAAGTGAATACTTTTTTAAGAAAATTTTGACGAAAAAAAAATAACGCAACAAAAAAAAAAACTTGTTTTAAGCAAATAGTAAATTTTTAAACGGTATCAAAATAAAACATCTCCTTGCAACAACAACAAACAACAAGTTCACATAAGAAAACAAAGAAAAACACAACCAAAGAAAAAGACGTTTAAACAAAAAAAAGTGTGCATGTGATGTGACTGGACAAATAGGGCATTCTAGAAACAGAAAAAAAGAAGAGAAATTCAACAAAAAATGATAATTAAAAAACCCCAAGAAACTTTATGGACATTTTAAAATAATAATGATGAAAAATGAAGACATTTTTTTTGTTGGAAAAATGCCAAACACGTTTTAAAATATATACTGAAGTGAAAGAGTGGGGGGGGGGGGAACAAATGTAGAAGAAGAAGAAGGAGGAGGACGAGGAGGAGTATGGTGAAGGGAAGAGACGAGTGTGGTCTGAGTTGGCCAATTTGATAAAGAGTGGGAGGATAGGGAAGAGGTGATGAACGAGAGGGAGAGTAAGTGATATGGGAGGAGGAGACGAAGAAGATAAAGAAGAAGAAGAAGAAGAAGAAGAAGAAGAAACAACCCCAAATCTCATAGTTACATCAATTCATTTGTTGCATTTCATGAAAGTCATCAAGTTGTAAAGTTTCATCCAATTTGTCATTTGTAAAGGTTCTATGTATTTATTTGTGAATATGTTCATTTTTTTTTATAGTCACTTGCAGCACATAATCCGAAGGAAGAAAAAACAAAGAGAAAGAAAATATGAACTGGACACAGAAAGAAAAAAAAAAAAAAAAGAAAAGACGAAGAAATGAATACAAATAGAAACACCAAAAAGAAAAAAAGAAAGAAAAAGAAAGAGGGAAAGAAGTGATCAGTTCTCTTCATAGACAATGACTTTTTAAAGTGAATTGAAAACAAGAGAGGGGAGTAAAGTTTATTCATTTCGGGGGGAGGGGGATAAGAATTATAAAGAAAACAGATACTACAAAACCATGCACGGGGCTTTGGGAGGGGGGGGGGCAGAATGGGGGAAAAACAAAAGGAAAAAAAAATATAATCACATGCTGTAAATGTTACAATCCAATTTTCATACTGTATAGTTTAATGGGGGAAAATAAGTGGTGGAATGGGGAGGAGGTGAAGGAGGAGAAGGAGGAAGAAGAAGAAGAAATCAGCCCCCATCTCTTTCCAAGTACCCCACAAAGAAGAAATTTTAAAAAAGCCACCCAAAAACCAAATATGAAAAAAGAAAAGGAAAAAACAAAAACAAAAAAAAACACAATTTGAAGAATTCAAATTAGTATTAATTTGTAACAAATAAAACTTTTAAAGAAAAATGTTTTTGTTTCTTTTATTACTTTTTTTTTTTGGTTGTTGATCGATTTTTCTGTTAAATTTTCCCCTTTCCTTTTCTCTTTTTTTTCTCTTTTGTCTTTTCTCTCTCCTTCTCTCATTTGATCTCTGTTTTAATCTATCTCCTTATCTTTTGATGTTACTTTCTCTCTTTCTTCTTCTATTTTATTCTCTCTTTACTCTTTTTCTGTTTTTTCTCTCTCACTCTTTTCCTACTTTTCTTTCTTTCTACTTTTTATTCTCTCTTCCATTCTCTTTTTATCCCCCCCCCCATGTCTACTTTAATCTTATCAATCTTTTGTTTGGTAGAACAAATTTTTCACTGCTCATTTCTCGACATTTTCTCCTATTTTTGTGATTAACAACTTTTTACTTCAAGATACATAATTAAATATCTTATTGGGAGCTGCGCAGCGAGATGTCTGTTTACATTAGTTTTAAATTTCTGCATGTCAGTACCATCGGGGAAACGGAGGGCAGGGAGGGAGTTCCAGAGGCCAGCAGCACAAGGAAAGAAGCTTTTGGAGTAGAAGGCTCTCTGGCATCTGCGGACCTCCACAGTGAATGGATAGGATTTGGCAGATTGCGGGTTGGTCTAGTGAATTTGCGTTGTGGAGGCACCAGAGCAGCAAGTTCATCAGAGCACAATCCATTGAAGTACTTATAAAACAAGCACAAGGAAACATTTCGGCGATGGGGCAGGGGTTGGAACTTGGTGGATAGTAATGGACCTATTAAGTTGGCGACTCTTTTTTGAACCTTGTCTAAGAGGGAAAGACTAGTGGATGATGCCCAGCCCAGATGTGGCAACAATACTCCATGCATGGGTGGATGGTGGCTTTGTAGAGATATAGGATAATGTCAGGTGTGAGAAGTTTACAAGCACGGTAGAGGGAGCCCACCTTCTTTGCTGCAGCCTTGGCAATGTCTTCAATGTATTTGTTTCAAGGGGAGTAGACAACACTGATAAGCCCAACTCCGTACACAAAAAACTGACTTTGACAATACAGAAAGGGATTTATAGTTGGCATTTGAAAATTCTAAGCATTTAGAATTTTCAATGCACACACAATATTTAGAGAAAATTTTTTTGTTTCATGCAGATTGCAAGCCGTGTTAATCATCAACTATATGGAGTGATGAATTACAGACAAGAACTGGCGTATGAAAAGAAAAGGTAGTTTTCATGTTTCCTGAATGAGGCAAAGTACAAAACAAGTTTCTTCTTTAATCAACGGTTGTATATCTTTGTAAGGACAAAACAAGTTTCGGTGCAATTTTACTTATAGGCCGATGCAGTTAATTATTTTCATGTAAAAGCATTATTTTGTACTTACTCAGTCATATTTTATCTCTCACGCCCCGAAAAAGAATTTAAAAATATCAAGCAGAACTTTAATTAGAACGATTTTTCCGTTTTCATAAGGGCGATATGAAATGTCGAATCTGACATTTTCGGAGTGGCCGGTTAGCGAACTAAGGGCAGATAAGTGTCGCGAAATTGGGTCCCCTAGGTAGGCACGTCGTGGAAAGTATCCCGTTGAACAAATTAAAAATAATTATTTAATTTTCTATTTTTTTATTTAATACATATATATTTTATTATCCATATTTGGTCGCTGTTACCATGTAAATATGAAATAAAAAAACAAAAAAAAAACAAGAAAATTATATCGTGGAAAGTATCCCGGTGAACAAAGTAAAAATAATTATTTAATTTTCTATTTTTTTATTTAATAAATATATATTTTATTTCTATTGCTTATGTGTTTCTTTCTTTTTATAATTCTAAAAATAAAAACGGAGTTAATGCCCTTGTCTATTCTACCGACCGCTCACAGCCCAAAATGTCGGCTCGCTCACAAATACAGGTTGTTTATGAAAAAATCGTTCTAATTAAAGTTCTGCTTGATATTTTTAAATTCTTTTTCGGGGCGTGAGAGATAAAATATGACTGAGTAAGTACATAATAATGCTTTTACATGAAAATAATTAACTGCATCTGCCTATAAGTAAAATTGCACCCAAGTTTCTTCTTTAAGCAACGGTTGTATATCTTTGTAAGGACAAAACAAGTTTCTTCTTTAAACAACGGTTGTATATCTTTGTAAGGATAGCAAGTTTCTTCTTTAAGCAACGGTTGTATATCTTTGTAAGGATAGCAAGTTTCTTCTTTAAGCAACGGTTGTATATCTTTGTAAGGATAGCAAGTTTCTTCTTTAAGCAACGGTTGTATATCTTTGTAAGGATAGCAAGTTTCTTCTTTAAGCAACGGTTGTATATCTTTGTAAGGATAACAAGTTTCTTCTTTAAGCAACGGTTGTATATCTTTGTAAGGACAAAACAAGTTTCTTCTTTAAGCAACGGTTGTATATCTTTGTAAGGATAGCAAGTTTCTTCTTTAAGCAACGGTTGTATATCTTTGTAAGGATAGCAAGTTTCTTCTTTAAGCAACGGTTGTATATCTTTGTAAGGATAGCAAGTTTCTTCTTTAAGCAACGGTTGTATATCTTTGTAAGGATAGCAAGTTTCTTCTTTAAGCAACGGTTGTATATCTTTGTAAGGATAGCAAGTTTCTTCTTTAAGCAACGGTTGTATATCTTTGTAAGGATAACAAGTTTCTTCTTTAAGCAACGGTTGTATATCTTTGTAAGGACAAAACAAGTTTCTTCTTTAAGCAACGGTTGTATATCTTTGTAAGGATAGCAAGTTTCTTCTTTAAGCAACGGTTGTATATCTTTGTAAGGATAGCAAGTTTCTTCTTTAAGCAACGGTTGTATATCTTTGTAAGGATAGCAAGTTTCTTCTTTAAGCAACGGTTGTATATCTTTGTAAGGATAGCAAGTTTCTTCTTTAAGCAACGGTTGTATATCTTTGTAAGGATAGCAAGTTTCTTCTTTAAGCAACGGTTGTATATCTTTGTAAGGATAGCAAGTTTCTTTAAGCAACGGTTGTATATCTTTGTAAGGATAGCAAGTTTCTTCTTTAAGCAACGGTTGTATATCTTTTTAAGGATAGCAAGTTTCTTCTTTAAGCAACGGTTGTATATCTTTGTAAGGATAGCAAGTTTCTTCTTTAAGCAACGGTTGTATATCTTTGTAAGGATAGCAAGTTTCTTCTTTAAGCAACGGTTGTATATCTTTGTAAGGATAGCAAGTTTCTTCTTTAAGCAACGGTTGTATATCTTTGTAAGGATAGCAAGTTTCTTCTTTAAGCAACGGTTGTATATCTTTGTAAGGATAACAAGTTTCTTCTTTAAGCAACGGTTGTATATCTTTGTAAGGACAAAACAAGTTTCTTCTTTAAGCAACGGTTGTATATCTTTGTAAGGATAGCAAGTTTCTTCTTTAAGCAACGGTTGTATATCTTTGTAAGGATAGCAAGTTTCTTCTTTAAGCAACGGTTGTATATCTTTGTAAGGATAGCAAGTTTCTTCTTTAAGCAACGGTTGTATATCTTTGTAAGGATAGCAAGTTTCTTCTTTAAGCAACGGTTGTATATCTTTGTAAGGACAAAACAAGTTTCTTCTTTAAGCAACGGTTGTATATCTTTGTAAGGATAGCAAGTTTCTTTAAGCAACGGTTGTATATCTTTGTAAGGATAGCAAGTTTCTTCTTTAAGCAACGGTTGTATATCTTTGTAAGGATAGCAAGTTTCTTCTTTAAGCAACGGTTGTATATCTTTGTAAGGATAGCAAGTTTCTTCTTTAAGCAACGGTTGTATATCTTTGTAAGGATAGCAAGTTTCTTCTTTAAGCAACGGTTGTATATCTTTGTAAGGATAGCAAGTTTCTTCTTTAAGCAACGGTTGTATATCTTTGTAAGGATAGCAAGTTTCTTTAAGCAACGGTTGTATATCTTTGTAAGGACAAAACAAGTTTCTTCTTTAAGCAACGGTTGTATATCTTTTTAAGGACAAAGCAAGTTTCTTCTTTAAGCAACGATTGTATATCTTTGTAAGGACAAAACAAGTTTCTTCTTTAAGCAACGGTTGTATATCTTTGTAAGGATAGCAAGTTTCTTCTTTAAGCAACGGTTGTATATCTTTGTAAGGATAGCAAGTTTCTTCTTTAAGCAACGGTTGTATATCTTTGTAAGGACAAAACAAGTTTCTTCTTTAAGCAACGGTTGTATATCTTTGTAAGGACAAAGCAAGTTTCTTCTTTAAGCAACGATTGTATATCTTTGTAAGGACAAAACAAGTTTCTTCTTTAAGCAACGATTGTATATCTTTGTAAGGACAAAACAAGTTTCTTCTTTAAGCAACGGTTTGTTATCTTTGTAAGGACAAAACAAGTTTCTTCTTTAAGCAACGGTTTGTTATCTTTGTAAGGACAAAACAAGTTTCTTCTTTAAGCAACGATTGTATATCTTTGTAAGGACAAAACAAGTTTCTTCTTTAAGCAACGATTGTATATCTTTGTAAGGATAAAACAAGTTTCTTCTTTAAGCAACGATTGTATATCTTTGTAAGGACAAAACAAGTTTCTTCTTTAAGCAACGATTGTATATCTTTGTAAGGACAAAACAAGTTTCTTCTTTAAGCAACGGTTTGTTATCTTTGTAAGGACAAAACAAGTTTCTTCTTTAAGCAACGATTGTATATCTTTGTAAGGACAAAACAAGTTTCTTCTTTAAGCAACGATTGTATATCTTTATAAGGATAGCAGCAAATTCCAGCAGCAGTAGATTCTACAATATCACAGATTGTTTGGGCCTGGTGTCCGACTTATGCCAAAACAGTGTTCAGCGACTCGTAGTCTTCCGTAATCAAAGAAAAAACGTGAGGCTGGGAATGATGTGCATCATCAACTAGAAATAATAATTGATCACAGATGAGAACTGGCTTGTAAAGGTGAAAAGGTCACACTAGTAAAGTTAAATATAATGAATCGAGCATTGAAAGATAGTACATTAGTCTGAAATAGTATAGTAAACTAATTGAGCATTAAATGATAGTACAATTAATAGAAGTAATGTGAAATCTGACCAAACCACACACATGAAGTCAGAGAATTTGCTGAAAGCACTGCACTTGCCCAGCATGGAGGTTATCCTAAGAATGAATTGATTACGCTGCCATGGTCATGTGGAACGTTCATCCTCCTGGATAAACCATTGCAGAAACATGAATGCCCTAAATCACAGGAAGGTTGACCGGCCAAGGAAAACTTGGAAGCAAGTTATTGGACAAGACTGCACAGACTGGAATTTGGAAACTGTTGAACCGTGAGAAGTAGAGAGTGAGCTTGCATAATATCAGAAAGCGTCTGACCCCTGAACAAGGGGAAAGTGATGTTAAATAGATAGAAGAAGAATAGTATAGTTTTAATTTCACATACCAAATCTCCATTAGGAATAGATATTGAAGTACGTTCACCACTCCCACTAATAATTTTGGGGAAGCCCCCTCCTCCCCATAAATAAAACGTCCAAAATGGAGGCCATGAGCTAAAAAGGTTAAAAGGTTAGAAACCACTGCTCTTTAAGATCATCTCATCTTCTAATGAATTAAGAATATAATGCTTGTAACATTTCCTCGGTTTTTATGAGAAATAAGAAAACCAAATCATTTTAACCTAATACTTAGAAGCTCACAGAATGTTGCCCGGTAATGAATAAGGACTCATGCGTATTCATGCTCCCAGCCCTGAACACTATATTCCTTTTGTGACAACTGTAAATGTCTGATGTGTTGTTTGCATGTTGCCTTATTGGGGCAAAGGACAAAACAAGTTTAGAAATGTGAAACATCGCACGTCAAATAATTTCCACCAAACTATTCCGAACTTCGTCTCCTACTAATTTTCTTTATGGCCGTCAAGAACGAATTTGGTGCAAAACTGTACAGGTGTTAGTGACATTTCTAATACAACCATCCTAGGATGGTGAAAAGGCACTCTTTATCTTCAACCAAATATTTGTAACAACCTTTTTTTGTGGTACCTGTAAGTAGACAAGAAGTGCCATGGAATTACTGGTAGGTTGAGAGAGGATAACCAATTTGTGTGCAAAAAGTGTAAAACAATAGAGATAGATGAGAACTTAGTATATCTCGATGACGGAGCTATTGAGGTTGTCAAGAAGTTTTGTTACCTTGGTGATACCATTGGAGCACAGGGTGGAGCAGGTGCTAGTGTGATTGCAAAAGTTAGGAGTGGATGGAGTAAGTCAAGGGAACTTTTGCCATTACTAACCAGCAGAGAGTTACCACTGTTGACCAAGAGAAGAGTCTATCAGGCATCTGTATGCAGTTTGATGATATATGGAAGTGAAACCTGACCAGTGAAGGTTTAGGATATGCGTTGCATAGAGAGAGAAATGGCATAAGAATGATATGATAGATATGTAATGTGAGTCTTAAAGACAATCTTAGATCTGATGACCCCAGAGGAAAATAAAATCTAGACAGTATAGGGAGATGTTTGCAGAAGAGTAGACTTTGATGGTATGGCCATGTTGAAAGCTGTTCAATGCATTCCAGCATGTAAAACGGATGTTAAACCGAATATGATGATGATGATGATGATGATGATGAAACTAGATTTATAGTTGTGTCTCGTTGGCAGGGTAGGTCATCAAGAGTTAGGGGCTCACACAGACAGACAGACAGAAGCATCTGGGAGTTTGCTGCAGGAGAAAGCTGTAAAAATTTCAAAAGAACCTGATACCAGTGAATTGGGCAATCATGCAAAAAAGCCGAATCAATGAAGATAAAAAGGAAGTATTATTGATAATAAACTACTGTTGTTGCTGCTGCTGTTCGAATTGCACTTCTGCACAAAGCCCATGAAGATCATGTCTCAGGATTTTCTGTTCTGCATGACGTCTTTCTTGGTCGTTGTATGCGTTCCCTGCACAGTCAGTGATCATTAGCTCGTGCAGGTCCAAGGTTTTTGATCGATTCTGATGCCGATTGCAGTGTTAATTGGGTGGTCTGTCGGTTCTGCAACAGAATAATTCTTCATCCAAATAAAGCTACAACTAGTTGAACACAAATTAACTCGTTTTCTTAGGTTGAATAGCAGACTTCCCAATGAAAATTCTTAACCCAGACAAATCAAAACACATTTTCAATAGTTTAGAGCCCATCTCTTTCTGAGAGGCAGACAGATCCAACCGACCATCAGACCACAGAAAACCAAACTGCCTCTGTGACGCCCAGAGGTCCAAGATCAATTGACCTTCCCTCCCCATTTCCTGGAACATATGTACTTTTGACCGGAAATTCCAGTCTTTTGCTCAGTCATCCCCATGCAACCACCCAGATATCCACTTGAGATAACGGCCAGCCGGTGTCCACTTAAAAGAGTCTATCTGCAAACAATCTATAAACATTATTTTTTCAGAGTCATCTCTCAGCATGAACTCCTGTTTAAAGAGACACCTTTTTTCAAAGAGAAATTCAATTCACAAAATCAAAGACATTTTAAATTTCTTTTGTGCCTCCATCTTCTATTGGCAGAACATTTCTCACTGGCAGCAAGTCTGCTATTAACATGCATTGTAAAGAATGCAACCCACTAAACTTGCAACCGTTTAGTGCACGTTTACAGTATCTATTCATTATACCTGCAAGATTGCAGTTTTTTACCATTAGCACACACAGCGCAGCATGGGCCAGCAGTTGCATACAAGGTTGGGGAAGGTTTGGCTGAGAACATAGACGAATCGAAGTTACACATGTGTAGAAACAATATTGTTATCGTCACTTCATGTGTTGGATAATGGCCCTGTGGGAACGGACGCATCTTGAGGTGGGTGTATCTGTTGGAAATCGTTGGTTTGGCTTGCACGATCTAGTGCGGGTGGGCCCGTACAGTCGAGTGCAGAATAGGGCCTGTTCTCACGGTTGGGGCTCACAGACATGACAGGCCACCATTTTGATGAGACCTTTTAGGTCGGGGGTTCAAAGGAGTCAGGCTGTGACGAATGCACCTGCGCATAGAGGCTCTGTGACGTCACGGGCTTTTGCGTAGGAAGAAGAGTTTTTGCTAGTCTGGGTTTTGGAGGTGAGCCTATCAGACATATTTCACGATGTAGTCTGCAACATGATTAGGGGAATTAATTCCCTAAAAAAATACAGGCGAAAGATCTCTTTTCCTCCGCCATGAATGGTTAAGGACTTAATTGGTAAGTAATGTGCTCTCTCTCTCTCGACGTTAGTGGATATCTCCCAGCTGACGAATAACTAACGCCTGAAATAAAACAGAACTTAAGTTTAAAAGATTGTTTGTCTTCTGAGTCGGTTATGAAGCTTTTTGTTGCAGCGGCGTGGTTCACGACAGAAAGAAAAAAGAAAGAATTCAACCACTAGATGACGCACCCCTCCACGCGACGAGAAAAGATTGAAGGTGCGAGAAATTCAAAGGTATGCAACACATGATTTTTGGTGTTAAAGTTGGAGTTGTTTAAACGAGAACTGCCACGGCCCATTCCCGGGACGGTATGCAACACATGCAATTCCATGTCTCACACTTCCTTGCTTGTCACATGCAGAGTCAGAGATGACCAAATGTTGACTTGTGAATTTTAACCAGAACCTTGTTAGCTTTGATGCTACCACGTTGCCACCGTCCTTACCATGGATAGAAAGGGTTTGACTTTAGGGAGAGCGGGTTGCTGCTGTTGTTGCTAAGAGGAAACAACTTCTCTACAAATGGTCGAAGAGAGGGAAAGGTGGTAAGAATAATCAGATACCAAGCTATCATACAAGTAAATTGAGAAATTGTGTGAAAAAGACGAACCAAAGAAGATGAAAAGGAAGTGTTATCTTCTTCTCTTTCTTTCTTATTCCTTTCTTCTATATAATAAAGTAAAATGAGACGTTTCTTGAATAGCATTGTTCATACAAAAATCAATGTTTGATTCATGTTAGTTTATTTTGTGAAACTTGTAAATGTTTTTAACAACTAATTTCACTTACATTTCTTTCATAAAATATTTCATCTGTCTAGGAAGAAATTTCAGACATATTAATTATGTATAACAGCAGAAGATGTCTTTATGAATTTAAAATGCTTAGAATTAGTAAACATAGCCAGGCTATTCAGCTCAGTTGTGAGTGTATTGGACTGAATATCTAAAGGTCCCAGTTTCAATCTCATATCTCGGCATCCACTTAAATTTATTTTAACTTGCTTTACAATTCTTAACAGATTCTCAGATTTTAAAACAATTTGGTTCAATTAATAATTTAAAAACCAAACGATACTCTAATAATCAAATTTAACTCAAAATTAAATGTAAAAACAGAAGAATAATAATTTGGAAAATTAATCGGCTTTAAATACAAAAAAAAATGAAAGCAAAATGATGAAAGTAAAAACACTAGCGAACAACGCCAGAGAGAGAGAGAGAGAGAGAGAGAGAGAGACTTTTAATATAGTTTGAATTATTTTTTTTAATGCCCTCCATCCGGCACTATGTCTCCACCCGAGCAACTCCGGGTCGGGACAGCTGCTACTGCTCCTAAGAGGGAACAGACTCTCTACGAATGATTGAAGATAAGATAACTCTTCTCCCTTTGTCATTTGAAGTGAATTGCTTAATTTCCCCATAGTATTGGGCATTTTTAACCAAAGAAAACCAACAAAAGACAAAAGAAAACAATTACACAAGTTATTCCGTGAATTACTCAGTTTAATATTCTTTTGGAAAACAAGAATCAGGATGCGTTATTGGCCTCATGGATAACATTGCCACACTAATACTGTTAGAAAAGATTTGAGCAATCAACCGCCCCTTCCCCAGCTCTGTGTGAAAAATAGCAACTTGCGTTCAGTTAATCATATACAATAAACCGTTTAAAATGTGCAAAATTGTGCATCAGCATTGCATTATAGCGGGGACCATGTTTTCGAGAAGATATGGACGATGGTCGCGTCTTAGAAATATACCAGGATCCACGCTAACAGTTGAAATCTAATAAACGTTGAAAATATCAGGGAATATAAACAAATCTCTTACTTCAAAACGATACTACTATTATCGTCCATTTCAAAGTCAATATACAAAATACTGGATACGTAATTTTAGACGTTAATTTACATCACAAGAAGAACAACTAAATAGTACAAAACTCGACCTTAACAAAATGAAACATTTTTTTCATTCAACATTCACGTTTTTATTTTTTTTCAACATTCATTACATTTTTACTGTGAACGTGGGTCTTGGTGCATTTCTAAGACACGGCCACCGTCCGTGTATCATCCAAGCCAGGATCCACGTCACGGAAGAACTGAAAAGTGTTCATTTGTCATAAAAAAAATAAAAAGGCAAATCTGAGATCTCATTAGCTGAAATGCTATTTAAGCAACAAAAGCGATAACATAATTTAGAAATATTAATTAGTATAATCCGGCAGCACTTTTCCCGGCCGCCAATTGTCTCCACCGGCCGCCACCGGCCTCCACTGGATGTTAACAACTTCAATATAGTCATTTTTTCTTTATAATATACCATTTTTAATTTGGCTCCTTTTGGCCTTTTTTCCTCCTAAATGTGTAGCTTCAGTTTTCAATTGCCCCCCCCCCCCCCTCTCTCCGGAAAGTCTTGGATTACACATTTATTATAGTCGGGAACCCTGATTGGGATTTCTAAATTTTGCGCGACTTACTACTTTTTTCAAAACATTTTAGAGTGCTTAACTTTATTTTTTGTGTCACTATGAATTACTTTTGCTCAATTTGTCAGAAAACGGCACTCTTCAATACGGTTGAGTGTCACTCATGTGAACATTGGATTCACTTTGAATGCTTGCAACTTTCAGCTCTTGAAGTAAGATTTATCAATGGATCGATCTTTGATTCACATTTTTATTGTCCAAATTGTATAAAGTTCAATATTGTTTTTCATTTAGTTTTAACTGATTTGTCAGATAAAATTACAAATCACAGTTTTGATGAGTTTTTAGAATATTGAAAAATGGTTGCGATTTCATTAAAACCAAAAAAAATTCAAAATTTTGTTTCATCAAACTTTGATTTTACATACTTGCCATTTCATAATGACAGTAACAACATTTTAACCAAATTTAATACTCAAGGCTTTAGGGACATTAGCCGATGGAAATTGTTTATTTTCAGCAATATCTTTAGTGTTATATGGCTCGAACAAATTTTGTGAAGAGATAAGGGTAAGAACATGTCTCTAACAGATTGTGCTACAGCGTCAGGTTGGTCAGATGCATTAACAATGGCATCTGCCGCCCATGCATATACAATATGTATAAGGAGTATTTATCCTCCAATTAATGGATTACTTGATTTGGCATTTATACATTTGAATACTGAATTTAATTAAAAAAAAACAGCTCTAAAAGCATCGCATTAATGTGGACTAGCTGTATGCTATCCGAGAAATGTGGGAAAAATCTTTGGCAACCAAACCATTTTGTTGCAATTATTGAATGTGCAGGTCGAACTTTTGACAATGTAAACATCAATATTTCTAATGAGGAATCAGGAAATTTTTTGCCAACAATAAGCTAACAACTAGAGACTAACGAGAATTCTTTGAGCAATAGTAGCATTGATGACGTAACAAAAAAACTAATCAGCCAATGGATGATCAACTAGAAAGGGCCATATCTATTGATGGTGTGGAAGAATCAAATCAATTTTTTGATATTTTGCAAATTTATAAACTGTTTGAAAACTCCACTATTGTTCTTATTCTTGATAAATCAAACTTCTATTTCTTTTGCGATAATCATTCAAATTTGGAAAGGATGTGTAAGAATCTAACATCAAGATTTGTGGACAATGTTGGAGACTGGAATTTCAAGAAGTATAACTGTCATAATACTTACTATGTTGAAGAAACGTTTAAGCTTATTTATAAGCGTGATGAAGGATTCTGCATTCTAAAACAAGTTGATGGCATCCGAAAATTCGTAAAACTTACTTCTCAGCCTACAGAAAAGGAAATGTTCATCTTCAAAAAGTCTACAGTCAAAATGTTAATAATGATTTCTGCAGATTTATATATTCAATAATTTCTATAAAAAATCCTGAATTTTCTAACAAAATTCTTTATCAATATATCGGCGTTCAACCAATTTTTTTTCTACAAATCAAAAGACCCTGGCCAGAATAAAATCGACTATGGAATTACCAAATAAGAAGATTTTAGCCAAAGATAAAGAGATTCGAAATTTAAAACAAATTGAAAACGTGAAATACAGAGAAAAAATCAAAAAGTCTAAACATCATGTGACAAATATCTCTGATGATATTCTTGAGTGCATGAATAAAATCGGAGATGGATTTGTGAGATCAGTCATGAATATTGCAGACGATTTGCCGCCTATTATCTGCTATACTGATGACCAAATTGCTGATTTTAAAACGAATTGTAAGGAGAAATATATAATTGTTGGTATAGACAGGACATCTAATCTAGGACCCTACTTTCTTACTATGTTTACATATAAAAATCAAAGAATTATTAGAAAGAAAACAGGAGATCATCCGATATTCTTTGGTCCAATTCTGCTACACAAAAAGGCTACATTTGAGATCTATCATTATTTCTTCAGTCATGTTGCAGCAATGCTTCAAAATGATACACATTTTGAAATCGATGTCAGCAGAATTAATTTTGGCAATGATTAAGAAAAGGCAATCATGAAAGCAGTTAGAGCGGTCTTCAAAAATTCACTCTTTTTTTTGTGCAAGGCATTTGAAGGAAAATTTGACTAGATATTTGAGTGATAACTGCAACTTGGATCGTAAGACTGTATTTAAATATAAAAAGATTCTGTTTGGTAATGGTCATTTGATAGATTTACAATCAATGACAGAATTTGAATTGAAAAATAAAAATTTGCTCGATGAAATTGAACATTTGAATAACCACTTAGGTTCGCAATACATTTTAGAAATGGTTGACAAAATTTACAATTATGTTTGTTTGCCTAAATGGAAACTTGGAATCAAAAACAATTGGACTAACAATAATGCTGAGTCAATGAATAATGTTGTGAAGAATTCATAAAACTGGAAAATATTGCGAACTCATGAATTGATAGATACATTGAGAGAAAATGTTGAAATACATTACTTAAATATAAGAAAAGGTCAATATGGACAAAGAGATTACCTTTTAAGCAATTTTATACCAATAAATAAAACACTATGGCAGAATTATGGAAATGAAAGAAAACAATTGATATTTACAAACTATCTCTTAAATCGACATGAAAAATTATATTCCGAAAACGACGAAATTGCCACACAAAAAAATTGATAAATGTTGCGCAGAAACCTGGACAAAGAAAAAGAGTCAAATCATCAAAAACTCAAACTTTTTCTAAATAATTAAAAAAAAAAAATTTATTTGCAAAAAATTCTAAAATTTGTTTATTCCCAAATATTGACTATTGTTTTGTGATAAAAATTGAAAAGGAACTTTAAAAAACAAAAAACAAAGAAAGTTTCCCACAAGCAAAAAAAACAAAAAACATTGCAATTTGTTTTTAATAAATATTTGACTCATTAATACATAAACTAACTTGTTCTTTTCATTTATATTTTGATTTCTTAAGAAAAATAGAAATATATTACAAATTAAACATCACAATAATAGCATATCTAAATAAAAAAAAACACTTAGACAGTTTCAGCACGATAAAATATACAGGTCGGTAGATAATTAGACTCTACTGCGTTTGGTATAAGTCTTGTTAATGCTATTGTTACTTTTTCTTTTTAATTTTTCGACTGTTAACTTTCCTGCAGAAATATATCTTTTATCTTATACTTAATCTTTTGCAATTTAAGGACAGCGCTGAAATAATAACGTTATTATTTAGAAATTCATTATAAATTAAAAAAAACCACCAATTATAAATAAAAAAAACAACAATATTTCATATATATATATATATATATATATATATATATATATATATATATATATATATATATATATATATATATGTGTGTGTGTGTGTGAAATATTGTTTTTAAAAAATTTATAATGGGTGTTTAAAAAAAAATTATAATGGGTTTCTAAATAATAACGTTATTATTTCAGCGCTGTCCTTAAAGTGCAAAAGATTAAGTATAACATAAAAGATACTAAAAAAATTGTATTTGGCGGGGGAAGCAATAAAATGACAATTATATGCTTATTTTTAATAATGAAGACTATTCTTTATTTTTAAATGACTGCGATTGAGTCACTTGAGCCATTCGGCGGTAGCGGCCGGTGGCGGCCGGTGGAAAAGTAGAAACATAAAAATAAACCGAAAATAAATGTATTCGGGGGGGGGAGACAATTATATGCTTATTTTTAATATTGAAGACTATTCTTTATTTTTAAATGACTGCGATTGAGTTACTTGAGGTGGCTGCCGGTGGCTGCCAGGAAAAGTGCTACCCGTATAATTAATATTTCAATTCTAGAATCTTATTTAATAAAAACGAAATTCCTTGTTATAATCGACTAAGGGGACATAACTCTAGTTTCTTAAGGAAAACGGTATAAGGGAAACTACTCGCATCATCATGTTAAAACCAGAGGCGGCAATATATACGGACCGTTTTAATGTACAGTTGAGTGAATAGTGATGCACTACCGCGTTTTTTGTTTTGCACATTTGGAGAGAAATGAGCAGATCAAACTGGAGTTGCGAAACATTTTATTTTTTTAATTCTGACTTTATAAGACTAAGAAAAGAATGTGATTTAGGTCACGTGATATTTGGTAAATTGTTAATCACATTTCCCCTTAAAGATAACGTATGTTCCAGGGATGTGAGTTCTCCGCTCTTTAGCGGATTCCGGTTTTTTTTAAAGCTAAATAAATCGCTAGAGCTTCTCATAGATGTGAGTTTTTAGTTTTTTAATAGAAATCCGCCCTTTTTTTTAATAAGAAAAAGCTGATTTTCTCTCTAATGACAGTTCTCTCTAAAAACTGAATTGTTAATTTTGCCATGAAGTCAAAGACTTCATGATGGGGTAGGGGAGTTAAATAACTTTTTTCATCAAAGAATGACTTCCTGTTCCCCCCACACACATACTCATTTCATGTATTTTTAAATTTTTTAACTTTCTTAGTTGAAACTGATTGGACTTTTTTAGGAAAAAAGTTGTTGGTTTTAGCGCTGCCTCCCACCCCCTCACACACACAGAGGGTGTCGTGACCCACTAGATTGGGAAATAATCTTGATTTCAGCTTTTTTGTCATAGGCTACTCACATCCCCGAATTGTTGTCAATACATGACGAGCACAAAAGTAACACTTGACTAGTGCATGTGCAGATGTGAACAACTTTCGTCCTTATCTTGATTATATGTTAATCTCGATGAGATGTTCAAAATGTATCGAGATTGATGATTTATTTACCAAAACAGAAATTACAAAATTTAATAAAAGGTTACTCGAATTGACTTATGTACATATTCCAGAGAGCTTCACAACGTGGTTGAGAACAGAATCCCCCCACTTATCACAGTCTTTGGCCAGTCTTTCAGCTTCATTGAGCGGCACATCAGTACCAACCCTTATCTGGTCGGCCCATCTTTTTGATGGTCTCCTCTTTAATGAAATCTTTTTTATACGATTTCGGCATGCAGTTATTTTCTGTCATGACTTTGTAAACTATTCTAATTTTCCTTACTTCTGTCTTTGGAATAATATGTTTTCCTATTACCATTAAATGAACCACCGACCTGAAGATCAGCAATGTTATCTAAATACTATATATTTATCTTGACTTTGCTGTGAAACGCGCGTAAGATATAGAAAACGTATTAAATTTCTTGGGGAAAAAATGTTTGTCAAACAAAGAAAAAATACAGGTAATCACCAAAATATGAAAATAAAGAAATGTTATAAATAAATGAAAATTATGGTTTTGGATTGGGTTTTCCTATGGTCATTGGAATGCAACTATAAAGTATATATACTCTGAAGCTTGTAATACAACTTCATTGAGCTTGCAATTTGAAACATTTTCGAATATTATAGGGAGTATATACTTAAATGTATATTTTTATAAGAACTTACAAATATATATATATATATATATATATATATATATATATATATATATATATATATATATATATATATATAATCCAGGTAAAGTAAACATCCACAGGATAGAAATCAAAATAATTTCAACCGGGCTTATAAAAAGTGCTCAATATAAAATAGAGCTTTTATGTATATGATTATTTATATTTATACATACATGTACAACATCTGCGACACTGGCATGTCGATGTTATCAATCTACATCTGTTAAAAGCTTCCTGATGAGATCTCAGCTTTTAACAGATGTAGATCGATAACATCAACATGCCAGTGTCGCAGATGTTGTACATGTCTGTATAAATAAAAATAATCATATACATAAAAGCTGATTTTATACATTTCTGTATGAATAAAAATAATCAATATATATATATTTATATATATATATATATATATATATATAATGTAATGTAATTCGTTTTATGGGTGATTGTAGCGTTCAGCGTTTATCGGCCCATCTGTCGTTCACTTCCTAAGTGATACATATTAATGTAGTCGCCCTTAACTTTAAAGTGCGTATTTTTTGTTAATATATATATTGTTAGTAACTTTATACGTACATAAAAGTAATCCAGCCGTCATCAGCATGGCTAACTTGGACAAGGATCGAACCTTCGATATTTTTATTTTTTCAATTTTTCTGATATATATATATATATATATATATATATATATATATATATATATATATATGTTTGTATGTGTGCGTTTGTATAGATGTATGTGTGTATGGATATATATATATATATATGTAGGTATATACACACAAGCAGACATATATATACATACACACACACACACACACATATATATATATATATATATATATATATATATATATATATATATATATATATATATATATAATGTATTTTATTTACAAACTATACATTACAGTGTTTTTTTTGGTGTACCGGAGTTTCGTGCCGGTTTTGGGGTAGAAACCATATTATATTGTCACGCTAAATCTTGATATTACAAAATTTTATTAAAACCTAAGGGAATTGGGAATAACGTATTTTTTGTATCCCTATTCTGTCACTGACCCCAGACTTGTCGAGTTTTGACCAGGCAAAGATGAGGCAACTTTCCCGGCGGTCGTTGTTAAGATAAGTAATCGAAAGTTCTTAATTAGTAAAGCTCTGAGAGTGACAGATTGCAATTCTCGACAGAGTCATATCTGACCATAGGTAGTTTATGCGATGTTAATACAAGAAAGAAACAAAACAAAAAACAAACAAACAACAACAGAATTCTAATGGGGTTCGACTTCAACCAAAAAACACACACACACTTTCTTACTCACTTATCAAATATTTTAAACACTATAGAAATTAGTTCCCTGTTTAACACACCACCCACCAACACGAGAAGACAAACACCAAATATATCCTTACTCCTCACATGAATCTACAATCCGTTAACCAACGAGGCAACTATACATAAAACAAATATCGTTACTAAATCTGTGAATATCTAGTCACGGATTTTTCCATCACTCTACCCAACCTTGAATTAAACATTGAACCCCTTAACCTCACTTGTTATAGTCCCAACAACATCTACCCCATGTTGTATCAATTACAATGAAATAGAATAAAATACTTTCTCCTAAATATTCAATCAAGGGTCAGACCTAAACTAATCTACAAAACAGTGAGTTACATGTTTCCGTATTTCATTGTGTTTCTTTTATTTTCATGTAGGACAATTCCACACACACACACACACACACACACACACACATATATATATATATATATATATATATATATATATATATATATATATATATATATATATATATATATATAAGAAAAAGTTTGAATTACCTTCCAGCAACCAACCTTGAGTGTCTCCGGACTCTCTGTACAAAGATTTGAAAGGGCAACCTGACATGAGGATACTTCACACTACAAGTAAACCCTGACCGAATATTAAAAATAACATAATATTCGAAGTCGAAATAAGATACCCTCGACACGGCCAGACACTGACTCATACGAGGAATGGTGCGTCTTCTCTTAGTGATGTTATCTCAAGTAACAGTACTTAGCTAGATACTCCACCAGACTAGATGAATTCTTGTCCTGTAATCCAGCAAAATCCAGAAAAGACCACTATAGAGATGGACTACAACATAATTAAGTATAATTAATTACGGAGTAGAAAATTAATGTTCTTTACTAACTCAACATTTGAGAGGTAGAGGATAATCTTGATTGAACACTCGTCGGATATCTATGTATTTCATATATTGATCAAGTGTTAGCCCGAGAAGGGGGCCCTTGATTTCTGAGAACTTATTGAAGTAAAATGAAAAAAAAGAGATATATATTATTTCATTTATTTTGTTTCAACAAGCCCACTTTATATATATATATATATATATATATATATATATATATATATATATATATATATATATAATATTAAGCCAGTCAGATTTTCGAAGTTAGACCTTAATAGCTTACGTACTATAATACTAATAATTCAGTATAAATAACTATTTCCCTTTTCCTTAGCGCTGCTCCATGTTATTATGAAGAAAACGCTGTACTTAGATGAAATTTATTTGCTCACATACTTTATTTTGTTCAGAATATTATTATTCTGTTTAGAAGTCAGATTTGTATCAATAGCAAATTTACAGTAAAATGGCCACCATTTATTTAATATCAGCAGCAAATGCCGCTACAAATACTAATTACTGATAATTGTTCATTGTTGCATTTGTTATCGATAATAATACTTAAATAATATTGTGTTATGTTCACCGTAGACACAGACTGATAAATGAATTGTGATTCTGTGTAAATAAATTCCACACTCAATGCCATAACATGTGACAGAACGCCGTGTCAAAAATGATAACTGCTACGTTAGCTTTAAAGCAATTTGAAAATGGCGTCGATCGTAGTAATTTGATTTTATCGAAATACAAATATCCTTTTCATCATAAAAACAAAGCAAAAAGAACAATAATTTTTTTTTTTACTACATGATAAGTCATAATGAAACAGGATTTGGGGGCATTTAAACTGCCGCTTCATCATCTGGGGGTGATCACTTCTCTTTCCTCGTTTCTACCATAAGAGACGTTACTAGTCTCTTTCTATTTTCTCGATATTTTCATGGAAGGTTCTCGACTGATCTAAAATCTTTGGTTCCTCACTGTAAGGCATTCGCAGCAAGAACTCGTTTTTTTTCTTCTATTACAACAAAAAAGAATTTCATTTCCATATCCACGGACCTAGCGTCAGATGGAATTTGCATACATTCTTTCCTCTGCTGGTTACGACTTGGTCGTTTTCAAACCCATTTATTCTCATAGATCGCTCCATAAGTAGTAATCAGTTCACACCTTTGATCACTATTAGTACGCCCATAGTGTTCATCATCTTGCGGCTGGCAATCATTTCCGTTTCATAAACCCTTAGTTTTGAATATTTGAATAGATGTTGGCCTTTATAAATGGTGACCCAATAGTAAACTGGTGATACCAGATCAGGCTGCCCTGTGGCTCCCTGAGACGAAATTCACCTACATTGACGTTTTTTTTTTTTTTTTTTTTTTGTTTGTAAAACTTAATTATGTTCTACAAAACCAAAAACAAAAACAACAGCCCCCTCCCTTTCTCCCTCCCCTTTTTTATTTTTATTTTTCCTACCCTACTCCCGGTCCTGGATATGACCTTAAACTACATCCGATGGTGAGATCCGGCTTACGGACTTTGGGGAATGTGGAGCCTCCTCTTAATTACCATTGCTCCCAGGTCCACCCTGACCCGGAGTGGTAGTACCTGTTAGGGTCCCAACTATGGGTTAAATAGAAACAGATATTAAAAGGGGAAAGAAACAAAAAAGAGAAGAAAACAAGACCAGATTCGGCATTAAATAACCCAAAAAGGGTTGATATGCCGTAAAACAAAACTACCAAACTACCAAACCAATAGTAAAAGCACCGAAAGGTAAAATATAGATTGATTTAAACTTTACGGAAATACCTTTAAAAAGTACAAAGAATGAAACAGTTGCATGGGAGCTGAATCTGTTTTCTTATCACGCTTCTCGAAAGTAGTTAGCAAAAAAAAAAAAATAACAACAAAAAAAAAACGTCAGATAGTCATATAAGGGTTTACTTTAATTTATTTTTTACGTTGACAACTGGTATTTACAGAATTAAAAAAAAAGAAATATGGGGGTTTAGTGTTGGTGTGACAAAGTATTCGGGGCCCCATGGGGATCGGGTACCCTGGTGATGCGCTAGTATGCAACTTTGTGGTGATTCCACGCTGATTGAGGGCCATACGACGAGACGAAGTGGAGATATAAAACTAGTATATATTTGACTTAGAAATTAAGTTAGTCAGACGACAGAACGAGACGCCAGCTAGTCTCGCGGAATCGTGTAAGATATTCAAAATCAATTATCACCAGAGGCGAGGAGACAGTTGCTAGATGGGAGGTGGAGATTAGAGAATACCATATCGCAAATTTTATTCTGAAATATCAATAAAGCGATATTGTTGTTTGAGTGAATGGCGCGTTTTAGAACCACGATTCTGTGACGGTTGTTTTGAAGACGCCATGACCCGGGGAATACGAATCCACTCGACGGAGATTTATTTGAGCCTGTCATCGTTAATTACAAGCCGGGCACAGAGCACCTCCAGCTGTGTGACAGAATGAGAAAGGCTACGGTTGTCGCGTTTGTTTTTTGGCGATTACGGTGGGGTAGGAGAAAATCCCATTTATTTTAAGAAAAAAAGAGTGAGGGGCCGTCCCCACCCTCCTTGAGAGAAGAATACAGGCAGGAAGTAAAATGGCGGAGAAGGTGAATGTACGACCATAGACATCTTAAATAAAAGAATGTGTTTTTTTCGCCCCCGAGCCAGAGTTGGACGGACGCCCGGGAAAGTTGAACTGACGCTCGGGCGTGCGCCGAAGTGGCGGCGCCGAAGAACCAAACAGGACGAAATTCTAGCCACCGCTTTCGCCCGTTAAGTTTGTGACTTAGACAACCACTTGTGTAAAGAATTCGCACACACAGAGAACTAGCGAAATAACTTAGTGAAAAACAACCATTGCTAAAGACATCGACCAATGTAAAATCAATTCTTTTATTTTATTAATAATTACTCTTCTATACAAAACACCCCAGACCGAGTTGTTGAACATTGTTATATTCTTTTTTTCTGCTTTGAATGATTCTTCGCTCCCACAGAGCCAACCGGTTGCTGTTCACCCAGTGATCGCTCGCTGCTATAAACAGTTTCAACGTGGAAGTGTGTTTGTAGCTGGACGAGACGACCAGATGACGACGTCATCATCATCATCGTCGCCATCCCGGCCTAGAGGAACATGGATCTATTTTTTTTATTGCCACGACGATCTGCACGGCCAAGGGGTTCACATTGGGATCAGAGATTTCTTAGGCTACTCGCTTATTCCCGGGCAATGCTCGGACGAGTTGACGAGTATAATATAAAATGTTACCCTTTAAAATGTTTGGCGTATTTCAATAAGAAGCGCTATTGATCGATTCGTCAGTTGATATGTAACGCTTATGTTTGAAATAGAATGTTCATCGATAAACGCGTATATTGAATGAGCGTACCTTAAGAATATCGTTTACTGTTTTTGTGATATGAAAACATAAAAAATAGTAATGCCGAGAACTTTGGCAAAGTACGAGAAAAGGCGGAGTTGAAAGTGCAAAACAAGGCAACATTTATTTTCAGACTGAATACTTTAATTTGATTTTAATATCAAAATTTAATTTAATATTTGATTTAAAACGGTTAAAATCCTTTCACCTAGATGTAAAATTATAATTAAAACACAATTAAATCGGATAATCAATAATCAATAAAAAAGGTATTTAATTCCATGAGTCATGTCGTGCCGTCATTAGGGACAGACACACAGATAGAGAAATAGTCGTTCGTCTTTATGTAAAGTGAATTTTCCCCCCTATTTCATCGACTATTATAGCTTTGGAACCAAAACCTGCATATGCTAATCTGTTCTGCCAGCCAATCAGGCCAATTCCTGATGCGTTCATTCACTAAATATACGTTCGTTTCGTTCCCTTACAAAATTTCCTACATTTTTTCCGAGACAAACATCTTCTAACACATTCATTCATACAGGAAGTCGGAGAAATTGTTACTCTCGAACTCAGATTTACTACGGTTGCCATAACATTACACCTGGATTATTATTTATGCGATTATTCTTTGAGGTTAACACCGGATGTATTTCATTTTTATGCTATTCATATTGCCTGTTACGTACCATAAATTTTCAACCTAATTAATGACTGCTCCCTTCAAGTTCCTGGCGTTCTGATTTTCTATTCACGAAATATAAAAAATAGTAGTTTTGTAACATTCAAATAGTTACATAATTATTAATAGTTATACATATTAATTTTTCAAACATTTAAGTTCATTTCGCATTTGCCACATCTTTATGTAAACAAAAATGATTACCGTGTCACTATGAATAAGTTAAGCTACTTATTCAGATCGCCCCATATTCCTCTTCATAATTCGATTTCATGTCTAGAAATACCATTCCAGAATAACAGATTACGCTTCAGAATCTATTTTCGAACGGTCAACATTCTCTTGGCTGAATTATATAAAATACCGCTAAAACTTTTTCTAACAACACATTTCGTATTTTATTTTATTTATTTAGTTATATATTTTTGAAATTCTCCTTCGATTACGCTAATATTCAACGGGGGCCTGTTTAAGCTTTTTATATCTTTTATGAAACCCATACAATGGCTTAATCATTACAAAGTGTATTTTTATAGAATTATTCCCGCCTAAAAACACGGATTCTTTTTTATTTAATTTTTAAAGTTGAAACACCCTAAACAAGTTTTAAAAAAAAACAGGATTCGGAATCTTTTTAATAACTATTGATAATTTGTATTTTTCGTGTTGATTTTTTTCCATTCAGAACGTTTCAGATGATATCACCGCACAACCATCACATTCGGCTAGAAGGTTCCCGAGTTCGCAAAAGATGCACTTGAAAAGTATCGGAGGGTACATCGACCGAAACGCTGTTAATATAAACACCAAGATGAGAAAAGTAGTCCCAATAATCCGAATAATTACAAGAAATTTTTTTTTTACGATTACATTTTTTTGGCGAAATAAACTTTGAAATCCCAAATCTTCTTTTATGCAAAAATGGACTTCATTGATAAAAACAAACACTTAAGTCCATGTTGCTAATTAAACACATGCCCATGTTGCTAATTAAACTTCCTTTATAAGTTCAAATGAAAGCTTCTCTAACTGTTTTACATTAACATCGTGAGGTCTGCGTTTGCAGTGAACAACCATAAACAGCAACTAATGCAATAGTTCAAGGGTTGAGCCTGGAATTTCGGCGTTAATCTAGCTTTTCAGCCAACGCTGACACACAAGTCAGCGAGTATACGATAAGACAATTGCTAGTAACAGCGGTATTACTATCCACTTATTCTTAACATTCAGAAATATAAATGTTTTTTTTTGTACAAAACTGATAAATGTGAACTAATCTAATTCCAAACCGAACTCGCTCTCTTTTTGTATTTTTAGCTTCCATTGCTTTCGCATCGACCTCAGTTATCGATCCGGCTTAAAATGGAATTGACGTCACAATTCATTTAATAGATTCTAATAAGCCAGACAATGTTTTGATCTTTGTGTAATCTGAAGAAGCTACGAAATTTGGATATTACGCATTTTTGGGTTCGTTTATTATTTTTTTTTCGCGTCACTTCCGTCGTCGTTTGGCTACCTCTTTGATCGGCTGTTTCTTTCTGATTACTGTCTGGGGTTTTCTTTCGTTCTTTCTTTCTTTCTTTCTTTTTTTCTTTCTTCTTATTTTTCATTTTTCTTTCTTTCTTTCCTCCTCCTCCTCCTCCTCCTCCTCCTCCTCCTCCTCCTCCTCATCATCATCATCATCATCATCATCATCATCATCATCATCATCATCATCATCATCATCATCTACTACTACTACTACTACTACTACTACTACTACTACTACTACTACTCATTAAGAGTTCTCCCACAGGTCTTCATCAGTAATTACGCACTGATAACCGGTCGTATTCCCTGGAGTCTGAGTGACAACAAGTTTACAATTGATTTCTCGTCTTCTCTTGAATTTGAGTGCCAATAAACCTCCACAAGATTGCAGTAATCTCCACACCCTTCCAGTGGTGATCTCGTTGGTGCTTTTCTTCCTCAGTCTTTTCATCTTCTTTGACCCTTCGCGAACATACTACTACTACTACTACTACTACTACTACTACTACTACTACTACTACTACTAGGTCTTCTCACACAAGTTATTATCGGTGATAGATCATTGGCAACAACACATTCTATTCCCTGGAGTCTGCGTGACAACACGTCTCCCCAAATTTCCAGTACTCTTCGCCTCTTTCGATAACCGTTGCAAATCAACTATGCGTTTTCTTGCTGATAACTGTCGTTGACTTTCTCTGGAATTTTGAATAGCAATAAGCCTCCCTAGGATTCCAGGTCGCCAGTGGAGGTCTGGATGGTGCTATCCGACTTCGGTGTTTCCATCTTCTCTGACTTTTCACGGTCATTTTCTGTGAAAAACTTTTCAGAATCTAGAATAATGACAACTTAATAACAAATCTTTTTTTAAAGTTGAAATGAAACTAGAATACGATATCTATTACTGTTAGATAGTGTGGGGCGCAGAGAGTAAGAGGACTCTCTGAAAGGGGGTATGAGTAGCAGCGGAAGTCGGAAGTGACGTCAAGTCTCTTAGTTCCTGACGACCAAAGAAGAGAAACGTGAAAAGTCGCCCGGTCAGGTTGCCAGTAGCCGGAGGGTTGGGGGGGGGGCTGTAGTCCCAAATGGCCTGACGATATCTATCTATTCCTGCTCTCTCTCCTTTGGGGAAGATTAGTGTAGTATATGTTCGTTCGTCATGATACCATCCTCCAAGGCATCACCTCCTTTTGTGGCAGTGTATTATATGTTTGTTTTTCATGGTACCATTCACCTAGGTTAGCAAAAACATGAAAACCGAAGGAAGCATATATTTATTAGTATATATAATTGGAGGTTTCCAACAATATTACTGTTTTAAATGACGACAATAATATCAAATTTGATTTGAATTCGGCATACTCGATTTCATAGTTTGTAACGGTATCGATAAAACCAAACAGACACCTTCTATAAGATTAATAAATTGAATAGAAATTAAATTAAGTTTAGTTAGTTTACGGTATATCAGACCCATTTGAGGTTATTTAATCACCCTCACCCAGCATCAATACACCCCCAGTCCAACCCTTCCTCACCGTGGTAGAGGCGGTGGCAATGTGGTAGTGTCAGAGCTATGCAGTCTGGAACTACACTTCCTGGCAGGGACGATCATGGCGGACAATTCTGGCCTCAACTCGTATTAGGGCCGCAACTCGTTAAACAAGATTCTGGTTAAAATCCAGCAGGTATAAACATCAGGATCCGTCGTCCTCAGGTCGTCTCTACCTCTGGGTGTGGTAAACAAAGATGTGTCAGGCACGGGGCCGTAAACGTTGGTTTTGCGTTATTTCTTTGTGTGTGCTGGGCCAAACCTTGCCCAACTTCGCATGCAACCATTGAACCTTGCTGCTTTCGGTGTCGTGGGTAAAAACCTGCAATCTTGTATGTTAACGAATAGCTGCGACCAACGTGGACGACTTAATGCAGACCAAACAATCGTGTGGCGCGATCTTTGTGAGCTCTATGCAGAAGTCCCACTTGCTTACCACCACCAGCATCACCACTACCACCATCACCACCACCATTACCACCACCATCACCACCGCCAACTCCACAAGGGGTTGTATGGAAGAGAATCTGTTTTGAACTACATCAGCCGACTCATCTAAATTCTTCTTTTGATTGGTTGAGACAACCCATGAGACTGTGGGAAGCCAAAGGGACGATACAACAAACGAACATAAAAGCTACTCCTTTCATCAGCTACTTTCTTTCTTTCGCTGTTCGTTTAGCTTACCTTTTCTCGTTTATTTCTTCCTTTTTTGTATCGAGTGGAAATAGGAGACACTCAAATCAATACGTCCGCCAAAGAAATAAAGAAAAACATCATTTCATATAAAGGCGTTAACTCGACAATTGTTAACCAATGGAAATCACTTTAGCTCGTTTAGAACGATTAACTTAGCGAGCCAGTATTAAATACCAATTTTTAATAAAAGCAAAAAAACTTGATAATCAAAAGCCCAGAATAGTAGAGTTCGGTTAGCCAAAAACAAAACACCACTCTCCTTGACCCTCGAGACGAGGGAAAGCTAAGGACTACTCCACTTATCTGCAAGCATATTCACACACTAACAAGAGGGCAGCATATACACGTACTGACCAATCACAATGATTAAGCAAATATACACACAATACTTCCTAAACGAACAAACATATATACACCCTCTTCTAACGCACGAGTCTTTTTGTGATATTATTGTAGCCCATGTAGTCAGTGTTTTATTATGGATGACGGCACTAAATAAGGCCGGATGCCACGAGGATCGCATGCGTTCCGATTGGCAACTTTGTCAGTCGCTTCACGCCCACCTTGTGTTGAAGATCCGCAGAATTTTGGTGTTTATGCACTTTAGGTAATAGATCGGTTCTGTGGATGATCTGAGGATCTCTTCTTCTGTAGACGTTTCCCCGAGTTGTATCTTAAGTTTTAAGGTACCATTGTGGTATGGCTGTAACATAGAAGTCTCTCAGGGTCAGATCTTATCGTTCTGGCACGGCGCCACAAGATCCCGAAGGCCAGAAACCGCATGTGGCTGCAAGTCGGTCGTTACCATTTATTCTCTGCAGGGCTAGAGAATTTGTTGGGATCAGGAATCACTGAGTCTACAGCTGAAATAAAATGGAATAGTTTTATAAGAAATAAACAAGACATTTCTTGTCGTTTTTTTTAAATATATAAATTATTTCTCCATCCTGCGAGCATTCTACAAGCACAAGAACTTTGTGTTGATGAATTTAGCACTTGCTAAATTGTGACTCATTCTCAATCCATTCATAGCAGACATTTCTATCCATTTCTCTTATTCGCTACTCAAAACAACGCATAACATATCGAATTGTTAGAGAAGAATTGAAATCTGTGTATCATCCTAGAATGAGACTACACTGATGAATATAGTCGAACTTTGACCAAAAGTTGTTGTTTCATTACTTAGACTCGGGACTTATTGAGTTATGTGTTATTTGCGACTACAAGGCGCATAACATATATATGATAGTCTATATAGTATAGTATCTTCTTGACCTTTTGGCTAAGATCAAAGTGAAGTATCTGTTCCGATGGATACTACACCCTATAGACCGGTATTGTCTTGGCTTTTGGGTCTTGATTTCCGCCGGTCTGTGAGTTTGTCCTGTGCAGTTCTAGGAGGTCAACCCTCCCAGGCTTTGCCTTCTCACTCTTTGAGAAGGGGTTAGTTTATTGCTAATCACTTGCGGCGCCCTTACCGGGGAATGCCGATGGGGCTGCCCAGGCAATTTTTAAAGGTCATAAGTGCTCTTCCTCTATGGTGCTGACTTATCAAATCCCACTTTCCGACCTTGTGTCACATTTTACTGCCGTGGGAGCTAGACCCATACCGTATATGGTAGTCTTCTACTAATACAATACTTATCGTGAGTTTCTTTTGATAAAGATTCTGCTTTTATTGGTAACATTATGACGCATGATAGGATTAGCTTAAGAGGGGGAAACATATTTACCAATGAAAATGACGTTGAAAAACATTTTAATGGGAGAAAAAAGAAATAACATCTCTTAACCTCGTCAGAATTGAAACGTCAGGATTGATACGAATAAAAACTAAGAACGTCGAATGAGGAAATGAGTGGAAATTTATATTTTAGAAATATTAATTAAGAGGTACGTGGGTACAAAAATTGGGGTAAATTTCTCAATTAATTGATAGAATGAAGTTCTGAAAGATCTCCAACCCCCCCACACACACACACATACACACACACACATATATATATATATATATATATATATATATATATATATATATATATATATATATATATATATATATAAGGTAGAAGAAATAAGAGTGATAAACATGTACGAATGTCCAGATTCATTTCAAATTTCAAGAGTTCGTGTGAAAACAGAGTTCGTGTGTAAAAGATATGGGATTTGTCCAGATGGTAATTGTCCAATGAAAAGGATATTTTGAAGAAGGAGCGAACAATTTTTTCGTAGAGGCAGTATGGAAAGTGTTCAAAATGAAGTAACTCCAATGGTGAGAAGTCAAATTTAAATCGTTGATGGAGCGCACTTAAACGCTACTACTTAAATGCTTCTACGAAAAAAATGTTTGCTCCTTCTTCAAACTATCCTTTTCATTGGACACTTTAGTAACGGACAATTAGTTTTATTATTATTGTCGGAGGTACATTCTCCCATAAGGCAATGGAGAATATATATATATATATATATATATATATATATATATATATATATATATATATAAAATATAATATTTTATAGATAAATATTAAATTATTTTACCTACATACGCGAGCGTTTCAAGCTTATAGCTCTCATCAGTGCAGGAAAGTAACAATTTCAGACGGTCGGGAGGCGCGAACCTGGTTCACAGAGTCAGCTTAGAATATGCAAGCAGTTGCCCTATCCTCGCGGCCACCGGAAACTGTCATGTGATTAAGGGAAATTAAGATCTATATATACATAGAAGCGGGTAGCATACAGAAGACTAATCGAGAGTGTTCGACGAACGTATTCGGAACTTTGCATTATAACTGTTTGATCCCCGTTATAATACATCTTATTCCAGTAGCTTCTTTCCCAGAACTGCAATGGAACTCTCTTCCTGTTGATTGCTTTCCTTCTACCTATAGTCTTGGTCTTCAAGACTAAGGCTAATAGGCATATCCTGTCTTTGCGATAATCATCTTTCGTTATTTTTAGTTCTTTACATCAAGTGGCTTCATGCCTTGTCTGGAGCGATTTCCATAAAAAAATCTTTGAAATTGTAATAATTTTATTTAACACGGTTTGTGACGAACACACAAGTATTTGAATAAATTATCTGCTTCACAATTCGATTATTATGCAAATTTCTTTTTCTTTTATGGAAAATATCATAAACTTGTTTTTGTTTGAATTTGTAAATAATTTACTTTAAAACGTTCGTTTTTCAGTATACCTGAAAACCAAGATAATTTCTTCGGCTTCTTCATAAAAATGAATATTTCGGAATGTTACAGATAAGAATTCTGACCTTTGACCCGGCCTCGGCGAGTACTTCAGCTAGTAAAACAATAAACGAAAACCAAAAATGAAATGAAAATCAAATAATAAAAAGGTGGAGTTTGTTTACGTCATTGCAAATTGTTAGTAGCGACCCCGAATGGCTTTTCACCGACGCCATTGTTTCAGCGGCCATGTTGTTTTTGTGTCCACCTTCGTGCGTCGATGATGGCAAAACTGCGCGGGAAAAACAAACGCAAATAATTTTGAGCACACGTTTTTTTTTTTTACTTTTGAATAAAAAGGACATATTAATAAAGCAAGGAGGGGGGAGATATTGTCTTGACAGAGTGCAGACAAAATAGAGAAGGAAAAAGAATAGTTACTCATACACTAACGCCTCCTTCTTAAACAAACACGCATTCCTCTTTTCTTACACACTCTCTTTATTTCTTACACACACATATACATATACTATTTCTTACGCGCATGCATCTACTCTTTCTCCTTCGTACACGCATACATACACACGGTTTCTCCTTGTAGTAAAAACACACAATCTTTCTTCTTCTTAAACATACACACATACCCCCAACTCTTTCGCCTTCTTATGCACACACTCTTTTTACTTCTTACACACATACATACTTATATTATTTCTTACAAGCATACATATACTTATTTTCCTTAGTACACACATACATACACACGGTTTCTCATTATTGTAGAAAAAACACACAGTATTTCTTCTTCTTACACATACATACATAATACATACTCACATCTTTTTTATTTCTACACACACATACACACTATTTCACTATTGTTTCACTTTCTATATACATAAAAGATCCACACACTCTTTCTTCTTACACATATACACATACATACCCACTTTTTCTTCTTATACACACACCTTTTCTTTTTACAGACGCATACCCGAACTATTTCATTCATATATATATAGACACTCTCTTTCCTCAATATACATTGCATTGCTTGCCCAGCAGTTCGCCTTAAACTCCACCCGGGACTCTACAAACCACTCCTGCCCACATTTTCCACTACGGACAGAAACCACACTTGATGATCTGATCATGACCTCATTCCCATGTTCTGGATATTATAAAAACATTGACACCTCCAAAGCATGTGGACCTGATCTTATCCCTGCTTAGTAATAAAAAAATATTTTGTGCTCAGCTGATCCCTGTTCTCTCTAAAGAAATGCCTTGCTGAATCTTGTTTCCCGGATAGCTGAAAAAAGTTTTTAAGAACTCTGATGAAAAAACTGACCCGCTAAATCATTGCCCGATAAGTTTTCTCCCGCTCTTCGCTAAAACCTTTGAATCAATAATCAATCTAGCGATAGTCAACCATAACGAAAATGCTAAAGTTATTTCTGACCAACAGTATGGATTTAGACAAACCCGTTCTACCGCGGTTATCTTAACGGTCATCTCTGAACGCATATACCAAACACTGGATAAGGGAAGTAACTCTAGGGCGCTAGCGCTTGATATATCCAAAGCCTTTGACATTGTCTGGCATTAAGGTCTTCTCTGAAAATTTTTTGTACGGTACTGCTGGATGAATATTATAACATAATCTGATCCTCCTTAGCTAAAGGAAAGATCCAGGTCTCCCTCGATGACCAGACATTTGAACAACATCACATTAATGAGGGTGTTCTTTAGGGATCGATCCGTGGACGTTTATTATTTCGTTTTTCATAAATGATTTCCCGTCGACATCCGCGTCCGAGATAGATATATTTGCGGCTGACACCACGCTCTATTCTCGACATGTAGGCAAATCGAACACACAATATCCAAGTCAATGGCTGAATCCGTAGTAAATGACCTACAGTCTGTAGTTGAATGGGGTCAAATATAGACGGTTACATTTAATGCTACCAAGACAAAGCTCTTTTCCTTTAACAATTATAAGACCCCTTTTAAACCGCCGATTGCCAAGGCTAATAGCACGCTACCTGAGAGTCGAACATTCAAACTTCTCGGATTAACATTCACAGATAACATGAATTGGAACAAATACATAGAAGATACTGCCACGTCTGCTACACCGGGTTATTAAACTTCTCACACCTGCCAATATGCTATATTTATAAAAATCCATCATTCGTCTATGCATTATTACCACATCTGGGATGATGCACAAATCACTAGTCTCACCCGTTTAGATAGGACCCAAAAAAGGGTCTCTAACCTAATAGGTACCATACTGTCTACCAAGCTCCAGCCCCTGTCCCATCGCCGCAATGTTGCATCCCTGTGCTTGTTTTACAAGTACTTCAACGGAATGTGCTCCTACGAACTTGTAGCATTTGTGCCTCTACACCGTAAATACCCCCAACCAACCTGACAAGCAGTCCCCGCTTCCCTTTAGGGGTCTCCAGATTTTAGAAAACTTTTTACTTCAATAGCTTCTTTCGATTCGGTTTGGTCTGGGTGTTTTGTTTTACGGCATATCAACACTTTTCGGATTATTTAATGCCGAATACGGTCATATTGGTAAAAGTTATTTTGTTTCAAGTTCTATATATCTTCAAATATTTATTCATGGTGTTTCGTTTGGTTGTTTTGTAGAGTAAAATTGTTGTTTTTGTTTTTGGCTTTGTAGAACATGATTGAGTTTTGCAAAGGGAAAGGAAAAAACAATAACATCAATGTTTGGTGCAGTTTTAGTTAGGAAGCCAGTATCTTCAAACAGCCTGATTTGGTAGCACCAGACATGGTGTTTGGTTTAGTTGTTTTGTTCTACGGCATATCAACCTCTTTCGGGTTATTTAATGCCGAATCCGGTCATTTTGGTGAAAGTTTTTATGCTTCAAGTTCTTCATATGTTCAAGTATCCATTCATGATGTTTGGTTGAGTGAAATGGGGGCAGGAGGAGGGGGAGGTAAATTGTTGTTTTTTGTTTTGGATTTTGCAGAACATGATTGAATTTTGCAAAAAAAAAAACCCAATAAAACATGAATGTTTGGTGCATTTTGAGTCAGGAAGTCAATAACTTCAGACAACCTGATCTGGTAGCGCCAGTAGGTTCTATTTGACCCATAGATGGGGCCCTTACAGGTACTATCACTCCGGGCTAGAGTGGACCTGGGAGCAATGCCAACTAAAGGGCAACTCCACATTCCCCACAGCTCCCAAATGGAGGCCTCCCCACTGGATGTCTTTTAAGGTCATACCCAGGACCTAGCTTCTTTGCTCAAACCGCTGGCCTTTGGAATTCCCTCCCTGTTTCCCTAACTGTACCAACATGCAGAAATTTAAATGTAATGTGAATAAACATCTCGCTGCACAACTCCACACTTTGGATATCCCTATAAATCTGGCCCCTAATTCACGTATCAGTGGCAATGTGCCTTGTTTGGGGGTGAATAAAAGTTAAAAAAAGAATTATACGCAGACACTTTCTCCTTTTTATACACAGCGACACAGACACAAACTCTTTTCCCTAAAGTGCAAGTTCCGTCCAATTGGATTTGTTGAACATTATATAGTGCCTTACTATATACATAGTGCCTTACTATATACATAGTGCCTTACTATATACATAGTGCCTTACTATATACATAGTGCCTTACTATATGCTCGTTTAATAAAACATAATAGATTTTTATTTCTCTTCATTCCGCATAGCAGTTACGATGGCCGTGGCGGTTAGGATGTTCAGATTTAAGTTAAATGTGACTTGTGTCAATAATATGTATGTGCTTAGTAAAATCCTAAACTATTGCACTTTTCATTATGAATTATGGAATACGTATTCTAGGCATCAGAGTGAGTAACGTGGGCACATTATTAGTTTTTTGTTGTAAATTTTACACCGCATCACTTTACGCAAAGAAGACCCGATAAGTTATTGGTCGAAGTGTTGTCAAAACATGATCGCTAATAGAACTGGACCAATGAAAGGTGACCTTAATGACGCATTTTCGCCTACGCAGGCTACTTGCGATGGTCAAATGACAAGAGAAGAAAAAAACAATCTTTTGAAAAGTAGAATATTCCTTCCAATGTGGATAAAGAAAATCTTGAAAGTGGATTACGTTACGTCAAACGAAGAGGCAAACTGCAGAAGCCATTGCAATGGAAACGGACGCAAGGCCGAGGCGGGAAAGACGGATGGAGACTCTGAACTTGGCTACATCCGACACCAACCCACAAAAGGTCTGAGATGTGACCGCAAGTTCAACAGGAGAAAATAAATAATAATAATAAAAAAACCAACACAAAAAAACAAAAACAAACAGCGGAGTCATGAGTGAAGCCAGACTAGGAAGATGATGATTGATTCTCGGAAGAACGAAAAAGACAAGGTAATCAACTGTCATCATCATCAACATTAATATTACTCATTGTGTATGTTTTTTTAATCTGTTTTTTTTTCCGTAGCATTATGACACATACAGATTCAGGCTTTAGCGCGCGCACACACACACACACACACACACACACACACACACACACACACACACACACACACACACACACACACACACACACACACACTTTCTTATTATTACATACATCATCCTTTTTATTTCTTACACACACGCATATTTTTCCACACGCATATTCTCTTAGTCTTCCCTTTACACACTCCTTACCTTTTCATATACATACATATCCCCCTCTGTCTCTCACGCACACACACACATTTTCTCTTCCCAAACCTCACCCATCTTACAAACACGCGCTACCATGTATCTGTTTTTTTTTTACACGCGCATGAGGAGATATACAAAAGTTGTTTCCAAATCGATATCTAATTTATTAGAACGCCCTCACACACCCACATAGATGTACATACGCCCTCAACTCATACACACATACTGTCTTTCTATTCTTTTACACTTACACACATACATACACACCCTTCCTCCTTACAAAATCATTTCTGACAAGTAAACTTTCGAACAAGGAACTTTGTATACAGATTAGCATTCGTAAATCTAACACCATCGTCCGAAATGACTAAGGTATGTATTATGAATGCCCTTATATTGGATCACTAAATTAGTCCCCTAAATGGACAACACTCCGAAGGAGAAATTTTGTTCAACCTAGGGTTTAGTTGGTAAATGAAGGTTTAGGCCAATCTGCTGGAGATGGACATCATATAGAAAAAAACTTGGTGCCAAGAACCGAGATAGGGGGCGAAATATAATCGTAGTCTTATACTATGAGCGGATTGGAAAGTAAAGAAGATATTTCCGGTCTGTTTTGCTAATCTCATCAACTTGGACATATGTCATAGACGGGCAGAGTCAATTTTGATCGGATGGGATGTTAGGTGGTCTTGACGGCGCACCTTCACTTATGTATGTTGATCGAATGACGAGAGAGAGCGAGAGCAAGAGAAAAGAGAGAGAGAGAGAGATAGAGAGAGAGATAGAGAGAGAGATAGAGAGAGAGAGAGAGAGAGAGAGAGAGAGAGAGAGAGAGAGTCTTTGGAAAACTACAATATCCCTTCCAATCCGGAGAAAGAAAATCTGAAAAGCGGATTATATTACGTCAAGCGAAAAAACAAACGGCAGAAGCCATTGCAATTGAAGCGGACGCAAGACCGAGGCGGGAAAGACGTCATCAAGGACGGAATCTCTGAACTTGGCTACATCCGGTCTGAGACGTAACGGTAACTTTACCAGAAAATACCCACTTGAGTCACAAGAGAAACAATAACAGGGCGATAATGATGGATATCCAGGGGAGCAAAGAAAACTTAAATCAGCTAATATAATATTCACCATGTGTCCTTATTTACTTGCCTTCCCACGACGGTAGATTTAGACACTGTCGGTGTATAATGTGGGGGAACTCCAACTCTCCTAAAAAAGGGGCACTTTTGATTGGGACAAAAAAAAATGTCTCTATCTAGAAGGATTTCTCCTTCACTGACTAAGGCAGAAAAGATGAACTGATACTACACTTTGCTCCTTGCCAAAAGGCCAATTTATTTATTTTGATATTTTACAATAGTAAATATGAAGATGTGGAACAGGGAAAAATTGGGTGGATGGGATGGGTATCGTGTATCGCTCTCTTGGCCTATTTTCTAAACTAGTTGCAGTCACCAGAAATACAAAATTAACTCTTTGGGCAGACTACTTATCATTATCCCCAATTGGTATGGAATTCTTTATTTACAAAAGGTTTATGTAGAAAATTGATCGGTTGGGGGTGGGGAGGCTAGAATTATATAAAAATGATGTTGATTAGTAAGAACCTCCCAATTCTATCTAAGTATGAGCTGCTCGCAGTTTTCCGGTTTGTTACGAAGGCGGAAAATAAGCGAGTCAGTTCCTGAGTAAGGGGGGATTAAAGGGAAAAAAACAAAAAGGTGTGTTGGGGTTGATAGGTTGTGGGCAAGGTTGGTGTCTTCCGAGATAGATATCACGTTTTAGGTTTGAGTAAAGACAAAGTAAAACATAGGGAGTGGGCATCTCGGAGGATGTTTAGCACGGAAAGTAAAGAGGGGCAGAACTCATTTTGACTACTAGGTAAGAGACTTTGTTATCTGGGATGAGGTCTGAGACAGAAGAGGTTATTGCCAGTTTTACTTTTGAAGAGTGTGTATTCGAGGGGCAGCGCGTTCCGGACTAATCGCCAAGTCAGAGAAAACTCAGCGTTATTGAGATGACTCTGGCCTGGCCCCCAACTCCACCGAGAGAAGAGATCCTCCTCCGACTATCCCAGCCGCTCCACAAGCGGATCCACAGCGGGGCCCGCCACTAACTCCCGATAAAGTGTCTTTCTAGACCGTGCGACAATCATCTGAGCGCATCCCGGTATTCGAGATTGCCCTGTTGGTTTACGTCGTTCTTCAACCAAGTGGTCGGGGATGAGGTCAGGGAAGCCTTCTCAACTCCAGGGACCCACGCAGACTATTCTATCAAATACAGTTCAAGAATTACAATGACTTGCCAAGTCTGGCATTCCCAAACCCCCTCATTGGACGCTGAGTGCAAACCTTTCTGCGGACAAGCGGCTGTTTACCCTGCCACAAAAGTGTGAAGGGCTGACGTGTAAACGTTGCCAAGCGGTCACCAGGCAGAGGTAGTACAGTCAATCGGTAAAGGATGAGATGAAAGACGTACATGGCGCACACCTCAGCTCTACCTTTAAGTAAAGTCCCTGACGAAGTCAAATCCTTACTGATATTTCGACCTTTGACTCTACTTTCGACTAGTTCTTTTCAAGCTGGAGCCCCGGTCCGAACCACTCATCGAGGATCTGACCGGACCATGCGACCACTTGAAAAGGCTCGGCAGCGCAGCCGTGCCGCTCCAGGCAGCCAACCTCAAACTATTGGATTTGATGATGTTGATTACGGCCCCCGTGACTTCGTCGTACCGTTTGAGTTCCTTACTTACCGCGATAATGTCTTAGAAGCTCGACACGCACACGGTGACATCATCAGCATACGCGGAGACCCGGGCTCGCGCACAGAGCGATACCGCGTAGGGCTGTTCTCGCTGCCTTGTTCCTTAGTTTGCACAGGAAAGCTCCAGCGCAAGAACGTAAAGTAGGGGAAACACTGGACAACACTAACTTTCCGACCGAGAAACGTCGAACGACACCGACCGAATTACCTGCACCACTGCCGTCGGCTAGCGATAAAGTATGGATATCCATTTGCGGAAGACCGGATTAAAACCGGCAGCCTCTAGAACAGATCCCAGGAAGCGATGGTTGACCCCGTCGAAAGCTTCGGATTGATCTAAATTGCGGCTTCGATGTCGTCTTCTAATCCCTCTATGATCGTGCGAATCAGATGCAAATTGTTCTGAATCGATCTCCCCTTCACAATATAGTTCTGATCGGGTTCAACCAAGTCATCAACGATAACCTGCAAACGGTTCGGAAGTACTCTTGTCAAAATCTTTAACTCTGTGTTTAGCAGAGTTATGAGCCTAAAGTCATATAAACGCTCTCTATGTCCGTCCTTTTTCTTAAGTAATATGATCACTCTGCTGGTGACTTGGGCAGTAATGAATCCTTGCTCAAACCTGTGGTTGAACACATTCGTCAAAAGAGGAACGGACATGTGCGATATCCTCAAATATAGTTCGTAGGGCAAACCATCGAGTCCAGGCGATTTGTTCAAGCCGGTCTGCTTCAACGCAGCTACGACCTCGGATTATGTAACCCGACCATCACAGCCAGCCGCTCGTGACTCCTCAAGGCGGGGCAAATCAACCAAATAGCTGTCAAACTCCTGGACGCGGAGTTTGAGCAGTTTGGTGAAGCGAACCGCAAAATGCTTCCTGAATTCCTCACAGATTTCCCTCGTGGATACGAGGGACTGTTTTTCCAGGATTTTCAATTCTCGAATGTAATGCACCGATCTGAGACGGACCACATCACTACGCTCTTTAGAGTCAATATTCACGGCTTCGTTAGACACTTTATCTAGCCTAGCCCTGACTATTTGAATCGTTTCAGGCCCCCTTGCCTTGTACTATGGTTAGGAAGTTCACCCCCTAGCCAGCACCGGGTCAATATATCTATTAATCGCTTTTCTTTCTTTAGCCTTATTTCAAGCGAGGCTAACCTTAGATTTTAAGTTAACCCTCCACTTAGTCCCTGTAACACCCCCTATACTCTGCTGTATATAGGTAGTTAGCTTTTCTCGGAAGCTAAATAGCTGTCAAACTCCTCAACACGGAGTCTGAGTAGAGTGGACCCGAGGGTATCTATTTCCAGATTTTGATCTTCCGAATATAGCTCCCCGAACCACGACGTAAAGCAGCCTTACGCTCAACAGCGTTGACATTCAGAACTTCCTCCGAGACTTTCTTTAACCGCGCTCTAACTACCTGACTTCCATACCGG
>OY744537.1:70833594-70878594 GCA_963556195.1 Sepiola atlantica | reverse complement strand
AAACGGACCTTTATATTGCCAGCTGTCGACTATCTTTGTGAGTCGCTACTTCAATATATTTTTCTCTAATTCATCACTAAAAAATACTGCTTAATCCGTGTATGTGTGCGTGCGTGTGTGTCTGATAGAGAGAAGGGGAGAGAGGGGATATATATATATATATATATATATATATATATATATATATATATATATATATAGAGAGAGAGAGAGAGAGAGAGATAGAGAGAAGAAGAATAGTGATATATATATATATATATATTATGACAACAAATTTCTCTATTTCCTATTATTTCATTATGTTTTCTTGTACAAAATGGCTTATACGTTATGTTTAAGAATTCAGCATTTCAATGTTGCTTTTGATAAATATTAAACAGTAAATTTCACGTAAAATGATCAACCCGGGGTTAATATTTCATCGAAGAATTCCTCAACACCCTTTACAATGATTTTTACTTAATTATAAAAAAAAATCATCTTCGGACATTATTATACTGATTGACAAAAAAATTCTCAGATTATTAAAACTATAATTTCTTTGAAAAACTTTAATTTATGAATGGGAGTTCTATTTGTTGTGTGAATTAAACTTAAAATAATCTAAATGTTAGAAATTATTTTGACTAAAGATTCGCATATATAACTCTTTTAACCGCCATCGCTTTCAAATCTTGTTTCAACCGTCGTCGCTTTCTAAGTTTTATTTCAACCATCGTTACTTCCAAATCTTCTTCCAACCGTTGTCGCTTTCAAGTCTTCTTTCAACCGTCGTCGCTTTGAAGTATTCTTTTAACCGTCATCGCTTTCAAGTCTTTTTAAAACCGTTGTCGGTTTCAAATCTTCTTTCAACTGGCGTCGCTTTCAAGTTTTATTTCAACCATCGTAACTTCTGAGTCTTCTTTCAATCGTCATCGTTTTCAAGTCTTCTTTCAACTGTTGTCGGTTTCAAATCTTCTTTCAACCGTTATCGCTTTCAAGTCTTTTTTCAACCGTCGTCGCTTTCTAGTTTTTATCAACCGCCATCGCTATTAAGTCTTTTTTTCGACCATCGTAACCCCCGAGTCTTCTTTCAACCGTCATCGCTTTGAAGTCTTCTTTCAAACGTCATCGCTTTGAAGTCTTCTTTCAACCGTCATCGCTTTGAAGTCTTCTTTCAAACGTCATCGCTTTGAAGTCTTCTTTCAACCGTCATCGCTTTCAAGTTTTGTTTCAACCATCGTTAGTTCCAATTTTCTTTCAACTGTCTGGAAGTAACGATAATTGAAATAAAACTTGAAAGCATTCAAGTTTTATTTCAACTATCGTTACTTCCAAGTCTTCTTTCAATCGTCATCACTTTCAAGTCTTCGTTAAACCGTCGTCGTTTTTAAGTTTTTCTTCAACCGTCATCGCTTTCAAGTCTTCTTTCAACCGTTATCGCTTTCAAGTATTCTTTCAACCGTTATCGCTTTCAAGTCTTCTTTCAACCGTTATCGCTTTCAAGTCTTCTTTCAATCGTCATCGCTTTCGAATCTTCTTTCAACTATCGTAACTTCCGAGTCTTCGTTAAACCGTCGTCGCTTTCAAGTTTTTTTCGACCGTCATCGCTTTCAAGTCTTCTTTCAACCGTCATCGCTTTCAAGTCTTCTTTCAACCGTCATTGCCTTCAAGTTTTTGTCAACCGTCATCGCTTTCAAGTCTTCTTTCAACCGTCATCGCATTCAAGTTTTTTGTCAACCGTCATCGCTTTCAAGTCTTCTTTCAACCGTCATCGCTTTTTTAATTCTCTTTTCAACCGTCGTCGCTTTCAAGTCTTCTTTCAACTATCGTAACTTCTGAGTCTTCGTTAAACTGTTGTCGCTTTCAAGTTTTTTTTAACCGTCATCGCTTTTGAGTCTTATTTCAACTTTCGTCCTTTTAAAGTTTTTTGTCGACTGTCATCGCTTTCAAGTTTTCTTTCAACCGTCCTAACTTTCAAGTCTTCTTTTGACTGTTGTTGCTTTCAAGTCTACCTCTAACCGTCATCGCTTTCAAGTCTACCTTCAACCGTCATCGCTTTCAAGGTCTTGTTCGAAGTGAATCGGTGCAAATAACTGCCTTCATCACAGTCAGTTTAGCCGTTAAGCACAGCATAAGTGATCCTATGTTACTTACATCGGAGAGATAAGCATAGTTCACTACAGACAAGTTGAAATAATCAAACAGGGGAACCGTTTTACGTTAAACTAACATAAAAGAACGGAACCCTCTTGCTAATTGAACATTCAATAATAAAGTTTTTAATTTTTAGGAAAGGAGTTCAGTTTTTTCGAAAGTTTTTTTATAATCTAAACATTTGTTGTTTACTCAAAACTAATCCGAATACGTTTACTAAAAATATTGAATACCATATTTTCGGGGATCGTGTCGTATCCGGCCGACAAAATGTTTGATTATCTTGTCTTCTCTTCCATAGAGACGGGCATAATTGCTTACGTCACTTTTTCGAAGGTGTCTTTATTCTCAAGATGCTCCCTCGAAAATGTCGCCCAATTCCTAAGATGTCTTTAAAGGTATTCACACACGTCAGCAAATGACAACAAGAGGAATGTCTTATTGGTAAGAAAGACTTTGAAAGAATTGTCGAAGTTAAGAGGATTGGAATGACGTCAATGGTTCTAGTGTTTTTTTGTCGTTTGACGAAGGTAGGCACCACCAGAGAGAGAGAGAGAGAGAGAGAGAGAGAGAGAGAGAGAGAGAGAGAGAGAGTAAGAGAAAGAGAGAGAGGTAAAGAGGGGTGGTAGGAAAAACAAAAGAAGTGTAGGAAGATTTAAACTAAGACAAAAATTATGATAAGAAAAGAAGGAAAGAGGATACCACTACTACTACTACTACTACTACTACTACTACTACTACTACTACTAATAATAATAATGGTGCCACAAAAAATAGTCCTGAAAAATCTGGGATGATCGAAAGCACCACCCAGACCTCCACTGGTAGGACACGGATAGTACTGGAATCCTGAGGAGGCTTATTGTCACTCAATTTCCAGAGAAAGCTAACGGCTGTTATCAGAGACAATTCAATGGTAAACAGCCGTTACGAGAACGCAACATGGAAACATGGGGAACTTCAGGAAACACTATCTGTTCTTGCCAGTGAGGAAAAAAAATAGGTGTAGAAAGAAATAAAAACGGAGAGAAAGACAGGAATGCAAATAATGAAACACAGAAATACGGAAGAAATAGATAGATAGATAGATAGATAGATAGAGAGAGAGAGAGAGGGAGAGAGATAGTGGTGTATGAGAGAGAAAGAGGTAGTTAAATAGATAGCCATATATAAATATATATATATATATAGAGAGAGAGAGAGAGAGAGAGAGAGAGAGAAGAGAGAAAGAGAGAGGGATAGATAGTGGTGTGTGAGAGAGAAAGAGGTAGCTAAATAGATAGCTATATATAAATATATATATATATATATATATATATATATATATATATATAGCTAGAGAGAGAGAGAGTGAGAGAGAGGATAGAAGCCAAAGAAAATGAAAACGTCTGCCCATTCATAACTATGCCCGCCATTGCTTCTTTATCGTTTTAGCTCGACTTCCGTTTCGCCCCCAGATTTCAATTCATTGTCTCCTCGGCAAAAAAAAACAAAAAACAAAAAAAACAAAGCAAAGCAAAAACAACAATAAAAATAACATCAACATAAAACAAACCTAACAAAATTAAAATGGCGTCCATCTTGGAATGTGCGTAACCTTCAAAATATCATTCGGCATTTTTTCATTTGTTTACAATTTTTATTTCTTTTTCATTTCTTTTTTTTTCTGTCTTGTTGTTTGCTTTTTCTCACGATTTAAAAAATCGTATATATAAATTCAAGTGAATTTTTTTCCTATTTTATTAGTCGCTATAGCTTTTTACAATGGAAAAGAATGATTTAACTTTTATAAACAACGTGTTGCAGAAAAAAAACAACCTGTGCATATATAAAATTGTATCCACAAATTTCATCAAACAAATTAGTATTAAAAAGTCGTCGTTTCACTGTAATTAATTTACGTGATTAAAAATAGGATTAATTAATAAATATTTGATTGCAAATTTTGTAAACGCAAATAGGTCACATATTCGACGATTATCCGAAGTGTATTTGTCTTAAAACAATTTATGTTTTAGGAAGTTTGTGGATAAAATTGTATTCATACAGAGTTTGTTTTTCCAAACAGACTTCTTGCAGGCGTTAAATAAACATACTAAAAAATAAATTGCATAATACTGGGCTATCGAATTATGAAGATTGAACCCCCCCCCCCGCTGTTTTGTTTTTCTGGTATAAATATGTTAAGTAATTTTTTTTTAACGAAAAATGACTATCTACTTTTGCGAAACAAATAATGATCCATAAAGAATGTCTTGCAAAATGTGGTAACGCAAATAGGTCACACATTTGACGATGACGACAATGTGATGTTCGAGTTTAGTAAGGACGTAAACATAATCGTTCTCGTTCAATCGTAGAAAAGATAAAGTAGTGATGGAATTTGTGAAAATAGGTAAATGTAAAATTTTTAATTTAGAGGAAAGAAGAAGTAGTAAGTTTAATGAAAATAATCGGAAAAGTTTACGGACGCTGAAATTGAAAAAAAAAAAAAACCCTCAACTTACAAAGAATCGATAAACGACGCCATTGTGACTTATTGGATTTGCAAAGGGAGACGTTTGATTATATATTCCTAAATTTTCGAACGATATTACAGTATTACTTAGCAAACAGGTGTTTTTTAAAGAAAGGTAAAAAACAATAACTAAAAAGATCGAAGAAAACATGAGTATTGTTATATAAACATGTTATCTCGATGTAACATTGTTTGTACTACAGTAAATTAAAATGATTAAAAACATGAAAAAACAGACAAAGCAAATGGAGAAAGAAATATTATTTCAGTGTGATGTGACTGTTTTTTTTTTAATAAGAGTAGTTATTTGTAAGTGAAAGAATGCGTGCAGTAAATAGACGAAGTCAAATAAACAAATGTTGTTTTTTGACTTGTGCGTTACGAGATAAATTCACTAAAGTTAATTAAAGATAAGCTGGGGTGTTTGTGTTTAAAAATATTATTTAATGTTGATATAACTTTCTATTCATCAAATCATTTATTTATGTGCGAAAAAAGGGAAACTTACGTGTGAATGATTAACGTAGAGGTTGTTATTTGAAATTGATCACGTGTTCGTTTTTAAGAATAACGATAATCCGGAATATGTTTACAAAGAATAAGGAAAAGTAATTAGTAACGATCGAACTATGAATTCCGGTATTCCAGTATTCTTAGGAAGGGGGCGATTATTATTTTGGGTTCTAGAATCATGTATATTATGTAGAAGAGAATAAAGAGGTTGACATGAAATAATTTGGGTGTTTTTGGGGTGTTTTAAAATAATTTTCTTTATATTAAGAAATGACCCCGGATCAAAGAGTGACGTAAGAGTAGAAAATGAATAGGGAATGAAAGTGTTTGCTACCTTCTTTATAGAATATGTATTTGGGAGAAGCAGATAGGTCGGATTAAATGTAATAATATTTGTCTGTAGAAAGAATGTAGGCATAAGTTCGTGAAAAACGCATCAGGGAGTGTAGTAGGTGCTTAGCGGAAATGTGTAGCATATTAATTCTTTGGGGTGAAGTCTATAAATGCCGAATACAAAAGGGGAAATCGACTTCACTTTATATATAAGCTATGGACATATAGCAGCTCAATAATAGGATGTCCGTCTCAATATAATAAAGGAAACATAAGTTGTGTAAATTCTCTTCCCTTTCTATCTGTCTATCGTAAAAGATGAATAGAATTTGTTTATCTTTTTTTTCATATAACTGTCATTACGGCCGTATTAATTAGGGTGTTGGATAATAGTAAATGGTGACTCGAGTGCAAGGTTCAAATCGCGCGACCGGCAGAAGAGTTATATATATATCCATACTGATGATTGTTAGTGACCATGAAACATATGTCCGTGAATATTGAATGTTTGTAAAAAAAAAACAATAAGTATTTAAAAGCTCTCTTAAGAGCCGAGCACCCTGAGAGAAATATGAAAAGCTTGTATCGAGGCAATATGCGAATTTCTCTTTTCTTGAGAGATAGAATACTCTCCGATGCAATATGCGAAATTCTGGGAAGATAGAATACTCTCCGATGCAATATGCGAAGTTCTTGGGAGATAGAATACTCTACGATGCAATATGCGAAATTCTGGGGAGATAGAATACTCTACGATGCAATATGCGAAATTCTGGGAAGATAGAATACTCTCCGATGCTTACCATATCAGTAAAAGATAAATAGGGTTTATTTCTATCTTCTTTCATATAGCTGTCATGTATTGATTAGGGTGTTGGATAGAAGTCAATTGTGTGTCTCTGTCTTTTTACCTTAATATGAACAACGTACCTATATATACAATTTAAATAAATAAAATACTTCTCTCTACGTATATAAAGTTAAGTGTTTTGTGAAATTTTAACAGTAAATGTTAGACATCAGTGAATAAATGTTCCACAAATTCAGTGTCTTTAAAGTATTTAAAAGGGTTTTTAGGGGGCATATGATCACAACCTCCCATTTGAAAATCAAAACATTTCAGATTTGCATTAAATCTAATCCATGGTTATCAGACACCAATTTAAGCAAGTTTCCTTGAATTCCAATTTCTTCTTAAGACCCCTCAAACTTAAACCTTAAATTGTAAATATTTTCTAGAACCACAATAATGTAAAAGATTTTGTATCAAAATTGAAATAAGGATTCTAGACACAATGTTTAGTATCATTATATATTGATTTTAATCTTCGTAATAGGACATAAAAGTGGCGCAAAACTGTTCGGTTCGGGGAATTTATTTAAATTTTTTTTTTTAAACGTTGTTCACCCCAAACAAGGCAGGCCACCACTGTAGACGTAAGGGGCTACTGAGAAGAAAGAACAGGGGAGAAGATTGGGGGGTCAACATAAATTGGGATCTGCGCAGCGAGATGTCTGTTTACATTAGTTTTAAAATTCTTCATGTCAGTACTGTCGGGGAAACAGGGGACAGGGAGGGAGTTCCAGAGGTCAGCAGCACGAGGAAAGAAGCTATTTGAGTAGAAAGCTCTCCGGCATCTAGGGACATACGCAGTGAATGGATGGTGTTTAGTTGATTGTCGAGTTAGTCTAGTGAATTTACGTCGAGGGGGCACCAGAGTAGCCAATTCATCGAAGCATAATCCATTGAAGTATTTGTAAAACAAACACAAGGATTCTACATTGCGGCGATGGGACAGGGGATGGAGCTTGGTTGCCAGTGAGGGACCTATTAGGTTGGCGACTCTTTTTTGGACCTTGTCAAGGAGGGAGAGAGTAGTAGATTATGCACCAGCCCAGATGTGGCAACAATACTCCAAGCATGGGCGGGTGGTGGCTTTGTAGAGATACAGGATAATGTCAGGTGTGAGGAGTTTACTAGTACGGTAGAGGGAGTCAACCTTCTTTGCAGCAGCCTTGGCAATGTCTTCAATGTATGTGTTCCAATTCATGTTACCTGTGAAGTTTAGGCCGAGGAGTTTGAATGATGAACTCTCAGGTAGGGTGTTATTTATTTTACGCGTCCTCGTACGGCTATTCTTCCAGTTCAATCTAAACGTGTCTTCACTTAACTTATGACGGTTCTAAGCTATCAATATTATACGTCAGATGAATCGTTTCAGAGAGAAACCAATACAGGGCGAACACGAAGACAGCTCTTTCCGTATTCTCTCATTATATCACTTATAATATATTAGAGCGCATGTCTAATAACGACTACGCATACCGACATACAAGCATGCACATACTCACGCGTGCAAACTGTGTGAGGCAAAGATATGAAGAGGTGAATTCAAAATTTAACGGAATAATTGATTGATTAGATCGATGGTAGGACAAATCGATTGACGAATAGAACACTGGTCGATGGAAAGTCGAGGGTTAAGTGTTCGGTCGATCCGGGTTTGGCGTAAAGAGAGATTGACCGATCAATGGAGAGCGGAAATTTAATCTCGAGATCGATACATTTGCGATCGAAGTCTGAAAGGAAATATAGATTTATGATTAAACAGATTCACACACACACACACGCACCCCCTCATATATATATATATATATATATATATATATATATATATATATATATATATATATATATATATAATTTATGATGCGATACAATTTCTCCCACTACAACTAGATAGTTCTTGGCTAGTTGGTAGAGCGTATTTTAGAGCGTCATTAGGGTCCCGGTTTTTAATCTCATTAAGGTTTAACTGCATTGATGAGTCGTAAAGAAACCGAAACACGAATATGTATATATATATATATATATATATATATATATATATATATATATATATATATATATATATATATATATATATATATATTAGAAATATGTGAGTGGTTAGGTCAGAGTTTCAGCTCGGTGTTGGTTTGTTCGAATCAGGAAAATGTGAATTTATAAAGGTAGTTAAATTTAAAAAAATAAAAACACAAAATCAAAAATTAGTTTTTCTCATCGCTACATCTCTGTCTTTTTCTCTTTAGTTATGGATTAAATAGTATTAATACTACTGGTGATATCCACTATAGTTTATAATATAATATATTTATTTAATATCTCGATCCTTTGTTTTATAATTAGTTTTATTACCTTTTAGTATTAAGGGAAAGAGAGAGAGAGAGAGAGAGAGAGAGAGAGAGAGAGAGAGAGAGAGAGAGAGAGGGGCAGAGAGACAGAAGGAGACAGAGACAGAGACAGAGACAGAGAGAATGAGAATGAGAGTGTGAGAGAGAGAGCGAGAGAGAGAGAGAGAGAGAGAGAGAGGGCCGAGCGGGTGCAATAAGATAGAATAAGAGAGAGGGTGAGAGTGATAGACTGAAACCTTGTAGTTATGTGACTTGTTGAGTAAATGAAAAAAAATCCCGCAAAACCACTTCAGCTAATAAGTAGAATTAAAATGGATTTCATAAAGACATAACTCAGTCCATAAATCAAGGAATATTTTAGCATCTATTTTGTGTGATGAAAACATATAGTAAAAAGCTTTATGGAAGCAAACGTTGATTAATTCAGCTTCAGTATAATAATAGATATACGCTCCCAATGGGTGGGCACTTTGGCGGAGGAAATGTTATTTTCCACTTAGCGTGATGCAATACTCTTCCGTTAAAAATATTGAGTACTCCCGGTTATCGATATCGTAAAATTGGTAAACAAATAAATATATTCATTTGAAAACGATAAAACCTTTTACACTCACATTAGCGGGTTCGTTGGCTCGTATGGTGGAGAATTGGACACCAGTTGCCACCGTTCGTAGTGACTGGTGTCCGGGTTTCGAATCTCGGGATTGATGTGCTCACTATGTCTAGCTACACTTGTTAAATATCCAGGCCGTGTGTAATGAAAGGTCAATTAGTATCGAGATACACATGGATAGAAGAAAACAACATAACATGTTCGAGTGTCAGAAAAATAAAGTAGTTGTAAGTGTACTGAAAGGTCATTTGACAAAAAAATTAGGTACACGTGGCACCGACACACGCTTGGATAGAATACAACAACATAACATGATGGATGGTCAAAATAAAATAATTATTACTTTGGAGCCGCCTGGAAAAAAGTTAACGGCAGAAGTAAACATCTCATCGCCGAATAATTGACAGTGCCGTCTCACGTACGCGTTGCAAGTGGTCACAAATTGTTATATAATAACAACTAGAAAATAATATTGCTATTGGTTGGCGATTTGGGTCCGAAAAGAGTCAACATCAACTTCCTGTGCTTGCATCTTCCTCACTCACTAACGCGCACTTCTTCACCGTCACACAAATAAAGATAGATATGTTGACATCATTTTGACGTCATACTTTTAAGCACAGCAGTAATACAACTTCGAATTGGTGCTAAGTCTCTACGACATATTTGAAACAACCTAGTTACCAAAAACTCAACAACATAGTCATACAATTGCGAGGCGACATGGAAAGAAAGAAAACAAAGGAAGAAAGGGAAAGCGAGATAGGTGACTTTCAATTTTACCTACGTGTATGATATTTTTGTTAATAAAGAGGATGTATATATATATATATATATATATATATATATATATATATATATATATATATATATATATATATCCTCTTTATATATATATATATATATATATATATATATATATATATTTATTATCATTGATATTGATATAACTCCACTCAAATTTAAATGGTTTAATTGTCGTAGTTCTGTTCCAATTTTAAGAGTCCTTTTTGATGTATGTCTGTATACATATTCAAATATACAACACTTTTGCCGATTTCATTCAGGGTTTGACCTGAGAGTTAAGAAACGTGACTTGTTCGGTGACGAACACGCTGAGAGGCGAGTCCTTTTTTAAAAAATATACAACCGCTAGTGCGCAGGGAAGATGGTGGGTACAGGGTTTGGTTGGAGGAGATGGAGCGGAACTTTGAAGTTGTACGCGTTGTAGATGAAGATAAGTGTCCGCCAGCTTTTGTTATAACAAGAAGTTCGGTCGGTCAGTTTGTCTACAGGTCAATAAATTATATGGGACGGGTTCAAAAGATTGTTGGAATACTATTACGGGGTTGTCGTATAGCTGAGTTACCTAATGCTAAACAGGGCAGAACGGAGGAATTAAGGACTATATGTAGAGGGTAGTTCGTCTGACGGAGGGTTCATGCATATGGGCTGACGGGGGTAATTAAGTGGTTATTGAACAAGTGCTGGAATTCTTCATAGAAGGCCTAAGAGACAAAGATATTAAAATATCGGTGATGAAGGACGAACCACAAACCTTGGAGGCGACTTATCAGAAAGCCTTATCCGAATTAAAGTGGGAAATCCGACTTGATGCAAACACGGAACATGAAGATAAACCTATAGAGGTTTTCCACTTTAGAAGGCGGATTCTAATTGAATACTTGAGTTCAGCTAAATAAAGAAACACAGGCATGAACGCAAGGAAATGAACAAAAGGGGAAGAACTAATGGGTTGAGAAGTAAAAGAAAGAAGCTATCGTGTTATTAGGTGTTGGGAATGTGGCGAAGAAGGCCATATAGAGATTCTGTAGAGGACGTAGCTAGGGAAACGGCGACGCCCCATTTGTACGACGTCCGACGAACAGAACAAGATGGTACCGACGTACATAGTATGTATTATAGGCACGCCAAATTCCGTTTCTATTAGGATAGAAGGTAGAACGTATAGAGTTTTGGTGGATACAAGAACGGCTGTATCAGTCATATATGGTAGAATTTATGAATCATTTCAACTGGGACCTGAACCACAAAAAAGGTGTCAGCTTAAGTATTACTAATCGACATCATTAACTGTAAGAGACCTCTCTCAATTGCAGGTTCGAATAGGAATTCAGTCCACCCTTATGATTTCTTCGCTGAGAAGAATCTCAATAGAAATATAATACTCGGCCGTGATTGGCTTATGCAAAACAGGGTGAGAATCTACTTTGCTTTAGGGATTTCAAAATCGAAGATGAGTATGTAGCGTTAGAAGAAGACGTTCATATTTCGTCAATAATTAGCTTAGTACACCAAATAACATTAAAATCACAGCATACTTGCGTGACACAAACTGTATTTAGAAGCGGTGGTAGAAACTAATATGAGATAGAACAACTGAGCAGTGGTTATGTTAGCAATATCAGCGGCATATCAGTAGCTAATGTGATGAAAATTGAAAAGTCTTGCAGGTTCCCGTTGCTCATAATGAATAACACTACTCAAACGGTCACCTTGAAATGGGAGTGTCCAGTTGCCAAATTTAGCCAAATTTAGCCAAATTTAGCCAAATTTAGCTGGTAGCATTATCGAAATTACTATGCCGATAAACAACAACAAAAAACAGATCTCTGATGAAAACTCGGAAGAGACAAATGTACCTGATGAATTCAAATTAGAGATTTATAAGTTACTGAAGAGAAATAAAGAGTTGTTCGTTTTTGAAGACAAAATACTGTAGAGATGCGCATTGATACAGGAACGCATGAACCAATAAGAAGATGGCCGTATCGAACATCGTTCAAAATTAGTTGATTCGGGTGTAATCGAGACGTGCAACAGCTAGTGGAGTTTCCCGATAGTTGTAGAAAAAAAAAGATGGTAGCAAGAGATTATGTGTTGACTTTGGAGCACTTAATACAGTTGTAAAGAAATTCGCTCGAGCGCTATCAGTCATTGTTGATATACTGGCCTTGCTTGAGTCAGCAAAGTACTTTCCTAAATTAGATTTAAAGTCTGGATACTAGCAGATTAAATTTCACAAATACGATAAAGAGAAAAATGCATTTACTTGCCACCGGGAATTGTTTCACTTTAATGTGATACCGTTCGGACTCGCAAACGCTCCGGTGTGTTCCAGGCCTTTATGTTAATTGTGTTAAATGGCAAAGAAAAGTTTGCACTAGCATATTTGGATGACATTTTGATAGTGCTGAATACACTGGAGGACTATTTGAGGGCCTAGAGATAACGTCTTCAGTAGTTGTCGAAAGCATAATCTTAGGATAAAACCATATAAGTGTGAGTTCTTTAAAAAGAAATTCAATAGTGAGAAGGAAATACAACCAGATTTTGATAGTCAAAACTATAAAATCAGATTTTGATAGTCAAAACTATAAAATCAGATTTTGATAGTCAAAACTATAAAATCAGATTTTGATAGTCAAAACTATAAAATCAGATTTTGATAGTCAAAACTATAAAATCAGATTTTGAAGTCAAAACTATAAAATCAGATTTTGATAGTCAAAACTATAAAATCAGTTTTGATAGTCAAAACTATAAAATCAGATTTTGAAGTCAAAACTATAAAATCAGATTTTGATAGTCAAAACTATAAAATCAGATTTTGATAGTCAAAACTATAAAATCAGATTTTGATAGTCAAAACTATAAAATCAGATTTTGATAGTCAAAACTATAAAATCAGATTTTGATAGTCAAAACTATAAAATCAGATTTTGAAGTCAAAACTATAAAATCAGATTTTGATAGTCAAAACTATAAAATCAGATTTTGATAGTCAAAACTATAAAATCAGATTTTGAAGTCAAAACTATAAAATCAGTTTTGACTTCAACCACCGCGAGGCAGATGGGAGCCTTCATCTGAATTACCGTCGATTTATTAGACTATTTTTTGATATTGCCGAACCACTAATTAAGGAACGCATATCCGGCCGTCTTTGATAACCTAAAAATGAAGCTCACAGAGATGTTAATATTAGCTTATCTCGATCCAAAATAAAGACTACAGCTTATACGCCTCAAATTGGCGCATTTTTGTCCCAACTGGTTTATGATTAGGAAGAAAATAATACTTTTTATCTCATACGTTAAGTGACACACAGACACGGTAGTCACATACAGAGAAGGAAGCGTATGACCTTTCAGAAACTAAACCACTACTTGTATAGTGCGACATTCACCATCTACACAGATCATAGACCATTAGAATAGTTACCCAATTCGTCCATACAAAATAAGAAAATACAGACATGGGCTTTAAGTATGACAGGTTACAATTGCAGCATACAATACTTAAGAGGTAAAGATAATGTTTGTGCATATCTCTTGTCACGCTCTGTGGATGCGAGTTGAGATAGTGAGGATCCTTCTACAGGGTGGGCCAAAATAAGGGTCCTATCTTTAAATTTGAATAACTTGAATTTGAATAACTTCCACAAAATAAAAGTTAAACTCACCAAACTTTATGTGTGTGTAGACTGACCCTTCCGAGATTTTTTGAAATAAACAAAACAAATTTTAGCCGAAAAACACTTCTTAAAACTTACAAAAACTAAAGTATTGTTTTTTACACTGTTTTGAGTTTTTTAAGCAAAAATAATGTTTTCTAAATGAGGGTACGTTCCTTAGGGCTAATACGGCTCATGCTTGCTTCGGAAGGGGTCCTTTACTTATTCTAAAAAAAAAATTAAAAAAAAATCAATAAATAAAAAAGTTATGAATTTTTAAAAATAGGACCCTTATTTTTGCCCACCCTATATATAGACAATAGGAATTACTTAATGAGTGAACTAAATCTAAATCTTTTCTAGCTGAAAGAGTTTGCATCGTAGAAAAATGCTGAGGAATCATCGATAACGCACGAACAACCCACGTTACAGGGAATGGACGTAATGGGAGAGCAATCACCCGACAAAGAAATTTCAGACCTGAAAATTAGAATTAAAAAATGATAGGGTGTGCAAAACAGAACAAAGGAAATATAAAGTAATGGACGAATGAGTATATTTCATGTCCCACCCGATGACGAACCTCTGGTCAGGCTATATGTTCTTTGTCATCTTAGAATATGTGTAGTTGTACAATATCATAATGCTAATGGTCATATGGGCGTGGAGAAAACATTTCACATAATAAAACATAAATATTTCTGCCCTTGTTTACTTAAAGAGATACATGAGTTTGTCAGTAAATGTATTCTGCGCAAAACTAGGAAGTTGCAACCCCATATGCAGGAGTGTGACTTTCGTCCCTTTCCCTTCGCTAAGCTTGCTTCAGATATCTCCTGGCCCTACCCAAAGACCCATTCGGTTTATCAATAGATAGTTACATCAATAGATAGTTGCATTAACAGATACGCAAAGTGGCTCGTTTGGGACTTTTTCTGTTCCTAACAAATAGGCGGAAACGGTGGTACATCTCTTAATCGATAAAATTTTCCCCAGATTTTGGGCACCACTTCAGCTTTTGACTGATAACGGACCAGAGACTATCAAGAAAATCATCAAAAATCCATTAGAATACCAAAATGTACATCATGTGACGTCGTCATTTAATCACCCTCAGAGTAATGGGAAGGCAGAGAGGTTTCATTAAACTATGAACGATGTTCTAGCAACAAATTGGTAACAACGAACAGCCGTCAACTTCCATATGAGTGAGATCACAAATATGTCAACTTCCATATGAGTGAGATCACAAATATGTCAACTTCCATATGAGTGAGATCACAAATATGTCAACTTCCATATGAGTGAGATCACAAATATGTCAACTTCCATATGAGTGAGATCACAAATATGTCAACTTCCATATGAGTGAGATCACAAATATGTCAACTTCCATATGAGTGAGATCACAAATATGTCAACTTCCATATGAGTGAAATCGCAAATATGTCAACTTCCATATGAGTGAGATCACAAATATGTCAACTTCCATATGAGTGAGATCACAAATATGTCAACTTCCATATGAGTGAGATCACAAATATGTCAACTTCCATATGAGTGAGATCACAAATATGTCAACTTCCATATGAGTGAGATCACAAATATGTCAACTTCCATATGAGTGAGATCACAAATATGTCAACTTCCATATGAGTGAGATCACAAATATGTCAACTTCCATATGAGTGAGATCACAAATATGTCAACTTCCATATGAGTGAGATCACAAATATGTCAACTTCCATATGAGTGAGATCACAAATATGTCAACTTCCATATGAGTGAGATCACAAATATGTCAACTTCCATATGAGTGAGATCACAAATATGTCAACTTCCATATGAGTGAGATCACAAATATGTCAACTTCCATATGAGTGAGATCACAAATATGTCAACTTCCATATGAGTGAGATCACAAATATGTCAACTTCCATATGAGTGAGATCACAAATATGTCAACTTCCATATGAGTGAGATCACAAATATGTCAACTTCCATATGAGTGAGATCACAAATATGTCAACTTCCATATGAGTGAGATCACAAATATGTCAACTTCCATATGAGTGAGATCACAAATATGTCAACTTCCATATGAGTGAGATCACAAATATGTCAACTTCCATATGAGTGAGATCACAAATATGTCAACTTCCATATGAGTGAGATCACAAATATGTCAACTTCCATATGAGTGAGATCACAAATATGTCAACTTCCATATGAGTGAGATCACAAATATGTCAACTTCCATATGAGTGAGATCACAAATATGTCAACTTCCATATGAGTGAGATCACAAATATGTCAACTTCCATATGAGTGAGATCACAAATATGTCAACTTCCATATGAGTGAGATCACAAATATGTCAACTTCCATATGAGTGAGATCACAAATATGTCAACTTCCATATGAGTGAGATCACAAATATGTCAACTTCCATATGAGTGAGATCACAAATATGTCAACTTCCATATGAGTGAGATCACAAATATGTCAACTTCCATATGAGTGAGATCACAAATATGTCAACTTCCATATGAGTGAGATCACAAATATGTCAACTTCCATATGAGTGAGATCACAAATATGTCAACTTCCATATGAGTGAGATCACAAATATGTCAACTTCCATATGAGTGAGATCACAAATATGTCAACTTCCATATGAGTGAGATCACAAATATGTCAACTTCCATATGAGTGAGATCACAAATATGTCAACTTCCATATGAGTGAGATCACAAATATGTCAACTTCCATATGAGTGAGATCACAAATATGTCAACTTCCATATGAGTGAGATCACAAATATGTCAACTTCCATATGAGTGAGATCACAAATATGTCAACTTCCATATGAGTGAGATCACAAATATGTCAACTTCCATATGAGTGAGATCACAAATATGTCAACTTCCATATGAGTGAGATCACAAATATGTCAACTTCCATATGAGTGAGATCACAAATATGTCAACTTCCATATGAGTGAGATCACAAATATTCACCACATTACTTGGTCTATAACAGAGATGTTATTCTGACGTTGGTGATATATTGAGACCCCGCCATTTATATTATCGTGATGAACATCACGAAATTGTCCTACAAGAAATGAATCGCACCTTCACTTTAGTTAGGCATGATATAAGGAAAGCAAAGAAAAAATGGTGGATGAGTCGCTTAGTAAGACAAAAGAAGTAGAGTTTAAGATTGGTTATTTAGTATACTTTAATACCACCAAAAGAGAAAGAAATTGGATGTGCGCTGGTCGAAAAGACTGTCTCTGTCTCTTACAGAATTAGAAACCAGTTGACGGGCTCGATCACAAAGAGTTTTTTTTTCATTATTACCACATGACACACAATTGCTAATGTTCTTGTTTTTCTTTATTGTGTATTATACAGAGATTGCGATGTGTCGGGAAGTGGGAAAGAAAGAGATGCAGTGAAAATGTTCACGAGTGAAAATTTTGGAAAATGGCATATGTGGATATTAATATCCATGCCGTATATACTGAAAGGTCAATTGGCATCGACACACACCTGTATAGAGACAAAAACATGATCGAATGTCAAAAATAGAATAATTGTTGGATGTACTGAAAGGTCAGTTCACAGAAATACGTGCACGTGGCATCGACGTTTACATGGATTGAAAGATAACAACATAACATAATGGATGGTCAAAAATAAATTGGAATTATTCATTGGAACTACATGGAAAAAAGTTAACAGCAGAAGTAAAACCCCCTCGCATTGCAAGTGGTCACAAATTGTTATATAATAACAACTCGAAAATAATATCCCACGACATGTCGTCATGTCAACTGTGGCATATCTTACTAACTTAATTTCGTGACGCAAATAGTTATATGTCTCAAGCTACTTAACCTGAAACTGTCGACGTTTTGAATACTGATATGAGAGAGTTTTAACGGTATGTTTAAAACAATAATCTTTGAATCTAGTCACGTGACCTTTACGGATTGCAATTTTGTCGCAATTTTTTCAATATTAAAACATAGAGAACGAAATTGCCCTACAAGAAATCTGAGGAAGTCGACAGCTTTTTAAAGCTTCGACTGAAACATGTTCCTGAATGTGTAGCCATGCTATGTTTGTATAAATAAAACTTTTCATTATATATATACTAGCTGGACCCGGCGCCTGGTGTTGCCCGGGAGAAAAATAAAAGAATGAATTAAAATTTGTCAACATCCGAGAGAACGCAAATAGGTCACATCGAACAATATTTACATATGAAAAGGACTACTTCTGAGTTGAACAAAAATCAAAATTGGAGCAAAATACCCTCCTGAAGGAACTTATCTACGGGGCCAATATTTGAAACTTATCACTACCATTAGTAAGTTATCCTCAGTTTTCAGTTAACAAATGCAAAGCCATCAAAAATGTACCCGAAGACTCCCTTCTCTTGGACGAAATAAATTATAGTAAAATGATTTAAAATGTTGCTTTGAGTTTTTTTGTTTTTAACCCTATTCTTGCTCTGCATGGCATTGGATCCTCTGACTCAAAATCTCCTACCTAAAACACTTCATCCTTCACAGGTATAATATACTATATATATATATATATATATATATATATATATATATATATATATATATATATATATATATATATATATGTGTGTGTGTGTGTGTGTGTGTGTGTGTGTGTGTGTGTGTGTGTGTACGCACCGGAGGGTCTATTATATATAGATATAGTTTGATAATTTCGTTCTAAAATGAAACATACACACACACACACACACACACACACACACACACACACACACACACACACACACACACACACATATATATATTTATACTGACGAAAACCGAAGGATCTCGCCCAAAAATGTTGTTCTCTTCTAAAACACATTTTTTTATATGAGGGAAAATTGATATTCCTACACGTCAAAATATAAAAAAATAAATAAAAGATATATTAAAATATATATTCTTCACATTAATTTTTTATACATATATATATATATATATATATATATATATATATATATATATATATATATATATGTCGCTAAGATGTGTTTAACATCAAACACAAACATGATAATGGAAATATCGTGCCTGGCAGTAAACTAACTACGTCACATTTTTTTTTAAGATATGACGTCATATTCTTCAAAAGGTTTTTTTGCTTAACAAATATTTTATTATCCTAATATCAATACTTCTGTAATTAAATAACCACCATCTCATAGCCGGTTTCCAAGGCAGGTACAAATGAACTTGCCATAAAAAAACTTGCTTTTACGAAAGATTTATGACATGATAAAAGACATTTTACTGAATATTAGGAAAATATTTACCAAAGTGACACCGATGATATAAATCGGAGATTCGTGATTTTATTGCATGCGAAGGTAAAGTTTACTAAAGGGGACACACATTATCTATTTTTATTTTTTAATAGATTTTTCACATATTAAATCAGTAAATATGAGACTTGCCGCTAGATATTAATGAAATATCCGGGATAGTGGAACATCTTTTAATAATTTCGAGAGAAACTTCCCTCTCAAAAAAGGAATACAAAAATGAAACCGTCACGCGGAATACAGAATCCAAAATGGCTGCCACTCTGAAAACATGAGGTCCGCAGGAGCGAAGTCACGGGGACATTAAAATTATACTTTTATTTTCTACCATTTATTTTAGTTTAATTATTGTTAATTCCTTTATATTTACAGGTGGGAACATTATTTTTTTAATGATTATTTTTTATTAAAGGTGCGGATTTTTTTTGAAAATGTGTAATCATCTATTATTTTATTGATTCAATTAATATTAAGCCGTTATCCAATCAATATCAGACCTATGTAATAATATCTATTTTTAGAAAACGTATACATGGATTTATCTCACCCAGGGTAATTTAAGAATTGTTATGGTTTGTCAACTTAAATTTCTCTTTTACATATATATATATATATATATATATATATATATATATATATATATATATATATAAGAGAAATTCAAGTCGAAAAAACATAAAAATTCTTAAATTACCCTGGGTGAGATTAATCCATATATATATATATATATATATATATATATATATATATATATATATATAGTAAGATGATACTTAAAAAATATAAATAATATCTTTAACCAGTAGACTATCAGGATAAAAACAAAGCTCAATATAGTAGTGTATATAGCAATCTCTCTCTCTCTCTCTCTCTCTCTCTCTCTCTCTCTATTTCTCTCTCTCTCTCTATCTCTCTCTCTCTCTCTCTCTCTCTCTCTCTCTCTCTATATATATATATATATATATATATATATATATATATATATATATATATATATATATATTCTTTCCAAGAATAGGATAAACACATTTTGATGTTGACTGTTTTGTTTTTTAGGGTTAGGGTTGGGGGTTAATTTGATGGGATATAAAAAGTCAAGAAGGAAGCCTTTTGAAAACATCTTGAATTTATTATCAAGAAGAAAATATGGATTTTATCTATTGCACGAATGAAGATGTTTTTCAAAACAAATTCGGAACATTTATTAAATGATTATATTTTGATCTCTAGTAATATATACACTATTGAGCTATTCACTCAACTTTTGTGTGAATTTAAAGGAATTTAAAAAATATATATCTGCGTGTTTGTGTGTATATTTTTACACGTGTATATATAAATATTTTGGTAGTTACCAATGCTGTTCATTTATGATACAATTACCCTTAACAAACAGTATTCCTAAAGTATTTTTTTAGGTTTTTCTAATGGTACCAATATCTCACGCTAGTATGTAGAGTCTACTAAACTTAAATTAAACGTTTAATGCTAAAATATAATTATCATGAACGTTTAAATTTAACCGTTTTTCAAAAAAAGTAAATAAAATTGTTATTTCTTGATTAATATGTCAAATTATAGACATCTACTTGCATTGCTTAACAGTAAACTCACGTTTGCAAAGGAAAGTTGCACAGACAACAAACTTAATGTGCGAATCAGCAAAGCCTGGGTTGGACATGACAAGGTGAGAGCACGCTAGAAGTCAATTATTCTTAACAAGATGAAAAGTGACTTCTTTAAATCCATTGTTCCATCAGTTCCGCTATATGGAAGTAGCATCTGGAGTTTTATCAAACGATTAGAAAATAAACTTGACGGTGTGTACCCCAGAATGTGAGAGCTTCCCTCCTTAAGATCTCTTGGGGGGCAGCACCTCCACAAGGATGCTACTCTACGGATACCTTCTTCAGATTTCGGTTTTGATCACAGAGAGGAAGAGAAGAACCAGATTTGCTTGTCATTGTTGGAAAGGGGCTAGCGATGTTTTTTTTTGTGTAGATGCCAAAACAGGGATGTAGTTCAGTGCAGAGACCGCAACAAAACTTACGTTGAGTCGATATCAGAGGACTCACAATGTAGATGTACGAAGATGTTCATGACAACCATGTCATCAAGCAACGCCAATGGAACAATAACAATCCCTGAAGTAAAGATCAGAAGAGGAATTTTCAAACGAGATAGCTTATTGAATAAATACCGGAGTGCCTACAACCTGATCCAGGGCGTCCAATAAGAGCCAAACAAAAGAGTTAACCATGTGCTCTTCATGGATGATCTCAAGTTGTATGCCAACTCAAACGCTGACGTGTCGATTCTTGCAGGTTGTCCATACCTTCTCCAAGAATATTGGAATGAAGTTTGGCCTGGACAAATACGCCAAGTGCTCCATCAGAGATAGGAAAAAGATCAAAACGGAAAACATACAGCTTGATGAAGAGACTAGCACCAAAAAGAAAAAACAATAAAATACCGTGGCATAGAAAAAAAAACGATTCAATTCAACATTCCCAGATGAGAGACATTCAAGATTCCCAGATGAGAGAAAAAATGTCATAGAATATGTACGCGGTGTAATAAAAATTTACAAAACACACCTTACAAACAAAAATAAAGTAACTGCCATTAACCAACTTGTGATGCTAGTGATAACATACAGCTTCGGCATTATAAACTGGCAACAAAAAAGATATTAACAGGCTAGACATTAAAACGAAAAAAATATTGACACTGTACAGAGTAATGTACAAGAATCAGTGTCTAACAAGGTTGTATCTGCCCAGAATAACAGAAGGTATGGGTCTTTCTTAGAAATTGACTATCAACATCGAGTCACTATTGTGAGAACCGGTCAATATCTGATGAGCTTCGAGAACCAAAACCTTATGATAGCACATAAATACCAAGAAACAAAAGCCAGTAGAACAACCTCATCACAAAACTGGCCAAATATTTTGACAAGACTGTCTTACAAATGAGGCAGAAACACAATACAAGCCTGCCACGGAAATAGCCACAAAAAGACCGCCAAAATTACACCAATACCCTTCTATTGCAGACAACTGGAGGAACGGGCCAATCAAAAACGTGCCAAATATTTTCTGAATGAACTACCCCAGGAATATATAGATAAGGAAGGCTCTTTAGACTGGCTGAAAAGAGGATGGCTCCACTATGATCAGGAAAAGATGATAATGGCTGCCCAAGATCAAGGCTTGATTACCAATGCTTTTAAAAAGATGAGTTGTCTCAGCAAAGAAAACAAGTGCAGATTCTGCCACGCAGAAGTTAAGAGTGTGAGTCACCTGGCATCCATTGACAAGTATCAGCTGGGAGACAGATATTATACAACGTGACACAATGTAGTGTGTAAATATCTTCACTGGAGGATATATGAAAAAATTAATATCCAGTGTAGCAGCAAGTCCTGGGAACATATACCAGAAAGAACTGCTAGAAATAAGTCATGCACTATCTACTATGACTATACAATTCCTTCAACTACATACCTAGAAAACGGAGATGTTAGACATTACATAGTGATATGAGACAAGAGGGAGAATGTAGAAACCCTAGTTGAAGTCAGAGTTCCTAATGATCTTGGCTTAAAGGAGGGAAAATATAACGAATATCAAGGTCTTATGTACGAGATGAAAAGAAACTGGAATGTTAGGAAGATCCCCCATCATCCCAGTAAGTATAGGAGAAACCGGACTCATAAAAAAGAATTAAAAAAACTACCTGACGAATATACTCGGTGAACTAAGTGCAAGAGAGATACAAACAATTGCGCTTACAGGGAGTTAGAATCCTCAAAAGATCTCAGTAGGAGTCTCTGAAATAGCAGGATGCCCCTACCCCCGCAAAAACAAAAAGATAAAAAAATTGAAAAAATAATGTGTGCTGGAGGATAGAGCGAGATGGCGTGAGAGAGTCAGGAGGATCCGTGACACTAGCACGTCTAGATGATGATGACGATGATGACGATGATGATCATGATGACGACGACGACGACGACGACTTTTAGTTGTTTAATGTTACACATGTATTTCAGTCTTCTCAGATAATTCCAGTTAGCAGACTCAAATTTTAGGGAGAATGTAATTTCAGTTTGCAATTTCCCATTCCTGTCCCCAAATGGCGAAACGTCGGGGTGTCATCGAAAACGAAAGAGACCGCATTAACTCACTTCATGCTGCTGAATAGTCTTTGAGACAAATAAGGAATGATATAAAATGTTCTCGCAGCGTATTCATTGAAATCAACTGTCGTGGCTGGTTGTTGATTTTTGTAATCGATGCAGTATGAGCATATGTTCATCATGTCTTTGATTTGAGCGTTAATGCTGGGCCAGTATATACATTCCTTGGATGGCTCTGTGCATTTTTCGATACCCATGTGTCCGGTATGGATTTCCTGTAAAGCTGTGATGCATTGAAGATACACTTTGATTTATTTAATTTTAATCAGTGCTTTCGGATTCGTTCGAAAACTTGCTGTAGTCTATTTGTCTTCTAAAGTGCTGGACCAGATTATAATGTCATCCTGTGAATTTCTTGCTTCTTCTATGCCTTCTATTATTTTTGTGGTTTCTATTTTTAGAAAACTTCGTTGTCGCTGTGAATTCCATAGGGCAGTCGGGTGAAGCGATATCTTCCAAAAGGTGTGTCGAACGTTAACCGGTGGGAGCTTTCTTCGTCGACTGGAATCTGCCAGTGTCCATTAGATGCATCGAGTTTCGAGAATTATTTAGGATCATGCATTCGTACAAAAATGTTCGCCACATATTATTTTTTTCAATTTTCTTATCTTTTTAGGAGTTTTAAATGTTGCCTTTTTATGGCTTTGTTTATATTCTTAGGGTCTAAACAGTCGGAGTTTTCCGTTGGCTTTTTCAACGATGACTAGGAAATTTACCCAGTCGCAGGTTCACTAACGGGTTTTATGATTCCTAATTCTGTCATTTAAAATCTTTTTTTTTTTAGTTTTTGAGGTTTTCTTTCATAGAAAAAGGAACTGATTTTGGTGGATGAAATACCTGAGTTATTTGTAAATCCACTGTTATATGATGTGTTATTGGCAAAGTGCCGATTTCTCCGAAACAGTCTTCATCTTTTTCTGTTATGTCGCTTGCGTTCGACGAATTTATTTTTAAAATTCTCTCAATTAGGTTCAGATCTTGTGCTGTCTTTGCATCTATAACTGCGTGCGAGTTTGTTTTTGCAACAATACATTTCATTTGTTTTGATATTTTTTTTGTATTTAACGCCTGCTGTACATTTTTCGAGCACTTTTATAGCTGTGTTATTGTTGGCTGATAATCGTGTTATGTTTTTTTTTGCAGTTGGGGGTTGGAATAATATTTGTATATTCTCTGAATGGCAGTACGGTCACGTCTGCTTCAGTATCAATTTTGAATGTTACATTCGAATTATTCACTTTTAGTTCGACCGTCCAAATGTCTTTTGGAGTCTTGAACTTTTCGATTTTGTGCACGCGGGATTTATTTGAAGTAATCATTTTGAGTGTAATCTGATTCATCGTCGGAATGTGTCTTAACTTTATGTACACATTTTCTTGATTTGCACATTTTTGCATAGTGTCATTTTTTCTTGCATTTTTCACATATCTTGTGAAATGCTGGGCACAGTTTCGACATCTCGACACACACACACACACACACACACACACACACACACACACACACACACACACACACACACATATATATATATATATATATACCTCACAGACTTTATATATATATATATATATAAAGTCTGTGAGTTATATATATATATACGTGCAAACTAAATGTTTTTGAACTATTTAAAGTATTTCTGACGCTATTGATAATGTTCACCTATTCATTTATTTATTTTTATTATCGCTTATGTTTGAATTCATGTTTTGAAACATGACCTAAATCATAAATCTATGACGTCACGTCAAAGCTATAATTATTTTGTATAAGTAATGTTTTAAGATCGATCCGTCAGAAAATCTAAATTGCTCAGTTCGTACAACATCAGACTCAAGGTTTCGGTTTCGATTTTTGTTCATGGCACCCCCTTTATTTGTTGGGAATTTATTATTTACACGCACGGACATGCAATATTTTCCATTTTTGAAAGAAGTTAAGATATTTCTTAAAAAACTTGTGACTGACGACGGACAACACACACACACACACACACACACACACACACACACACACACACACACACACACACACACACACACACACACACAGAACATGTCTCTTATATTATAAGCTGATAGATCTCTTTCTTTCTCTCTCTCTCTCTCTCTCTCTCTCTCTCTATATATATATATATATATATATATATTTATATATATATAGGAGAAGATTTATCTTTGAAAACTCATGAGCTAAGGACGTTAAGATACTTTGCTTGAACTTTGAATTTTAATAAAATTTGATTGATACCTTATTTTATTATTTCATTATATATATATATATATATATATATATATATATAAATAAAGAGAGAGAGAGAAGAGAGAGAGAGAGAAGACAGAGAGAGAGCGAGAGAAGACAGAGAAAAAGAGAGAGAGAGAGAGAGAGAGAGAGAGAGAGAGAGAGAGAGAGAGAGAGAGAGAGAGAGAGAAGACAGACAGAGAGACATTGTGAACGAAATACATTGATTGCAGTGACGGAGAAGTCCTACTAGACTGAGACAATTTTAATTTTTGTTCCAATCCAAAGCAGCCTTTTTGGGAGCTGGATTTTCCACCATTAAAAACTGACTTTGTGTCCAACGCTGCCCTCGAGGGGAGGCAAGTAAATAGGAGCAGGTATTACGGACTTGAGTGTTTACTGTTTACATAACTACCGTCTTTTCTCCTATTTGATTCTGCGTATATATTTCACGACTAGTTTATTACTGTTATCACATGTGTGTGTGTGTGTGTGTGTGTGTGAGTGTGTGTGCGCACGCGCGTGTGTACACAATTGTGTCTCTTTTAACGCACGTGCGCACGCGTGGACAATCTTTCGCGGGCTCGAGCATTCCTCTCTGTCCGTGTAAAATAGCTGTGCGTGGGCAGCGACTCTGACGTCAATGACCTGATTTCAGCCGCCTGGGAGGTTGCAACTGATGACGTACCCTCCTGTTGCTGACACCCGTCTCAACCGGAGAGTCGCTTTAGTCGGAGTCGTAATAGTCGTACTCTTAGAAGTTGTAATAGTCGTAGTCTTAGTAGTGATAATAGTCGTAGTCTTAGTAGTCGCAATATTCGCAGTCTTAGTAGTCGTCATAGCAATTATAATAACATTTCGTTTTCATTATATATAAAGATAAATAATAATAATAATAATGATAATAATAATAATAATAATAATAATAATAATAATAATAATCTTAATAATAATAATAAAACAACTCGACAAAATGGACCACCGCTTGTCACCGCATAAAGATGTTATTACATAATTTTCTCTACTAATTAATTATTTTCTCTACTAATTATGTAGGCAGTGTTAATTAATAAGATTGGTCTGGCTCACGGCATATCAACCCTTTTTGGGTCATTTAATGGCCAAACAAAACACCCATTGTAAACGATTGGTTGTATACGATTTATTGAACCACGTTGTCATTTAACTTATAGTAAAGTGGAGGGAAGTGTGGATTAATAAATTTATAGACAGTATTAGCATCTAAATAGCCACAGTCGATCCGATAGGATTCGAACTCGGTGTAGCCGATTCCACAGTACACAACCGTATCCATTATGCCCAAAACAGAACGCACCTCTTTCAATAAGACAGCCGTGACGGTTTTATTTTGGCTGTCAGTTTCACGAAATATCAACCTCTTTGGGTCATTAGTAGCCATGTGTATTTACAACGGTTAACTATATAACTTATATATGTATATGCGATTATGTGACGGAATGTTTGAGATGGGGATTGATAATTTGTATTATTAGGATTATTCGAACTACTGTTCTCATCTTGGATGCTATTCTCACAACGTTTCGGCCGATGTAACTTCCGACTTTCTTCAGGTGCATCTTGTCGAACTCAGGAATCTTTGTGTCGAACTCGGGAATCTGTACGGAATTTCGAACCGAACCCTTTATTTAATCTACTGGGGGGGGGTAGATTGTTCTCGTTCCGTCAGCCATGCCGAGATAGAAGTCTTAAGGCATTTTTATTATAATCTTAGTATCTCCTGTACTGAGGACTGAAACTTATAACCCCCAGAAGACTGTCACTTGAAACTGATTAGGACTTAGCACTTTATCCGTTGCATCAACGGCTCCATATTCGCCATAAAGATTCCCGAGTTCGACAAGACGCACCTGAAATAAGTTGGAGGTTACGTCGACTGAAACGTTGTGAGAATAACATCGAAGATGAGAACAGTAGTCCGAATAATCCAACTAAGACATAGATGTAATTAGTTGAGCGAAAGTCACTATTGTGAGGAAATTGTGGATTCATGCCTTTGAGTTGTTGCTTTTACATTATTCTTTTAGTGTGTAATTGAACACAGTGGATCCGTGTTGATTTGAACTCGGCACTCCGATCCCGTAGACCGCGACGCTAACTAATATTTCAAGCACCTTCTCCCAGTCCTTTCTCTTTCTGTTGGCTGCTGTCACTGAGTGAGTCTCTATTTACTTGTCTCGCCACAAGGGCCAAGTTAAACACAAGGTTGGCTAATAATGTCGGAGATATCCAGCTCTCCCATAAATAGGGGGCCTATATGAGACAAAAATAAAAATCGCTCCTGTCAAAATTGCAGAAAAAAGACCGAGTCTAATTTTAAGCTTTAGAAATGTTATTTTTATCATTTATATCATTTACGAACGGTTATCCTCGGTGTGGTTGTTATGCCAATTTCGGTTGTATTGTATGAGATTGTGTATATCCAAACTGTATAAAATTGAATTGTATTTCATTGTATAGATTTGCAGCAGTATTTTGATGCGAGTGTGTAAAATAAGGTCAGAATAAAAAAAATATGCACTAAGTTCATAATTAAGCAAGTGAATGAAAAACGCCATTATAAGTTTAGAATAGAACTAGGACGACGTGTACAGGAAATTACATCACGAGAGGAAGTCCGCAGTGACACGTAGCGATGAAAAGAGAAGGGTATTTCGTTTTGGCTGATGAACTGATTGGGTTTGGTCGCCTATTTCAAAGCTTCCTCTTCATCCCCACGGGGAGCGGGCGCTAGGAAGCTTACGTGTACCACCATTGTGCTGAAAGATAATAAAACATCAAAGAACATGAATCATTGAACAATTTTTCTTTTATGTTATATAAAATATCATACAGCTATGAGGCGAAAGAAGAAAACAGATACTTCATCTGCCACATCACCACTGCGACTTTAGAGAGACGAACAGCTGGTTCTGTCGATGAAGTGGACTGTGGACAATTAGTGTGGTTCGTTAAATATATTAAATCAAAATTAAACTTTTGATTTTGGAAAAATACCTATACAAGTTATTTCAAAAGATTTGATATCATTTCACAATCTAAATAACATTGGCAATTATCATTCAAATGATCTCGAATGTATAAAAAACAGGCAAAACCTGATGTATAATGTTCTATATTTCTTTCTTTTTATGTATATTAATGCAATTTATAAGAAAACGAAAGGTGTCCCGTGTGTTAGAGTTATGGGCGAACACGATCGAACGGCACTGTACAGCGTGAATTTATGAAATGATTCTCCAAAATAAGAAAAAAATGTGATGCAGATTTGGACATGGCACCGAAAGTTCAAAATGATTTATTTAATTCTTTAGTCTTAACACTAGTTTCTCCACCCAATTCTCATTAATCACATTTTCATAATTTATCATTTACCATTTTGGGAAAATTGTTTCACCATCTTTTCTCGTGGTTAAAGTTTCATTAGCCAAGACTGTGGGGTTTCTGTTTTATTTAGATCACAAATGATATACAATCTTTTAGAACAAAAATCCTGTCTTTTCTAAACGGTTAAAACAAATCATACCCCACCCGGTTGCAACAACAGAAAACTTATTATTAACATTCTGTTTCGTAAAGATCGATATTTAAAACAGAAAGCAATTATGGTAATGTTCCGATATAAGGAAGCATATTATGGGCTAACTCTAGACGTTTCTACTGCCACCGCTATGAAGATGTATCTGTCCACAAGAGGCGAATATTTTTATTCTTTACAGATTAGAGTTCCGTGTTTTGGGCGACGTGACCCGGATCAAATGTGGAACCGATCAAGTTATCGGACGAAAATATAACAGCAGTACAATGAGGACGTTTGAAAGTCGTGTACTGAGGAGGAATTTTCAATAGTCTTTGTAATTAGTGCTGAAGTTCAAATGGGCGGTTTATCAGTCAGCAAACACTTGATTACTTTGATATCGGATTTAATTATCATCACCGTTCATCTTGCAAATCAATTCTGGACACATCGAACAACGATGAGTAAAATATCAAACGTTGTGCTATGAACAAACAGAGGCGATTGATTGTGTCAACTATTTTGACAGACACTTGATAATCGATTAATCTGAGAAGCGAGATGCTTACCAACCAGAAATAATGTGATACCTATGAATAAACAATAAAACGTCTGATCAAAAAGTAATAGGAACGATTATAAGTTTTATTTTTATTTTTCGGAAAGGTGACCTTGATGCTAAATCAATTTATGATGCAGGTCTATCAGCCCGAGTGAAAAATATAAAGTTAATGGTTATCTCTATCCAAAATAAAGTTAGGTATGTTTATATATTTGTGTGTACAGCATTCACTTTGAACTAATTAACCGATCATTATACATTTTGGAATACAACTGCTAGGCATAAGAGGTCAAAATTTAAGATATATTTAGTTAAATTTAGTTTAATGCAAAAGGGGTAAAAAAGGGGCGGAAGCCTTTCGTAAAAATCCAGATACCTCTTCGTAAATATTCAGATACCTCTTCGTAAAAATTAAGATACCTCTTTGTAAAAATTCAGATACCTCTTCGTAAAAATTCAGATACCTCTTTGTAAATATTCAGATACCTCTTCGTAAAAATTCAGATACCTCTTCGTAAAAATTCAGATACCTCTTTGTAAAAATTCAGATACCTCTTCGTAAAAATTCAGATACCTCTTTGTTTAAATTCAGATACCTCTTCGTAAAAATTCAGATACCTCTTTGTAAAAATTCAGATACCTCTTCGTAAAAATTAAGATACCTCTTCGTAAAAATTCAGATACCTCTTTATAAAAATCTAGATACCTTTTCGTAAAAATTCATATACCTCTTTGTAAAAATTCAGATACCTCTTTGTAAAAATTCAGATACCTCTTTGTAAAAATTCAGATACCTCTTCGTAAAAATTCAGATACCTCTTCGTAAAAATTCAGATACCTCTTTGTAAAAATTCAGATACCTCTTCGTAAAAATTTAGATACCACTTTGTAAAAATTCAGATACCTCTTCGTAAAAATTCAGATACATCTTCGTAAAAATTCATATACCTCTTTGTAAAAATTCAGATACCTCTTCGTAAATATTCAGATACCACTTTGTAAAAATTCAGATACCTCTTCGTAAAAATTCAGATACCTCTTCGTAAAAATTCAGATACCTCTTTGTAAAAATTCAGATACCTCTTCGTAAAAATTCAGATACCTCTTCGTAAAAATTCAGATACCTCTTTATAAAAATCTAGATACCTCTTCGTAAAAATTCAGATACATCTTCGTAAAAATTCAGATACCTCTTTGTAAAAATTCAGATACCTCTTTGTAAAAATTCAGATACCTCTTTGTAAAAATTCAGATACCTCTTCGTAAAAATTCAGATACCTCTTCGTAAAAATTCAGATACCTCTTCGTAAAAATTCAGATACCTCTTTGTAAAAATTCAGATACCTATTTTTGTGAAATGTTAACAATAGGTATTAGACATCAATTAATATTCTCCAAATTTTAGCTTCTTTTGAGTATTTTATAGAATTTTTAGGGAGTATAATATGGTCATAACCTCGCATTTGATAATTCAAATATTTCTGATTTACATAGAATTTGATCCGTTATATCTTGATTTTAATCTTTGTAAAAGGACATAAAAATGGTGCGAAACTGATCTGTTCGAAGAATTAATTTTACCTGTCCTGAGACGGGTATTCTTCTAATTACTTAATATTCATGTTCAGCTAAGAATGTTCGATTATTATAAGATGTCTGTATTCTGAAACAATTTTCATTAACTTCTGAACAGCCGATTTCATTGATTGTCCCAAAAGCAGCAAGCTTCACCTCACCGTTCTAAAAATATTTAGCATTTTCTTTTAAACTGAAAATTTATGACGTTTCGATATGTGGATTGATAATTTGGATTATTGGATTGATAATTTGGATTATTCAAGTGAATTTTGTCGAACTCGGAACTCTATGCGGAGATATTTCGAACTGAACCCCTTACACGAGGTTGATTGTTCTCGTTCCGTCAGCCATGACTGGGTAGAAGTGTTAAGTAAGCGACACGTGCCGCAGCGGATAAAGGCGTTAAGTAACAGTCAGTTCTTATTAACAGTCTTCTTGGGGAGGAAGGTTCAATACTAATTACAGGTGATACTAACTAAGAATAAAATTAAAATTACCAACTTAACGCTTCTATCCTATCATGGCTGACGGAACGAGAACAATATACACCCAGGGATTAAATAAAGGCTTCTATTTCTAAATTCCGTATAGATTATCGAGTTTGACATAACTATTCCCGAGTTCTACAAGATACATCTGAAAATGGTCGGATGTTACAGCGGTCGAAACGTTGTGAGAATAACATTTAAGGTGAGAATAGAAGTCCGAATAATCCAAATAGTACTGAAAATCTATCTATCTATCTATCTATCTATCTATCTATCTATCTATCTATCTATCTATCTATCTATCTTCTTTTAATATCGATCCTTGTATTTTCTATATACATATCTATAAATGTATCTCTCCCTCTATCTATCTATCTCTCCCTCTATCTATCTATCTATCTATCTATCTATCTATCTATCTATCTATCTATCTATCTATCTATCTATCTATCTATCTATCTATCTATCTCAACCTCTTTATTATCTATTAATGCCTATACATTTAGCCTTTTCATACTTATCTATATATTGCAGTTTTGTAATAAGTATCTATGTATATATCTATTTATCTATCTTAGTATTTTAATATTAATCTATGTTATGTATTTATCCATCTACTTTGGTTTATTCATATCTATCTATCTATCTATCTATCTATCTAGCTATCTAGCTAGCTATCTTTTTAGCTCTCTATCTTTCTCCCTATCTATATACTCTCTCCCCCCCCTCTCTCTCTCTCTCTCTCTCTCTCTCTCTCTCTCTCTCTATATATATATATATATATATATATATATACAGGGAGAGAGATAGAGTAAGTGAGAGAGAGAGAGAGAGAGAAAGAGAGAGTTAAAATGTTGACTTAGGTCTGACGTTCGAATCGTGTGACCGGCATTGCAATCTCCACTACCACTACACAGATGATTCCCGAAAAAGGGTGAAACACATGTGTATGTGGATAAGAATTTAAAATAAATAATTATCCCAATATCATATATATATATATATATATATATATATATATATATATATATATATATATATGAAGCAATCCAACAAAAGATATAAGCGTCAACTAATATCTTATAATTAGTGAAACATCCGGATAAAAACTGAAGCTCAATATACTGGATAGAGCATTAATATTATAATATAAAATGAAGTAATAAAATAGCTCATGAGTTTTCAAAGATAATTCTTCACTTCAGAGGACCATTACCGCAGTTATACTACTACATGTAATAAAATTACGCTTTGAAAATATATAAAATTATATACACAAATACATAAAAATGGGTTGATATGTTTGATGTTATGTAAAAAAGAGAAGAATTATCTTTGAAAACTCATGAGCTAAGGACTTAAGGATACTTTGCATGAACTTTGAATTCTAATAAAATTTGATTGACACCTTATTTTATTACTTCATTTTATATTATAATATATATATATATATATATATATATATATATATATATATATATATATTATTTCATTTATACGCATAATATTATAAGAAGATATAATATATTATGTATAGATTTTCGGTATTTAGTTCAACAGTGCTTAATACGTGAGTAGAGCTTGGTAGTAAATTTATTCAAATATATTTATTTCAATTCAGCTACACAGAGGCGTCCGCGTTTTATCCCCGTTCAGAATCGTCAGGCTAATACACTTAGCTTGATATTCTTTACGGGGATGAAACGCGGACGCCTCTGTGTTGCTTAATTGCCATAGATATATTTTAATAAACTTACTATATATATATACACCCCCCCCAACACACACACACACACACACACACATATATATATATATATATATATATATATATGTATTAAACATCTCATAGTTACTGTCTTTTACTGCCAAATGAATTTTGCACCCATCCAAATATGGTGTGTCAATACCTAACTGTCCAGTGAACAAACAGTAACGAAGACGCGATTGGTTTTTATCAATATTTGTCAGATAATCGATAAGTAATTATTTTGAGGTGAACGATAATTACGAGACAGTCATAAAAAAGTGTCGATCAACAAACATTTGCAAACATCGGACGTGATTTTCTTGTTACTTTGAAGTAAATGAAAAAAATATCACCTCATATACACACAGAACAACACTTAGGATTTTCGGTTTCCAGTAAATTGGTTTTAATAAAAAGTTTTCCAGCTAATTTTATATTGTTAGGGTTTTCTGTATACGTCGTTGACTTTTTTGTTAATTTTCAGATTTGACTGTTTCGGGGAGAAAATCGTTCATCTAAACATTTTTGGGGGAGAAGATGAAAATCGCTCATCTAAACATTTTGGGGTAGAAGATGAAAATCGCTCACCTAAACATTTTTTGGGAAGAAGATGAACTATAATGATACATATTAAGCATACATTTAATATATATTTCACAGAAATTCATAAAATCTATTAATATAACGAAATATTCGGCCACATGAGCGACATTTTGCGGGCTAACTCTAAAACCCCTATTAGTCATCGAATGTATAAACTTTTTCATTGTAGCATATGGGCCTGCCTTGAATCGTCGGCATTATTTAAAATTTCGACTTAAATTTACGCACATCAACACCAACATCTTATGTTAGCTGGAGACTAGGTTTACTTGCAGTGTAACATGATTGGGCAAACTACGAGTATCCCCTCTCCAGCTATAGGTAAATGACCCAAATGTTCGATAGTTATATGTTATAATAGCCTATGAATACGTGGGTGGCCTTGGCAGTATGTAGGGGATCCTTGTATTGCGTGGATATTAAAGCTCTCAGAAATGACAGGGGGGCGTCATCTAACCATGGTTTAAAGACCTACTTCAGGATATTGCAGGTGGCTGAGGTCACTTTGTCACTACTGTGGTAACAAGTCTACCTCTAGTAATACCAGCACACGGCATCACTACTCTCCCTGTTGTTGATGTCGTAAACGTTGATGACACTCATCCCCGAAATAAAGCTAACATGTTAGATCCTCCAAGCGAAACCCTGGACTCGTTAATAAACATAAAACAACTCATGTGCAATGCCATTTACTTTCGAAACGTCAATTTGATGTGACGGTGTATTAAAAAAGATACCGTATGGGGTCAACTGTTATAAAGGTCGAGTTTCTTGTGTTTTCAGTACCTGAAGAAGTCCAGCGGCGGTGAAAACAGCTCAGCTTGTCTCTCCAGGTTTACAGCGTAACTAGTGGCAATCTACTGTCATACTAAAGATGAGTTAATGAACTTTCTTTTCCGAAAGGCTTTTACTTATATAGTTTAATAACACTAAATATTTTAAGAGTTCGAATGCGATCGACGCCATTTTCAAAATTGCCGCTAAGAAAAGTGTTGCATTTCATCACATTAACAAACTCCAAATCATTTTGTTAACATAATGTGATATTTGCCTTATATTCTTGCCTTTAATTAAAATAATCTTTTACTGTCGAATTTTAGATGTGTCTTTGTAAAGTTAAATTTCTCAATTTGAAGAAAATGGATTTATCGCGTTTTGCATTCGATTTCTTCATTTCATCAGTTTTGGGATTGAGTTGTGTTTGTAAAAACCTTCTATTTTAGTTGTAATCTGCAAATAACTTATCAAGTGACTCCTCTTTTACCAACTATGTATCTATCACTTTTACTCTCGCTCTCAAACTATGTGTTGTGACCCAGTTCTGATTCTATATGTCATCTATGACCCCCACTTCCCTCACTCGTTTTCTCTGTTTCAGTTGAAGGTAATAAAAAAGCAAAGAACAAAAGAAAATATCATCACAGACAATAAAACTATTTTACGCGTAGTTATAAAGGAGAGAGAGTAAGAGAGAGAGAGAGAGAGAGAGAAAGAGAGAGAGAGAGATTCAAGGCTAATTTTGGACTTAGCCTTTTTACTTTTTTATGTTTAACTGACTTTGCAAACTCACTTTTTCCTGATTCAAACAATCTAACCCGAGCTCAATGGATACCCCAATTCTTCTTCTTCTTCTTCTTCTTCTTCTTCTTCTTCTTCTTCTTCTTCTTCTTCTTCTTCTTCTTCTCAATAACCTCTTGTTCGAACGTTATTAAGAAGAAGCATTCACAAATTTAAAGATCTTTTAGGGGGTTTATTGATTCCTTAGAGCATACACGTACACTTATAAGGAGTGGGCGTGGAGAAGCAGATATCCAAAAACCCAACTGTCTTCTCTAGTGGTTAAGATAAAAGAGACGCGATCCTCTCTACCAATTTGCCACACCCGCTCAATGTCCAGTTACATCACATCTCGAACACGTAGCCTTCTAATCTTAATTGGAAAATTCCACTCGAACTAATTTTTAACCCTACGTGAAAATTTACCATACTAATCTTATTCTTACACAACCGTCTCTAATATTGCTACAAAATAGCAGCTTGGTGAATCATTTACAATAGAGATCGTGTCTCAGCACAAGGGTTGATATGCCGTAAAACAGACTAAACAAACAAACCAATATGTTCATTCTCCATCTCTCCCGCCCTCTCTCTCCCTCTCTCGAGGTTTCTTTCTCGCACTCTGTACAATTCCTTTTTATTAAATCCTTCCATCCACTTAATCAACTTTGAAGGCATTCCATCCACCGACCACTTCTTTTCAAGTGCCTGAGCTTGAACATTCCAGCGCTCACGACCGACAAAGATACATCATCCCATCAGGCATCTACCAGAATGCAAAGTGACTTTAATTACGCCCCAGTCGAGTAATAACCGGCTGTAAGCTGCACAAGACACCGCCTCTTAATCCAGAATGATCTAACGACAAGCGAAGTAACGCGAACTTAATAAATGCCTTCCGGTTTTTATCGAAGATCGCAACTCGCACAATACTACACCTAGCATCTTCAGACGTCAGTTACGCGATACGCACGTAGAGGAGAGTGCTCAGAGGCAGCTGCCTTGTACCAGGTTGTAAGATTGTCAGCGTGGAGGTAGAGACTTGAAATGAATCATTTTAACACGTGGAGTTCCGCCGAGGATTCCGTGCATAAGTAGGAACCCGCCAGTATTAAAAGAGGATAAAGGAGCCGGGTTAATAACGACATGACATTTGTTAATCGTTCATCTTAACAAACCATAAGAAATCCATAGAATGAGACATGAATACATACATTACATATGCTATTAAATACATCAGTCCATATACAAATTAAATTCACAAATTATTGCTAATAAATGCATAAGATATTTGGTAAACACAAAGAAAATACAAACTTACTTTATCCTTATAGCGTCTTTGTCCGGCAGTATATTAATCTGTCGGTGAAATTTGAGAATAATTTTCCAGCAACGCCATAGCTCTATATTTTTCTGATTTGAATTAAGATAAGAGCAAAGAGTAGTATCTGTTCTAGACTGACGGAATTTTAATTTGTGTTCCAATCCGAAGAACCCCTTTTTGGGGAGCTGGATTTTCCCCACATTAAAAAAACCGACCTTGTGTCTAACTCTGTCCTCGTGGGGAGGCAAGTAAATAGGAACTTCGAGTTCTAATACACGTGCGTACGTGGCATATTGCATGAGTTTCTACATGTATATTAGTCAAAAATCGTTGGTAATACAGCCAAAAATTGGTGAAGAGTGACATTTGCATCAGAATTACACACACGCATATATTTGGAGAGAACTTGAATGTCTACTAGACAACTATTCTCGAGTGTCTTCAGACTCTCTATACAAGGGTTTGTCAGGACAACCTGAGATGAGGATACTTCCTCCTAGAAGTTAACCCTGACCAAATATTCAAAATAACATAGTATTCGAAGCCCAAATAAGATCCCCTCAGTATGGTCACACACTTGCTTATACGCAGAATGGTGTACCTTCTCCAAGAGATTTTAACTTATCTTTAAAATTTTACAAAAACGTTCACAGTATTGCATATTTACTTTTATAAAGTAAGATGTGGCACAGGACTAAAATGGGGCGGGAAGATAGATGTCGGCTGTCGTCCTCTTAGTCTATTCTCTAAACTAGTTTCAATTACCAAAATACCACATTCACTCTATGGGTAAAACCTACTTAACATTATCCCCAAGGGTTTGGCGTTTTTTATTTACAATATATATATATATATATATATATATATATATATATATATGGGAGTGGGGTGTGCTAAAAAAGAAAAAGAAAAAGAGAAAAAAAAAGATTGCTGAAAAAATAAAATACTAAGTGTGGTGGTTAGTAGGACCCTCCCCAATCTATCTAAGTATAAGCTGTTCACTGTTTTCCTGGTTGTTTCAAAGTCCGAAAACAAACAAGACAGTTTCTAAGCGGGGAGACAAAAGGGGGATTATTGGGGGATAAAATGAAAGAAGATGGATGGGATTCAGGGGCATGGATTGTGTGGTGTCCTCCAAGATAGCTATCATTTTGGGGGGCGGGGAAGGGAGAAAATAAAAATGGAGATGCTGCCTCAGTTAACAGTATTAAGCTGGATACTCCACCAGACCAGCTGAATTCTTGGCCTTGGAATCCGGTAAGACTAAGAGATTACGAGAAATATATATATTATAACATAGTGAACTGGACAATTAAGGAGAAGAAAAATTAATGTTCTTCACTTCTTTACTAACTCAACGTTTAAGAGGTAAATGAGAACTTTAATGGAACACTATCTATGTATCTTATATTTAGAGACATATCTTATATAGAGAGCAACCGTTAGCCATAGGACGGACCCCTTGATTTCTGAGAACTTACACTGAAGTAAAATGAAAAGAAATTTTTTTTTTTTTATAAATAAATATTTATTATCCAAAGACATATGTTTCATGTTCACTAGCAATGTGTGGCTTATGACGGTGAAGTCGCTGGACCTCTCTCGCCAGCAGTGGACAATGCTCAACCGCCCCAGGACAGGTGTTGACCGTTTCGCCGCGATCATTAAAGGATGGGGACTCAGGGACTCGGCTGTCTGCGACCGTGGTCACTCTGAACAGACAGTAGACCACATCATCGAGTCATGCCTTAAATATCGACCACCCAACGGCGAAGCCGGCATAGCTGCGCTAGACAACAAAACATTAGCATGTCTTTTCTCAACCAAGCTGGTGATCTAACAGTGAGATGCTGTGAAGCAAACGAAAGAAGTGTGGCTTATATACTGTACCGTCTGTCGAACGATCTGAATCCTAGACCCAACTAACTACGATCCACGATCCACGAACCATTTGGCCACTGTGACAGTCATATTAAATCTGAGAGAGATACACTCTATTTTTTAATTTAAGAATATAATAAGTCTTAGAAAGTGTTCGATTTGCCAAGGGAGAGAACTCGCAATATTGCTTTTCATATCTTTCTCAAATTGCTCGACTTAATAATTACTTTTTATAAATAAATACTTATTATTCAGAGACTAGTAGTCTTGGCGGGCTCGCTATATGTTCTTAAAGTTTGCAACTTGAAATACTCGACACATTACATTTATAATAATAAACATTTCATTTATAACTCTGTTGTAAACACGAAGCAAAAAATATCATTTATTCATATAGATACATAAACATTAACTTTTGGTCATTTCGATACAAATTTATTTATCTTTTAAATGCGACTGTAAAGAAAGGAAAAGAAAGAAATCAACTTACTTTTCACTTGCAATTTAGAAACAGATCTTGTTGAAAGTTAACTAGGTCCCCTAAACAAATTAAAATTTGAATACAAATGCTAAATATTTGTCCAGGAAATAAATCAATACTGCGAAACAAGACTATGTGTTATATGAAAATCGAAATAATTGCTGAATAAAAAAAAACAACCACAAATAATATTTAGTAAAAAAATGTACTTAAAAAAACAAAAACAATATGCAAATTATTTTCCTCTTTCGACTTATATTGCATATATACGGGGTGGGCAAAAATAAGGGTCCTATTTTTAAAAATTCATAACTTTTTTATTTATTGATTTAAAAAAAAATTTTTTTTTAGAATAAGTAAAGGACCCCTTCCGAAGCAAGCATGAGCCGTATTAGCCCTAAGGAACGTACCCTCATTTAGAAAACATTATTTTTGCTTAAAAAACTCAAAACAGTGTAAAAAACAATACTTTAGTTTTTGTAAGTTTTAAGAAGTGTTTTTCGGCTAAAATTTGTTTTGTTTATTTCAAAAAATCTCGGAAGGGTCAGTCTACACACACATAAAGTTTGGTGAGTTTAACTTTTATTTTGTGGAAGTTATTCAAATTCAAGTTATTCAAATTTAAAGATAGGACCCTTATTTTGGCCCACCCTATATAAGCAGTATATAAAAAAGATGGGTCGTCTAATGTGTCAAGTTGAATTAACTTAAAATAGGGTGTTTTGACTGTACCGTTAGTTTTTGATGAGTCCCGATTATTAAGGACGAAACGTATACGTACATAGATAATAAACAATAACAAATATTATATATTCAAAATTTGAAAAAATATTAAGAAATGGAGAGTGAAAACCCTTGGCTTAAAGAAAAGAATAATAAACATATTTTTTACCGAGTATACCTTGCATTCAACAATCGAAGTTGAAATAAATTTGTCATTGTACATGTTTATCCCTCTTCTTTCATCTATCTTTATAATTGCTCTATCTCAAAATTTAGAGTAAAAGCATCAACCTTGTCATTCGTATGTACATATATATATATATATATATATATATATATATATATATATATATATATATATATATATATATATATTTCGCTCTTCTGGCTAGATGTGATGGGATTCAGTCTTATTTTGCTCAATTCGGATTAAACGGGTTTTCTAATTAAACAACGAATTTGGATTTGACTTGGGTTGCACATAGCCGGGATTTCGGAACTTTGATTGGACTTTTTGTATTATTTTGATTGATTTATTTATCATTAACATTGAATATGGACACATTTCGCGACTGGATAACTTTGCCGGCCCCTTCAATTTCACGTATTTGGACTGCTGTTTGTATCTTGGAGTAATGTCCTTCCTGATTATGCTTCTCAACTTGTATGACCTGGATGGACTGTATGGATTCAACAAAAGTATGTTTTTGGATTGATATGTTTGATGTTATGTATTTTTATGTATTTGTGTATATAATTTTATATATTTTCAAAGCGTAATTTTATTACCTGTAGTAGTATAACTGCGGTAATGGTCCTCTGAAGAGAAGAATTATCTTTGAAAACTCATGAGCTAAGGACTTAAGGATGCTTTGCATGAACTTTGAATTCTAATAAAATTTGATTGACACCTTATTTTATTACTTCATTTTATATTATAATATTAATGCTCTATCCAGTATATTGAGCTTCAGTTTTTATCCGGATGTTTCACTAATTATAAGATATTAGTTGACGCTTATATCTTTTGTTGGATTGCTTCATATATATATATATATATATATATATATATATATATATATATATATATATATATATATATATTGAACTCTATTGTTGTACAAAAAGTCGAATATCTCTTTGTTTCATTGATAACACCCACGTTGATCGCGATTGATATGACAAAATAACATAGTGCGACGATGAATCGATGCGATTTCAAATACGCCCCCCCCCTACATGATTGAAAAACCGCCTCCCACGATATGAAAACGTTTCGATTGATCAGATATCGCGTTTTTTTCTCTTTGTTTCGAACAGACGTCACTGCTGGGACGGTATCGATCTTGAAGCCCATGGATTGATTCTACTGTTGTGTGTCGTCTTTTTTTCCCATAGGCCTTACCTTCCGGTTTTAAAAGAGAAACAAAGAAATATATAAGAAGTATCCTTTTTAGTCTCGCATTCGTCACAACACGACAGATAGCGTCAGTCCGTGCACAATCATATACCGTATATCATATATCATATATCAATCATATACATATATATATATATATATATATATATATATATATATATATATATATATATATATATATATATATATATATATATGTTATTGTTTATTATCTATGTACGTATACGTTTCGTCCTTAATAATCGGGACTCATCAGTATAGAGATATTCACTACCGGTTATGCGATTCGAAACCCCGGATTACGAGTATTTTGCAACTCAAATCCGACATCTTAACAGCTCGGCCAATTTTGAACAGCGAATAAACTGTGATAATTTTATCACTTTATACGGCGGCTTAACGTCTAGAGCGTTCTACTTTTTTAATGAAAAGAACGGTGCATTTAAAGCTAGTGACGTCATGCTGTGTTAATACTACACTTACAGTCTCTACGAGTAACACATAGTGCACTTTTCTGTACGACCGCACAATTACATTTAGCAATTACATTCTTGTTCCTTGTTGAATAATTTAAATTAATTTTCGAATTTGATAATTTAATATTTTTCCTCTAAATTTTTTTCAGTTTATACTATTTATATTACAAGAAGGTGATTGTAAAAAAAAATCCCTATTCATGCATTTAGTTTATTTTGTTCTAATATACATTAAAATAATAGAGTATTTATTTACCTCCTCTCCAGGAGGTTAGGCACAAGGCCAGTTTTATCTGACTCCCACAAGTAAGATGTGACCCAAGGTCGGGTCGGGAAAGTGGGGTTTGAAAAGCCAGCGCCTGAGAAAGTGAGCACTCTGGCCATTAAATTGCCTGTGCAGCCCCGTCGGCATTCCCCGGTAGGGGCGCCTCAGGCAGTAAGCAATAAACTTACTCCTCCCCAAAGAGGGGAGGCGAAGCCTGAGAGGGTGAACCCCCTAGATCCCTAGACCGGCGTAAATCAAGCCCCGAAGGTCAAGACGATACCGGTCTATGGGGTGCAATATCCATCGGAACAGATACTACACTTTGATCTTAGCCAAAGGCATTAAAATAATAGAGTACCATTTTTATATTTTTAATTTTCTAAATGTCATCAAATGATAATTATATTTACCCTTAAATATATATTTTATATATACTTTCTCTTAATTATTAATATTGTTATTCACGATTGCTTTATATATTACATGAGGTGTTAAATATTTATTCCTGTATGAGCAATTTTAAAAAAAAACATAGTTCACCCCAAAGAAGGCAGGCCGCCACTGTAGACGTAAGGGGCTACTGAGAAAGAGGGTGAGGGTTTGGGGGTAGGTCAACCTAAATGGGAGCTGCGCAGCGAGATGTCTGTTTACATTAGTTTTAAATTTCTGCATGTCAGGAAAACAGGGAGCAGGGAGGGAGTTCCAGAGTCCAGCAGCTCGAGGAAAGAAGCTTTTGGAGTAGAAAGCTCTTCGGCATCTGGGGACCTCCACAGTGAATGGATGGGATTTGGCAGATTGTCGGGTTGGTCTAGTGAATTTACGTCGTGGGGGGACCAGAGCAGCAAGCTCATCAGAGCACAATCCATTGAAGCACTTGTGTTGCATACCCCCTTACTCTTCGGGCCGCGGCAGTACGCGTTGTGTGTACTATTTAGTCCCGGAAATGGCCGTGGCAGTTCACATTAATACTCGTCATTTTTAAAACATCATAAATCACATAGTTCATATGTTGTTTGCATACCTTTAGATTTCTCCCTCGCCGTGTAGAGAGTCGCCGTCTCATGTCGTCTAATGGATGAACTCTTTCTTCTTTACTTCCTGCCGTGAACCACGCCGTCCGTTGCTTGCAAAAAAAAAGTCTCATGACGCACTCCGAAGACAAACAATCCTTTTAACTTTGAACTTCAGTTTTTATTACAAGCGTTAGTTATTTATCGGTTTGGGCCATTCACTACGTCGAGAGAGAGCGAGAGCAAATATTTACTTTATCGTAGTTACGTAACAATTATTTTCTTAACCATTCATAAAGGGGGGAAGGATATCTCTCGCTTGTATTTTCTTAGGGAAATATTTCCCTTATCTGTTGTAGTTTACATGGTAACAATCACGTCTCATCTGTTTGCCTCCAAAACCCAGACTGATGAAACTCGCTTCTCGTGAAGAACGAGTGACGTCACGGATCCCTCTGTTTCCCACGCAAGGGCCTGTGACGTCACAGAGTCTCTCGCAGGTACAGACTGACCCTTGATCTGGGATCTCGTAACACGGTAACCTTGTCACGTCTGTTAGCTCTGACTGTGAGAACAGACCCTATTCTGCGCTCGCGCTAATTCGCGCAAGTAAAAATAACGATTTCCAACAGATACTTCCATTCCCATAGGGCCATTATCCAACACTTGTAAAACAGGCACAAGGAAGCAACATTGCGGCGATGGGACAGGGGCTAGAGCTTGGTTGATAGTGAAGGACCTATCACGTTGGCAACTCTTTTTGGAACTTGTCTAAGAGGGAGAGACTAGTTGATGATGCCCCAGCACATATTTGGCAACAATACTCCATGCATGGGCGGATGGTAGCTTTGTAGAGATATAGGATGATGTCAGGTGTGAGAAGTTTACTGGCACAGTAGAGGGAACCCACCTTCTTTGCAGCAGCACTGGCAATGTTTTCAATGTATTTATTCCAATTCATGCTATCTGTGAAAGTTAGGGCGATGAGTTTGAATGATGAACTCTCAGGCAGGGTGCTATTTACTATGACAATCGGTGGTTGAAGAGGTTTCTTGTAGTTATTGAAGGAAAGTAGATTTGTCTTTGCGGCATTAAAAGTTACCATCCATTTTTTTTACTCCATTCCACTACAAACTGGAGGTCATTTTCTAAGGATTCAGCCATTGCCTCATATATGTGCGCATCGGTTTTGCCCACATAGCGAGAGTAGAGCGTGGTGCTGTCAGCAAATATTCCTATCTCAGTCTCAATGACATCAGGGAGCTCATTTATGAAAATCAGGAACAGTAGAGGTCCAAGGATGAATTCCTGGGGTACACCAGCATTTATGTCATTTTACGTAGAAGAACGGCCATCTAGGACAATCTGGATCTTTCTTTTTGTTAGGAAGGATTTAATTATATTAAATATTTGTTCGGTAATACCATATGGGTGCAGTTGTAGGAGAAGCCCTTCATGGAAGACTTTGTCAAACGCCTTGGATATGTCAAGCACTACCGCCTTAGCTTCACCTGCCTAGTCCAGTGTATGGTATATGCATTCAGAGATTACCGTTAGGATATCTGCAGTAGATCGTGGTTGTCTGAATCCGTATTGATGATCAAAAAAAGTTTAGCATTAACTAGATGCCGGACTATCGCTAGATTGATTAGTGATTCAAAGATTTTAGCAAAGATCGGGAGTAGACTGATTGGGCGGTAGTTTAGAGGATCAGTTCTATCTCTAGAATTCTTGA
>OY744537.1:70776094-70828594 GCA_963556195.1 Sepiola atlantica | reverse complement strand
ATAGATTGTAAATATGCCACAAATTGTGGAATTTCCATTGGTCATCATCATCGTCGTCGTCGTCGTCATCATCATCATCATCATCATCATCATCATCATCATCATCATCATCATCATCATCATCATCATCATCATTACCTACTCCTTTTAATAGCTATTTCATATAATTTATTGTTTGGGTTAAATATATACATATTATCGTAGATTTAAGATAATCTATAATTTACTGAATTAGGGGTTTGTTTGAAAACTATTGCGAGTTACTAAAATATTTATTAAAATATAGTTGGATATTATTTTGTTTCTGCAACCTTATAGTTTTTATTATTTAGATTGATAGTTATATCTTAGGTGAGACTTATGAGGCCCCTTGTTACTCTCGGACAAGGCAAACTACGACTAAGAGAATTCAAAATATAGAAAGTCTGTAATATACGTGACATTGCCCCTTATAGTTATATGCTACGTAGCCATTATCTTCGTTGGGAGGATAAAAGACTATACATCTAAACTTGGTATCTTCGGACAGCATTTTCTCGAAGAGGTTAGAATACAAGGAAGATGCAGACAAAAAAGAAATAACCCGGTTTTACATTTATTGCTGACTCTCACACTTATTTCTCTGTATTTGATGGGCTCCATGACGGAGCTCTACAGGGGGGGGGAGCATAACTATCCTCGTTTTTCCAAATCAATTAAGCCTCTCCGCCCATTTCCGATTAACAATTGTCTAAGCAACAAAACACAAATGTTTTCTTACCAATTTTACCGATTGAATTGTTAAATTACAACATGTCAAAACAACCGAGACTTGAATCTCACTCAGTTTATTTTCTATATTCCTATATTTTGCGTCACATACTTTTATAACATTAAATACTTTTACGGAATGATATTTTACACAGACAGATGCAACATCAGCAGCCTCTCTTCAGATCTTCACGAAAAAAGTGACACTTGAAGTAATGATGCGTTCTCAGCCTTGTGTCATACATGTAGCAAGGAAGTTATCGTAATTATTACAGAAACATTAAAGTTCCCAGTCGTTATTCATATCTTGGTTACTGGTTGTTCCCCCCCCCCTCTCAGACTGAGGACAACGCCGCCCTGTAATTAAAGCTTTCAAAAAGACGAACTTGAGGCGAACTGATTGAAGACAGTGGACATTTAATCAATGTCATCTTCGTTCCAAATCATTTATAAGTAGAGATAGAGAGAGAGAGAGATAAAGAAGAAGAGAGAGAAGAGAGAGAGATCACTAATCAGTTATATCTTGTCAGCCCATGGCATTCCACTTTGATGCCCAGGCGTGGCTTTCAAACGGACTCTCTTCTTATATCACCATCTCTTTAAACCATGTGACGTCATATTTATTTTAAAAACATTCCCACAGCCTAAACAGTTTTCAACTTAAGGTCATCAAGTTGACCTCGGCTACCCCTCAGCGGTTTCCATTTACTGTTATTCTCAACTAACTATACTAGGGGATCTACCCGTTCAATATCTAAGATAAGACATACTCCCCCAAAGTCAATAAAGAATTCAAGTTTACATACTAGATAGAACTTCTTGCTACACAATTGCAGTGGCTTAAATATTTCCTTGAGGGTGTGGGAACAAGTTTTCGGTTAAGGAACTTTACTAAATTCATCACGTAATTTGAATTCTTAAGACTGGAATTAAATATCCAATAATTCTTGTGTGCATACCCATAATAATCTGGACGTGGAAGGAGAACATTCATGAATAATTAATTCAGAAAGCTTGTTTGTTTCATACCAAGGATTTTAGAGGGTAGAGCGTGAGCTTGAGTCTTTGATAGGGTTCGGAAACAGGGTAGGCAGAAAATAAGTAGAAAGAGTAAGGAATAATAGATTTCGGAATAGTGGAATGAGATAAGGGCGAACACCTTACCCAAGATTGTCGTGCTTAGAACCAATTCTATTTCACTCCTAGATGGTACACTGACAAGTACAACCACATCGAGTCATAGCTGACCTGGAGGTAAATAGTACCCACGTGTTACGCCATGCTGAATGCTCCCAAATTGGGGCCTCAGCACCGGATGCACTTTAAGGTCCTACGCAGGACCTTCAGTTATGGTTTATTCCCGTTTTCTCCCATTGGTAACATCGTCACTTTTTTGATAAACTATCGATTCGTCATAACCTAAGTTGTACTGCTTTCGTTGGTGCACAACGCAACTTCTATGATTTGAGAATTCAGACAATATTAACTCCCAAACTGACGGACACTTTATGCCCCATTTTATTTTTTAAATTTAGGAAATCACCCAATAAACTGATGTTATGTACTCACAGAAATAATAATATCTCTGTAATAGAGTCCAGGTGTTACCATCTGTAAAACCGTCTGTTTATTGTTAATCAAATATTCGACATTGCTTTAGAGTTCCTTCCTGCCAAATCATATATAACAGACTGTTCAACTTTAGGCATTTTTCCTAAGATTTTGGAGATATCGGTGCACTGTTTGATGGCTTAAGTTCAATGTGTGCGCCAATTCTTCCACTATGCTATCGTGAATTGCTTAAACTTTTACTCACGTGACACGTCTACAATTTAAAGAATATTCCCTGTAAATATTTCCGGTTGTTTCTGTGTCATTGAACTTTCTTCTCAAAACATCAAGCATTCTACATAGCCTCATAGAATCTTCCATTTTTAGAAAGAAAGTAAAAGAAACTATTCTGTAGCAATATTGTTTATTCAGTCAAAACATGTGCGTGCATTAATTTTAGCATTAATTATAAAAGATTAGGTACTTTAGAACGGTTCTAAGTTGGTTTTTAGTAGATATGATATGATATATATATATATATATATATATATATATATATATATATATATATATATATATCCTTCGACCGGCAATAATTATAATCTCCTACACTGAAAATTGCACAAGCATGAAACACATGTATTTGTAGGTAAAAATAATATATAATAATAATAATAATATATATATATATATATAAATATATATATATATATATATATGCTAAAGGATGGATTACGTTCAATTGCTAAATATGACCTCCTAGACAAAGACAAAGTGTGGTGCATTTACTTTGGGTTAATTCCGAAGTTATCATGGCCAATGCAGGTTTATGAGATATCACTCACAAAAGTTGAGATAATGGAGCGTCTGATCAGTAAGTTTATGAACAAATGGTTGGGGGATGCCTAATTCCATGACAAACCTGGCACTATACAGTTCATCAACGAAGCTAAAACTTCCGATGTCGCCACTTGTTGAGAAATATAAATTAGGTAAAGCGCGACTTTTCCAGATGCTACGTGACTCTCACGACCCACTAGTAAAGAATTACCAACAATTCGTAATAACTGGCAGAAAATTAAGGCAAAACAAACTGTAGAAGATGCAGAATCAGCATTTAGGATGAAAGAAATAATTGGATCTGTGGAAGAGGAGGTCTAAGGCTCCACCCACAGCTTTGGTGGTCACAAGAATCCCCTGTAAATCAAAGGAAAATGGTTTTGGAAGAAATTCATCATCTTGAAGAAGCCAAGCCAATTTATATAGTTGTAGGTCAAAGTAAACAGGGCGCATGGACCAAGTGGGAGAGTGAAACAGACATAGAAATCACATCGTGCCACCAAAAATACATGGAGCCCAAAAATTAAGTTTTCTCATGAAGGCAGTCTACGATATCTTACCAACACCAGTTAACGTTCATACTTGGGGGTTAACTACATCTAATCGATGCAGAGCATGTGCGAAAACTGCAACCTTAAATTTATTCTCACTGGATGCGAGCATTCCCTGAGAAGCTATACATGAAGACACAATGAAGTATTGGAGATTGTTGCGGAGGATTCGAAGATATGTTGTGAGACTGCCAATAAAGCTATTAATGTCACGAGTTGAAAAATTACTTTCGTTTAAGAAGGAAATAGTTCAAAATCTTTGTGTAAAAATAGGCAGAGATTCTCATTGTTTAATGGCTGCACAGACTGGCACGTTGCATTCGACTTAAAACGCTGGATGGTATTTCCAAGTCAAATAACGTTCACGAATCAGCGTCCAGAATTCTCATTTAGTTAATTTGAAAAAAAGTTAATTCAAATTAACGGTTCAATTTGAGGAAAATTTTGACTGGTCACACCAGTTCAAGTTGGAAAGATATGAAGATCTACGAGAACAATGTGTAAGAAATGGCTGTAAAACCATTGTATTTCTTATCGAAGTTTTATGATGGCGAGGTTCTATTGCCAACTCAACCTCCACGTTCTTGAATAATCTCGGTCTTTCTCCATCAGACAAGAGGAAATACATAAAGAAAATACAAGACGGGGATCTATCTGCATCAGCGTGGATATGGCAATCCCATAGAGTGACGACAATCCAATAAAGTCTGATACTATCGTGAGATAGTGATGTGTCACGCTGGGTTAATGGTAATGATGATTCGGCCCTGAAACCATACCTTAACCCAGAGTCATCATCTGATGAAGGCTTTGTTGTACAAGCAAAAGTTATTGCATACACACTTTTTAAATATAAATCTTAATTATCTGCCTAAATAAGGCTTTATTACGTAGAGTGACCTCTCTTACCCAATACAATGACGACTACATCTTGTTCTCGTCCTTTCCCCCTCTAGCCTACACTATCTCATTATGTGACCTTGATGTTTAACCCCTTTGTTCTCCTGCTTCGATACAAACTTTATAACTTTCTATAAACATGACGGAAGCTTTCTACCATCCTCCCTCATGGTTTAAATAACTCCAACCGCTACCATTTGTTGCACTCCACAACTTCCACAGTTAATTTAATGTCTCCCACTGCTACCATTATTTTGACCCCATAACTTATATTTTCATAAGCGACCTTTTTCGTCTCACGTCACACACACTCACTCATCCTCCCTAATCGTTTAATAACTCCGACTGCTACCATTTCCCCCACACTTTCCAGAGCTAACTCAACTTTTCCCACTGCTACCATCTATTTGTAGCTCATAATTTATTCTTTTCATAAGCGGTATTTTCAAGCTTTTCTCTTTCTATTACCATTGTTTCAAATATTTTGTACTTTCTGTGTTATTTTCTTCAAACCAAGTAGAAGTCTTGAAATAAAGATAGAACGTTGACAAATACATAAATAATATTTTTGGCTATTCCTTATTCATTTTCCGTATATATATATATATATATATATATATATATATATATATATATATATATATGATTCTATAAATTACGGTATAAAATGCCAATCAAAATGGATAATAGCAGGGTAATAAGCAGGGGGCGCATTTTCTCCACACCATAGTTATTCAATCTTTTCTGAATTCTTCCTGAATATCCATTAGGCAAAGGAATACGTTGACCTGGGATTTCAGTCATTACATATTGGAGTACTAAATATACAACACTTTTAGTTGCCTCAGGCTATTCAATCTATATTTCGATTTTGAATTATTTATATACATCTTGTACATATCAATCTATCTATTATTAATTTCATCCTATCTACCCTCTCGATCTATCCCACCCTCTCTATCCCCCACTCTCTTTTCTCTCTCTTTCTCTCCCCCTCTCCCCCTCTCTCTCTCCATCTCTCTCTCTCTATGTATATATATATAATTCCATTTTTTTAACCAATTAGTGCTTAATTAAAAAAATATCCCTGAAACTCTTTTGTAAATACAATATTATATTTAAGTAATATTACATTCAAAGAATTACTTGACTTAATAGGATAGTTAGCGAATTCTTTTATACTTTATAAAAATTTTGGTTGGTTATACGATCTACTTACCAAAAATAATTTTGATTGAATAATAGATGTAATTGATTGCATCCTTCCACTCTAGATTTTCACAGGTATACTGAAAATTGAGAAATCAGTGTTGTCAATATATATGTCTAAGAGAGTAGGTGTAATATTTGAAAGACACTCCAATCTTTATGAAAAACAATAACTATCTCTAATAAATACATATATTGCTGAAATATAGTTAGTTTTTTTTCATGGAAATCGCTCCAGACAAGACATGAAGCCACTTGATGTAAGGAGCTAAAATAAAAACTACTTCAAAGTAAAATAAATAAGCCAACAATAAGTGTTAGATGGATAGATTCCGACCCAGAAAACAGCAATTCTCTCCACTTTGTTAGAAATATCGCTCATGAAATGTGAGGACTAAAAGACAAAATAAGATAGACGAGAGTTACGAGGCTGCCGAAAGTAAACCGAAAGTCCACTTTCTATTCTCCTAGTTCTTGTCCTAAAAAAAAGAACGTGAGCGCTAATGGGTCAATAAGCTGCTGGTTGTTTGATGAAGCGGGGATTGTATTGAATGTTTTTACAAATATGGTTCGTAATTCTTAATATTTTAGGTGAGTCTTTTGTTGGGTAAGCGTGTGTAGAAAGGTTTATTCTCAGATTATATAGCGTTCGTGAGGGTATTCTCTCGCTTGTAAGTGGTCGGTGTTTTTATCTTCTATTTCTTTGATCCATGTGATTTATTTAAGTTTAACATTTTAAAGATGCTTAAAAATGAACTTTTCCAAATTTATACCTACCAGCGACCATGCGCGATTTAAGTTCAAATTTAAAAAGACATTTACACCGTTAAGTCCACACAACATCGGACGTCACTTCTACAAGACCAGGAAGGATTGTTACGGAAAAAATAAGGTTGATACCTTTTATTTGTCTAAATCTCTGACGAGGCTTGTTGTACCAAGCGAAATTATTAGATAAAAAAAGTCAAGATGGAAAACAAAAAATTATTTTGATGTTAATAAAAATATCTGCATCTAACAATTTGTTTTTTTGAAGGCATTTTGCCTTTTTCTTCAAATTATATATATATATATATATATTGCTACATCTTCTGCCAGATCGATTCTAATCGAAATGAACCTAAATCAATAAGATAACGGATAACTTCTATAACTTTAATAGTTTTTTCCTCCTCATCCTCCCCCTCTCCTCCTCCTTATTTGTTTAATTCCTTGTTGTCATTCATTTTAAGTTACTATTAATCTTTCTTCCCCACTGTATTAACTTACAACGTTTCCAATCGGCGTTTATACGCTAACTGTTGATTTTTTCTTTCTTTTTCTTTTTCTTTTTCTTTTTAACATTTCTTTCTTTCTTTCTTTCTCCCTTTCTACTGTTTATTACACGTGGCTATTTTTTCCAAATTGCGTTCTTTGTATAAATTTTAAAACTTTTCTGTTTTTAATTAAAGTTCTGCTACCGACTGATGATGATTATATTTTACACTTGAAATATTTTGGTAGAACTTTTCAATATGTGTTTTTGAGTTTATTTTTGTTAGTTGTTGATTTGCTTATCCTTTATTACATTTTTATTTTTACATATATATATATATATATATATATATATATATATATATATATATACTTAATAGTGTACACCTTCCGTAAAAGAATGACGAAAAAAATTATGCTCCATCATAAATTTTATTTGTCATATATTATTTCTTATTATCATTTCTCTTGACCTAAAATAAATAAAAAACACACGCACTGTTTATTTTTTTATTAAGAGTGGAAGATTTATTTCTGAATTAATATTAATTGCAGACAGCGGGTGTTGTCTAACTTGTTATTTGATTGAAATGGTTTCGTCCGAAGGCTAGAAAAAGCATGGTTTCTACTCGCTAACAATTGTGTAACGGGACGTAGATATTATATTTATTTATATAAAAAATATACAAATAAATACATATTTGTCTTTATTATAAAGTGTAGGATATATATATATATATATATATATATATATATATATATATATATATATATATATATATATATATATATATATATATATATATATATATTTTATTAACAACAAAGGTTCACGTTATAATGTTACATTATGGAGATCTCTATGTCGGTGAGCGAGTAAATCAGCTAATATGAAATTTGACAAGGATCGAGCTAAGTACGACTGTAAATGACAGAAACTTTGGGAAATAAATCAGTTCCCACAAGTGAATCATCAGATAGGATGATCCTGGGGTTAAATCACAAAGTATGAGGTCAAATAGGTGAAAAACAATGGTATATTACGAGTGACGTCACTTTTTTGTCGTTGACAAAGAAATAAATGTTTCAGGAGTTTTGTGTGGAAGCAAAGATAAACAGACGTCTAAATAATATGCTGTAAGCTTTTGTAAAAGTTAAATAGCCGTAAGGCAAATATGGACCCTCCCAAGATGTCTGTTCGCCGTGTTCATCAAGTTATCCCCCAATAAGTAAGTTAGCCAGTTAGTTAAGACAAATCTAGTCTCTCTCTCATATGTATGCAAAGTATTTATCCCCAAAAGAATAACAACTGTAAAAAAACTCCAAGCGAAAAGTCTCGAGTCTTGTTTTTGTACGAAGAAAATGTTTTATTATCTAGCTCCACTGATGACGATCGACCAGCGGCCATTGAGAAGAAAAAGACGAAGAAATTAATGCAGCGACGAAGCGTCAACGCATTCAATGAGCGATGAAGGAGAAGAGAAAAAGCGACATAAGAGAAAAGGTAATTCACGCAATGAACATTTGAAGTTGTCGCTTGTCGATGGTAAAAAGGCAGAAAACACGCGTAAAAGAATTCAATGTGAACACGAGAGTTGCGCGTAATAGAAACAATGGACATGCGTATTAGGCGTTTTGCTCTTAAAATCCAGTACTAAAAAGCGGTATCTCTAATAATACTTACATATATATATATATATATATATATATATATATATATATATATATATTAGGCGTTTTGCTCTTGAAATCCAGTACTAAAAAGAGGTATCTCTAATAATATATATATATATATATATATATATATATATATATATATATATATATATATATATATGAAATCCAGTCTTGAAATCTTGAAATCCAGTACTAAAAAGAGGTATCTCTAATAATACCTACATATATATATATATATATATATATATATATATATATATATATATATATATGTATGTATATATATATATGTAGGTATTATTAGAGATACCTCTTTTTAGTACTGGATTTCAAGAGCAAAACGCCTAATAACTTCCGCATCTTATTACCAAATCGCAAACCAATATTGACCTCATTCAAATATGGTTTGTCAATAGCAAACTCAGTCCAATGAACAAATAGAAAAGAGGCGATTGGTTTTGACCAATATTCATCACTTAATCGATAAGTAATTATTTTGAGACGCAATTTGATGCCCGGACAAAACTTATAAGCTGTCTACAACGAAGGTGAGAAGAATACTTAATGAGACTGATCGATTTTTCAGGCCAGCAACATTGATTCGCTTTACAGTCCCTCTCACTACTATATCGTTATTTTCATGAAAAGTGCTCGACTGGGCTCCAATCTCGGGTTACTCCTCGTAATTTATTTATTTTATTTTTCAGGTTAGGAACTCTTATTAAGAAAAGTACACGAACAAAAAAACAAAAACAAAACAAACAAAAGAATGTCCAATTTATATTTATTTTTCGGGGTAACTATCCGAATTAAAAAAAATATTGAAGTTTTAGCATGCTTTTTAATGTTCATGTACTCTCCCCCCTACCCCCCCCCCAACAACAACAACAACAACAACAACAACAACAACAACAACAACAGAGATTCAAATTCAGCCATATTGTCAACGTGTAACTAAAACAGATATGTAAAGTCATTCATTCTTTTTTTTTCTTTTTACTTTTTTTCACATTTTAAAATGTCTAAAGGTAGACAACTCCTATTATATTCTTCGATTTAAAATAGGTTATCCCCTTTGCATATTTTTGTTTTTAGATGAGTATTTAAAAATGTTTCAGATTAGCAGTCGTCTGGGCCGAAATAAATAATTTTTCAAATAAATTGTAGCAAAGTAATTAAGTCCAAGGCATAAATAATAAAATAACAACTTTCAAACAAAATTTGACTTTATTCATCAACATAGTCTACTTCAAGGGTGACCCACTGATTCTCTAACAATTAGATGCTGTTTTCTAGAACGATTTGTCTTTGGCTTTAAAATACGCCTTAGTTTCCAATATAACTTCTTCATTGGAGCCAAATCCCTTTTCCTGGAGCATTTTTTAAAACTCTGCAAGCAGCTAGTTATTAGTCCTGGAGAATTATTAATTGGGAAATAAATCGAAGTAGTTTTATCATTGTTGCCATAGATTTGTGATACCATGCATAGTTTTGATGAAAGCACACTTTTTTATTTTTCACCTGTGACCGTATATTTTTGGAAATTGTCCACTCAAACACCAATAATGCAATACAATATTCACTATCGATGAACAAAATAGCTTGTGCATTTCACAATACAGAGACTAGAACTTTGTCTGTTTATGTTTGCATCATTGGTTGCTTCGGACGGCTTTCACCTGCCACTGTCCACTCATCTGATTGCCGATTTTGACTCCGGTGTGATATGGTGGAAGCATGATTAATCTATTGTCATATATTGATGCAACATATAATTTTTGTTGCGTTGAAACAGTTTCAAACAAGACCCGGAATCGTCGACGCTGTTTTTGATCACCTGTGAGCAAGCGCGACACCCATATTGAACACAGCGTTCTTATTGACAAATGTTCATGCAAAATGGTGAATACCCTGCCTTTTGATATCGAGCAACTTTAATTTACGATCGGCCAAATCAAGTTTTTAGACTTTTTATTATGTTTTCAGTGACAATTGCCGAATTTGGCAATTTACGCCTTCAGCATCATTTATGTCTGTTCGGCCGCATTTAAAGTCAGCATATAACCTCTTAACCATTGTTGTTTGTAAACTAATAATCCGACTGGGATCAAATTTTGACACGTGTCACTTAGAGGTTAATACGTTATAAAAATCATATGGATTTAGTGGCACCGTCTATATATCAGACGTAGTACTTATTAAGTGATGCGAAATATTACCAATCACACCTTAAACAATAACAAATTAAAATTTAAAAGGTTTGATTTGTCAGCTTAAACACTATTTGGTCATGGCTTTTAAAATCTGACAAGATAATTTTATATGTGTGACACATATTTGGACACAATTAACTTTATTAAATTTTATTTTACAGGAATTAATTGAAATTTCATCGTTGAAAGCCATTAAAACATGATAGAAAAAAGGCAGTTGAGTCACATGGAGGTCCAAAGAAAAGGTAACTCTGCAGCCGAAACAACTGAAAATATTTACTGAATTCGTGGAGAAGGATGTATGAATAAAAGAACGTGCACACAATGTTTTACAAAACTTAGAAATCGAAATTATGCTCTTCAAGACGAACACATATCAGGGTGTTCCGTTGAGTTTTCTGAAGAGTTTCTGTCACATCATTCGAAGAAAACGCTGAAGCATAAGCTGAAGAATTGGCAATGAAGATTCCCCAAAACCGTTTCTCGTTATCTTTAACTTTAATTTGTAAAGGTTCACAAGTTTGGATAATTGTTGCCTCACGAATTTTCTGCAAATATCAATAAGCGATAAGTTACCTTCAGACAAATGTATCAATATATATGATATTTAAATGTTTAATTAAATTGAAGGCAATTGAATTATCGTTTAATAATAATCTGTCGTGATAATATAAAGCTCAATATATGGAATAGAGCAATCAATTCATTTTCGACTTTTCTCTATCCTCTGATGAAAAGAGTTTATCTTTGAAAATCCATGGATTAAGTATATAAATCTCCTTGCTCTGAACTTTTGATGTTCTAATAAATATTGTATCTTTACAATCTTTTCATCCTCATCTTTCATTTCAATATATATATATATATATATATATATATATATATATATATATATATATATATATATATATATATATATATATATATATATATATATATATAGTCTCGGAAGTTTCTCAACCATTAAAACTATATAAAAAATAAAAAAATATATAAAAAAAACCAAACAAACAAACTTATGGTCTCAAGTCTTCCAGTGGAAAATCACTCATGTAAGTCAATTTATTTTTTACAGTTATTATATTAGTTAGTTTCTAACACTATTTTAAGGGATCATCAGTTGTTTACCATGATATATATATATATAAAGTTAAATGGACGAAGAGTGATAAACATGCACGGATGTCCAAATTTATTTCATTTACTTCATCGACCCTGTATATACTTCTTCCCACTGACTGTACCCTTTTCGTAGTCTTTCAGTTATCTCTCCTTTAAACACGCTCCTAAGTCACCCCCTTAATTGATCCTTTTGGTTTCCCCTATTAAGCTATTCATTACCTTAACGCACTTGTGATACACTTATATCTTACATGATTCAAAAAAACATACCCTAGAATACTCATAACTGATATCAATTGTTACAAGTGATAATAAGTTGTCTTTCCCCAAATTGATCCCCAACCCTAAACTTTAAATTTGTTTAAGTGAGACAGAATAAATGTATAACTTTACATTGAGCTTTTTTAGTTTTTTAGTTTTTTATCTGATTTTTTATTTTTTATTTAATTTTCCAACTTTACTTTTGGGCTGGTTTATTTAATCATTCCCTTATTTAATCATTCTCTTAACCAACTGGGAATACCTTTTAAATTCTGTAGCATTTTTAAAAACTTTTAAATATATACACTATATCTCTGCCCGGCTTAGCACTTTTTCATAATTTAAATTACTGAGTGCCATTGTCTAGAAAACCCTCACCTCTCCCACTGGACACGACTTTTTACTTCAATTTCTAAATCAGCATTGCCTTTCTCCCCAAACCCGTCTTTAAATTACGACCCCATTTTTTTATCCCTTTCCAAATAATAATTTTACTCTCAATTGACCTAAATCGACCCATTCCCTATTGACAGGACATAGCATATGCTAAAAATAAATATATCACCAGAACTCCCTCCCACAACTACCTCACCACATTTTCCATCAGCTGTCATGCTCTGTTCATTTAACCCTCCCATCATGAGCTCCAACTTGATCTTTCTTTCCCACCTCCTAATTTGACCTTGATTTTAACTTAGGGCTTCTTTCAGAACCACTTCAATCCTCAATCGCTACGTTTCACTTGGAATTCTCTTCGGCCTGGAAGCTTTCTCTAAATGGCCAGATATCTTCATTTTAATTCCGTTTAAGTACGCTCTATCTACTAATTTGAACTCAATTTTCACCATTGGATCTACTTATTTTTTGAACGCCTACCCATGATGCCTCTACGAAACTTTTTCTTCTCCATTGAAACCCTCTTCCATTGGACACCTTATCGGCGGACAATTTACCATCCGGACAAACCCAATATCTTTTTACTCGAACTTTTTTTTCTCACCCATCTTTTTCTGAATATTTTTTCATATTTTTTCAAATGTTGAACTTTGGCTTTTCTATTGCCAACTTATCTATCTGTATAATTCCTCTGATGATAAGATCTCGATCTTTGAAAAGCCTTGGCTTAAGGAAAGAACAACAAACATAATTTTATTACAGAATATACCCTGTTTTGAACATTTGAAGTTTGAAATAAATTTGGACATTCGTGCATGTTTATCACTCTTCGTCCATTTAACTTTATAATTGCTCTATCTCGTATATTGAGCTTTTACCATTTCACTATAGGTTTTTTCTACTGAAAGTTTTACTTTTAGTTTCTTACTTATATATATATATATATATATATATATATATATATATATATATATATATATATATAAAAATAGTATTTATTTCCATTAGACATTTTTATTTACTATTACATTTCAGAGAATTAATATCTGGACAAAACATATGAGATGAACTGATAAATATAAACCAATGGAAGAACACGAAAACAACAATTAATTTGTTTAATGATATCGAAAACCAAAGTAAATGCTCTTTCTATAGTACGCCATGAAGTATTGTTACGCCTCCATAATCGAAGAGCTCATAAACAATGCATCGCACTCAGCTGACCGTTTCGTAGAAATGTACGATCAATGTGAAAATATAATTAATTTTTTTTTTTAATTCAGTTCTGGCCCACAAGCACATTTCATTATCAATAACAATATATATTTTTTTTCTTTTCCCTTTTCTCTGGCTCTTACTCGTTATATCTTATTAATTTAAAATCTTGTCTGCGAATAAGTAAAAGATTTGTGTTTGTAAAAATGTTCATCTTCTTGTTGACTTTTACATATCTGATATACATTGAATTCAATAAAGCCAAATTATATATATATATATATATATATATATATATATATATATATATATATATATATATATATATATATATATATATATATATTATCCTTAACCCATAGAGATTTAAAGAAAAAAATATCATCTCATCGGAGAATAAAATCGATAATTTAAATTATTCTGGTATATATATATATATATATATATATATATATATATATATATGAAAGTAAATATTGTTTATATTTTTATATCTTTAAAATATCTTTTATTCTCAAATGTTTGCATTGCAGTATATTTTACTGGCTTATACGTCGAATTTTCTCTGATGATAAAAGTATACGTTTGAAAATGCATGGATTAAGGAAAGAAAAAGGCTTATTTTATATATAATCCTTGTTTGACAATTGATAGATCAATAAACATTGTATGATATCCAATTTTTATTCTTATCACTTATCTACTTATACTATTGCTCTATATCGTATATCGATCTTTAACTATTCAAGATAGGATTTAGTTTAGAGAAATAATCTTTTCTCACTTCACACAGACACACCAAAAACGCGCGCACGCACAACCCCCCCCATATATATATATATATATATATATATATATATATATATATATATATATATATATATATATATATATATATATATCTTCTGCCGAAATAAAGAAGGTTTACGAATCGTGATAGAGACGAACTCCGAAATATTTTAACACACGCATAAACCAGCACGTCCAATCCAAAACTTTACAGAAAATGACAAGATCCTAGTGTCACCATTCCTCCTCGACCTCTGACTCTGCTATTGGGCAGCACTTGGTTGAAAATGACTTCATGTGGAAATAAAATTATATATTTATTTATGTTTGATGGGATTATGTAAAAATAAAATTATATAGTTAATAATCGCGGAACCTATATATATATATATATATATATATATATATATATATATATATATATATATATATATATATATATATATATTGCCTGGGATTAAACAATGTATAAATGTTAAGCATTATGGATTTTTCCAAAAATTGAAAAAGCGGATGGCGAGATCGAAAACGGGAACTTAAGATGTTCAGTGTTATTGGCTACCATATGAGCTAAATACAATAAGTTGGTTATCTCTTACACTAAGGCTTAATGAATGTAATATGCCGCTGTTTATTGAAATGTATCGCAGTTGTATAATAATTCCAAGTAGGATACAATATTTCTTGACGGAAAGTGAATAGAGAAGTCATAAGCAATACTTAGATGTTGTATATGAAAGGAAATCCTTCCCTCAGATCGATACTATATCATAATGATTTTAGATGGAGACATGCCTTTCAAATGAAAATATTTGATGACTGCTCGATAGGCGTCGTATCTATTTTCTTGAAATACATAATTTCCTTAATTTCAACATCCTGAAAAATATATCAAAGTTTATATATATATATATATATATATATATATATATATATATATATATATATATATATATATGTATATTTAATCTTATATTTGCATTCGATAGACCATGGTGAATTAATCCAAAACATAATCTTCATTGGTTTTAACAACTTCTTTATTTCTGTACTTCGATAAGTAAAAAAAGCACATTTTTTTACATCCCTCATTTTACGCACAGAAGTAATTTATTCAAATTTAATATTCATTTGTATCCCTTACGCGCGTTTCATGAAAAAATTCGAAGAAGTGTATCTTTTTCAATTAGTCCAATTCTGTTAATTTTCAGAGGGTTTTTGTATATGTTGTTGAGTAGGGAAAAACATGTCATAACAAAAACACCAAAATGGAAACACGGTGAAAATCCAAGTTGATTTCTGATAAAAGTGAGGTAAACTGAAGTATTTAAAGGCAAAACACTCACTTGGAAAAAAGGTGATCACTTCAGAAAAAGGTAAAAAAAGGAAAAAATTCAACCCTCAATAAGATTTTACACACCCGAGAAAACACACGAATCAAATTTCTCAAACGATGGCCCCAAATCTAATATGTTTTTTTTGTTTTTTTTCTGAAGTGATCACCTTTTTCCCAGGTGAGTGTTTTGCCTTTATATAATTCAGTTTACCGAATTCTTATCAGAATTCAACTTGTATTTTCACCGTATTTCCCGTCCGGTATTTATGACACGTGTTTTCGCTTCTCCACACTGATCTGAATTTTGCCATGAAACGCGTGTAAGGGATAGAAATGACTATTAAATTTGAATCAATTACTTTTGTAAAATGAGAGATGTACACAAACTTATCGAAGTAGAGAAATAAATACATTGTTAAAACCAATAACAATTATGTTTTTTGATTAATTCACCATGGTCAATGGAATGCAAATATAAGATATGTATATGCCCTGAATCCTGCGATACGGCTGAACTGAGCTTACAATTGGATCAATTTCAGATATTATAGGGACTTAATAAGAATATATTCTTTGTAAACACACACATACATATATATTTATACAAATAATATTATTATAAATATTATATTATAATAATATATATTATATTATTTTAAATAAATAAATAAATACGTTCCATAATAGTTGTGACTAAATGCATATATAATATATGTTAAGAGAGGAAACTCTCACCAGTTAGGAAGTGCATTTATAATTGATAGCATTTATAACAGATGTCGTTATCGCCGCCGCCGCCGCCGCCGCCGCCGCCGCCAACAACAACAACAACAACAACAACAAACTTCGACTATTTACAGCGATAAGAAATTGTACATATTTAAGCAACCTATTTTGGTTCACAGGTAACATTCTAGACTACCGATAATGTGGTCGTGAGTTCGACTCGGAAAATAGGTAGACCATGAACACATGAGTACGCAAATTTCTTTTATATATATATATATACATCCACTCTTGCATAAGTAATTGAACACTCTTGTTATATCTATTATAACACTGAAACACACCCAAACCATATATATATATATATATATATATATATATATATATATATATATATATATATATATATATATTTCAGTAATATCGAAATCATTGCCTTTTTATTTTCTGGTTTTAACCACGTCTTCCACTTTCATTTGTTAGCGTAGTGTGTGTTAAAATTGATTGTAGTAATATGAAAGGAAAAAAAATGGCGAAACCAATAATTCAATACGAACGCAAAACAAATAACTATTAAACGATTACAAAACACGATTTTTTTCGATTATTCTCGCATTTCTTTCTACGCTTTGCATTTTTGCGAAAATCGGAAAAGCCAACCGGAAGTTAATTGTCAGCCATCTTGGAAATGTCAATTCAATGGACGGCGTTTTGGAAGCGGAAATAACGATTTCCTTTTAATTCCTCTTCTATCGATAAGGAACCTCAGCATTTTATGGTGGGATATTTGAATAATTAGAAACAAAGGTTTTATTCATCTTATTGTTTTCCAGTCGTTTTTATACAAATTATTTATTTTCATATATTTATACTAGCATAAACACACATCTAAGTACTGTTTTACAAAATTTCCTGTTCTGCATATTGACTCAACTAAAAATATGTTATTATTTAAAATCAAAATTAGAAAATACTCTTCTCAGTCAATAAACATTTTATTAGAATTATCACAGATGTGTATGATGTATAGGAGTGAAATCTGTCCTTTGAGGGTTGAAGACATGCGTGGCATGTACAGAAATTAGATGAGAATGATACGATAGATGTGTAATGTGAGTCTTAAAGACTACTTAGATCTGATGACCTCAGAAGAAGAGTAATTCTTAACAGTGTAGAGAGATGTGTGCAGAATAGGAAACCTCGATGGTATAGCCACGTTGAAAAGATGTGGTTATAGATGTAAAATAGTTGAGGTAGCAGGTCCAGTTCACATGGTAAGTCCAAAGGAAAACATGTGAGGAAGTAATAAAAATGGACTTGAGAGAAAAAGAGATAAATACAGACATAGTCAGAAATAGGTTTGTTTGGAAGTCAATTTCTTAAAGCAGTCCAAGACATGCCAGCATGTAAAACGGACGTTAAAGCGATGATGATGAACTAAATAAATAAAATTTACCAATAATTCAAGTTTTTGTTAAACTATAGATTTTCTACAGAAAATACACCGTTTACTGGAAACAAAGGTGCTGTATGTGCATTTGTTAAGTTTAACGTTTTTTACTTAACATTTTTGACTATTATCATGCCGGAGAAAAGGGTATCCGTTCTCTATTATAATTAAAGTTTACTGTGATAGAATGCCCATTTAACTCTATGGATCAATAAAGTAGACGACATTTCAGGCAAATAGAAATACATTTTATTTTGGAAAAGATTGGCTATTAGCTGTTTTTAATTAAAAACAGCTAATAGTCAATCTTCACAAAAGAGCGCCACGCAATTTGGTATATTCTCCTTTGGGCCTTGAAAATGATATATTACATTGGTTCTTCCTAATGTATTTTGGGTTTGAGAAGTGTTATTTTTAACTACATGGTTCGATATTTTCATTTTTTTTTGTAATAAATGATGAATCTTATTTTATTAACTAAGTTGAGGGGGGATATGTAGCGATGTATTATATTTTTAAGAGCTTTTTCATCCAATTTAATGTTCGGATGCATTTGGTTACATTCGGATGCATTGACAATGTAGAATGTATCTCCGACAATAATAATAACACTAATTCTTACATAGGTTTCACAACCACAACACTTTCCCGAAGATTAACCTTACATCTCTCTGACACTAGCTCACTTTGCCAACACCTAAAACAACATGACTGCTCCCTTTTCAATATAGACACATACTAGTTAACAATACTAAAATAATACACCACGATACCAACACCAAAAGATTAAAAATTCTTGAAGCCCTCTACATAAAAAACATCCCACAATTATATTGTGGGCGAACAAATAAAATTAATGATTAGAAACTTAGACAATACTAATAATAATCAGCTAAATAACTCCCATTACCTAAATCGATTCTACTGTACACAAATGCATCTGTACTTTAAATTGGAGGAAACAGCTCTTAAAAATATAAAACATCGCTACATATCCCCCAACAACTCTGATAATAAAATAAGATTCATCATTTATTATAAAAAAATTGAAAACATCGAACCATGTAGTTAAAAATAACACTTCTCAGATCCAAAATATGTTAGGAAGAACTAATGTAAAATATCAATTTCAATGCCCCATGAGAGAATGTATCTCCGACAATAATAATGAAACTAATTCTTACATTGGTTTCACTACCACAACACTTTCCCGAACACTCACCTTACATCTCTCTGACACTAGCTCTATTTGCAACACCTAAAAAAAACATGACTGCTCTCTTCTCAATATAGACACATCCTAGTTAACAATACTAAAATAATACACCACGATACGAACGTCAAAAGATTAAAAATTCTTGAAGCCTTCTACATAAAAACTAAACATCCCAAAATCAATGTGAATTACAAAACTAGTCATAATATTTTAAAGTATCTAGCATAGTAATTAACGTTACCAAATTCTTAGCCATTAAGCAATTATACGTTTGAATCTTGAACGCGCTCAGAACGTCATCAAATTCTTAACCGTGAAACAATCAAACGTCCGAATCTTGCAAGCTCTTAGAAAGTGTTGTGAAGTTGTCCAACAGTAAATAATAAATAAAGGAAGTCAAGTCGAGGTTTGATTTAACAAGTGTATTAACAAAGTAAGAAAGTGACTAGCACTTGGCTAGACAGTTACAAGACTGTGCTTTGTCTTCTCTGTGTCTCTGGTGACTCGCACTATTTATAGTGACAACAGGTGTTGTTTCTCTTGTGTAAGAACGGCCGGTGTAACAGAAAGTAATCACGCTCTCATATAACATCTCAATATAATAGACGCTCATTTTAAGTTGTAAATTACTGGCCATTATAATAATAAAAAATAACTCAACAGTAAAGACATATTTTTAAAGAAACCAAAATTAACACCGCCTGAATATGATTTGACAAATCAAATCGAAAGTACTCCCAAAAAAGGAAAGAAAATGGAACAAGAAACCCATGGAACTTACATACAGCAATTTGATCGAAACATTAAATGGACCATTCGGAAAATTGAAAAAATAAAAAAAAGTCTAATCAAGCAAAAACACTCTGTGTTATTTAATAATGTTTGCCTAAATAAAAGTATGCTGCCTAAATACACGCAATATATATATATATATATATATATATATATATATATATGAAATGCTTCAAAATAGGTTTGTAATAGTTCCTATTGATAAGGCGACAAATAATATAGCTTTTATCTGTAAAAAGTATTATATACAACGCTTATTGCTAGAAGTAGGAATAATAGGTAAAGTTTCAGATACTTATAAATTAAGTAATAATAAAAGCGATAACATTATTATAAACAATACTGTTATTTGTTAAAAATTAGGATTAAAATTAGAAGAAAAATACAAAAAACTTCCATCTATGTATTGGATACCTAAAATGCATAAAACACCAGTTGGCGCCCGTTTCATTGTTGCCTCAAAAATGTGCATCACTAAACCTTTAAGTAAGGCTGTGTCTAAAATCTTTAAATTAATTATAAACCAAATAAATAATTTCCATAAAAAAGTAAATTCTATAGTAATATAAACCTATTTTGGGTGGTAAATAATTCCGATCTAGTAAAAGAAAAATTAGATCGTATTAATTCTCGTAAACAGGCTAAATCAATCTCGACATATGATTTTAGTACATTATATACAAAAATACCACATAAAGAACTTATTAAAGAATTAGGTAATACTGTAGATTTAGCTTTTGCAGGAGGAAAAGGTAAATACATACACTTTGCAAAATCTAAAGCCTTTTAGTGTAAAAATAAAAATGGTAAGACGAGTGTATCCAAAACTGGTCTGATAATGCTTATAAGTCACCTTATAAAAGAGAGTTACTTTCAAATAGGGAATAAATTATTGCTCCAAACAATAGGTATTCCAATGGGTTTGGATCCGTCTCCATTTTGGGCAAATATATATTTACATAGACTGGAATATATATATATGTCATCATTAATAAAAAATGATATATCTAGAGCGTATAGTTATCATGGATGTAGGCGATATATTGACGACCTTGTTTGCATTAATGATAGCGAAGAGTTTGCAAATACTAAACATTTAATATATCCTAAAGAGTTAAAATTAAATTGTGAACATAAGGGAACACAAGCTACTTTTCTTGATTTGGATATAAAAATTGAAGATAAAATATTTATCAATAAACTGTTTGATAAAAGAAATTCATTCCCTTTTCGTATCGTGCGAAGGCCATATAAAAATAGTACTAGCCCTGTATATATATTTTACGGGAGTATTATGTCTGAATTTCTGAGGATCGCTCGTGTTACCTTAAAATTAGTAGATTTCATGCCCCCAATTTCTGATCTAATAATAAGAATGATTAACCAAGGTGGCGATCAAAATAAAATATTTGGACAATTAAATAAAGCAATTACTCGCCATCCTGATGCTTTTAAATCTTATCAAATTAATCAAAATAAACTGATAGAACAAATCATAGGATATATAAATAGAAATCATGTAGAATATATATAAACGTATATATAACACATCTACTAATTATAATAAGAAAACAATAAAAATACAGTAGAAAGAAAGAAAGAAATGTTAAAGAAGAAGAAGAAGAAGAAAATCGACAGTTATGAACGCCGATTTTAAACACCGGGAGTTTGCAAAGAAGAAGAAGAAATAGAAAGAAAAAAAGAACAAATTAACGGTTAACTTATAGACGCAGATTTGAAACACTGAGAATAGAAAAAACTCGACAGTTGTGAACGCAGATTAGAAATACTGTAAGTGAACAAGGAATATTACTATTTATTTGAGGTTGACGACAACGAGGAGATGGACAACAAAGGAGGACGAGGGAGTGAAGGAGGAACTAAAGGTATATATATATGTATGTATATATATATATATATATATATATATATATATATATATATATATATATATATATATATATACATATTTATTTATTTATTTTGTATTTTTTGATGTATTGATGTTTTTTATATTTATAATATAAAACTAAAAATAATACATTAATCACTTAAATAATAGTGTCATGGATTCGTCCAAACACTTTAAAATGCAGCAACATTTTTGTAAGTAACGGATAAATTTGATTAGACAGACGAACAGCACAGGTAAAGACAATTTTTTTTGTGTGTCTTAAATAACTAATATAAGTTAGCAAAACATTTATATGGAACAAAACGTAGATTTAGTATAAGGAACGTTTATGTTTTGTCTTTTAAGGGAAGTGGGGTCTGATCAACTCTGCTGGGAAGCCATGAAATTAAATACTGCCTTGTTTTTAAATTCCCGAAACAGTTTTTCATGGTAAACAACTGATGATCCCTTAAAATAGTGTTAGAAATAAACTAATATAATAACTGTAAAAAATAAATTGACTTACATGAGTGATTTTCCACTGGAAGACTTGGGACTATAAGTTTTTTTTTTAATTTTTAATTTTTATTTAAAAAAAAATTTTTTTTTAATATAGTTTTAATGGTTGAGAAACTTCCGAGACTATATATATATATATATATATATATATATATATATATATATATATATATATATATATATATATATATATATATATATATATGCATGTTTGGTTAAACAGTAGCGACAGTTTCTGTTTATTTATTTTTTGATTCGTTTTTTCGATTCGTCGTACAACCGATTTGGTATTGTCGTCCATGTTGTATAAAAAATCGCCATATTTTCGCGAACGTTTTCGACCGACGTCGGTCATCTTCAGGCGGATGAGTATGCAAAATAAAAGATTGGTGAATTAATTAAGAAGACGTTTTTAAAAAAACATGCATAAGAGAAGGAATGCTGCCTAATTACAAAAGTATATATATATATATATATATATATATATATATATATATATATATATATATATATATATATATATATATAATTAAATAAACATTGATGATACAGTCGGCACTAATTAATTCGTGTTTCAACACATATGCGTCTTCTTTATAAAAGCTCTACTTGAACAATATATATATATATATATATATATATATATATATATATATATATATTCCATGAAAAATGTCAGTATACTGAAATCATATGCCCTTAATACACTAAATGTACAAAAGCAAAGAAATTCCCAAATTTTTATACTTTTATTGTCATTAAGGGTATGCGATCACAATGTCACTACTTTTGTAAAGGCTATGCCTCAATACAATGCCTTCTCATAACTGATATAGTTGGTAGTTTGACTAATCAATGTTTCTTCAAATATTCACCGGTAAATATATTTTTAAAAATTATGATGAGTGTATATTTACTCATGATACAATTCAAACTAGAACAAATCTTTTCACAGTTAATATATATACTTATATTAACTGTGAGTTAATCAACGTTGTTTTCTCTAAGGCTTTCTTATTCTTATACTATAATGTAATTTAGTTATGGGATTGAGTTATGTATAAAAATTGTTTTATTATTCTAATTCCATTATAATATAGATTATTCAGTGAAGACCGAGGTTATGCCAATAAAACAAGGGGGGTGTTGCTCATAATAAAGCAAGCGTAACTTACTAACAAATAGAGGGTGCTTTGTTACATTGGAACCCGCGCTAACTTTGACCCCGTCGTTAGGGTTAGGGTCAGTGGGGGTTTAGGGTTAGCTATAAAGTTCAGGGTCATTCGGGGTTAGAGTTAAAGTTAGGGTCAAGGTCAAAGTTAGCCCGGGTCCCAATGTAACAAAGTACCAAATAGAGACGTAAAAATAAAACAATGACAATGATATTGTATAGTTAACATCTGAGAAATTAAGTTTTTTTTTATTTCAAATATTTATTTAGTTATTTGGTCAAATTCGTCAATCAAAAATAGCGTTTGCGTATTTTAGGTGAGGTGGTCGCTAATTTCAGACTTTATAAAATGCTAAAGTGTCCGATTATAGTAGAGGATCTCTTTACATTAGCGACTAACCCGAGATGTAGGGGAGGGCGCCACTATTTTCCCAGGATTGTTTCATTGTCCTTGATCCTGACCTTATAATACTGAGAGTTTTAGGAAAGTTATTTTTAGTCTTTGCTATGACTCAACCGAGGATAGAACTCTGGTATCCCGTTCCATTAGCGGAAACGCTTACCAAATGGTCCGGTTTCAGGCTTACGATATTTATTTATCATTATTTTTTTTTAATATTTAAAATTTCTTCTTCTTCTTCTTCTTCTTCTTCTTCTTCTTCTTCCTATTATTATTATTATTATTATTATTATTATTATTATTATTATTATTATTATTATTATGATTATTATTATTATTATTATTATTATTATTATTATTATTATTATTATTATTATTATTATTATTATTTATATATTAATACGATAGAGTGTGTGTTATTTATTTATTTATTTATTTTGTGTGTCACGATCTGACACTCCTATTTAAGAAGATTTAGTATTTACTTTTGCCCCTGACAACGGAGGGGGGTACGGAGAGGGAAGGGAGAGGGCGAGTTAGAGGAAAGATAGCTTTTGCCTCGGCAACCGAGTGATATAAATAAATATATATACTTCCATCCCATTGTGTCTGTGTGTGTGTTGTTGTCTGTGTGTGCGTTGGTGTCAGTGTGTCTGTGTGTGTATAGGTTCAATACAATGGTCATTTTTAAGGTTTTTTGGAATTTTCTGGAAAACTAAGGTATATGGTAAACTGAAATTTAAATGCCATCAACTAGACCCTGGAACCCCTGTCTCTGCTAAAAATCAGCTGAATCCATCAAATAGTTGATGAGATACAGGCTGGCACATACGTATGTACGTACACACAGATAACACAAAATCATGCCTGACATTTCTGGATCTCTGGGTTGCCTTAACTAATGATGCTGAAATTCTACACACTTATAGAATCTATCAAATAAAAATTTGTGCAAAGTTTTAACTAATTTGGTTTATTGGTTTTTGAGTTACGATTGATCAAAGAAACAAGATTTCCAGCATAGGCCGTTTTTTAAAGTCAATTAAGGGATAGAGCGCGCTCGCGCGTGCCTTGATATATATATATATATATATATATATATATATATATATATATATATATATATATATATATATAGCGATGTAGATAGACAGAACAAGAATGTGTATCATACTAGGCTTGTATCTTCGTGTGTACGTTCGTTATCACATCATACGCATTAAAATTGAGAGTGATTAAAATCTAACAATTTTAAAATTTATTCTTCCAAAACTTTCTCTTATGAAAAAAAATGATGATTGACTCCATTTATATTTGTTGGCAAAGACGATATTTGCCTCATAGTACCTTAACTTTTTTAATGAGGGTCGAAACCAGATTGACTGTAGTTTTGATCCATTGTCGTTTCGTTCATTATGTAGATGTGAGTTCACCCTAGTTACAAAATACAAACACGTATACTTATTATCGTTTCGGTTTTAATAATTGCATTTGTTTATTAATAATCATAAACCGCGATAACAGGATGGAGTTTACCAGTCTTTGATGTTTGCGTGCGTGTGTTTGTGTTATGTGTTACAAGCGAACTCTGGTTGTTGTGTCCATGGCTGCGTAAATCTGTCGATCTTCGCCCTGTCTTCTTTCCTACTTCTCTCTCTCTCCATATATATATATATATATATATATATATATATATATATATATATATATATATATATATATATGATGGACTCTCCCGTCGATTTCGACGTATGAGTGCCCGCCTGCGGCTGCCCGCGCGTGAATTTGTAATTGCAAGGGTTGCGCAATCTCTAACAACCGTTCTCCTGAGACGGCATTGCTTGATTCCAATGGCAAGTAGTAATACAAGACGACTGGAAACAATGCCGAGATAAGCAGGGAGCACATACAGAACCTGGTATTCCCAAATGGTTACCCATTTAGTACTGGCCAGGCTCGTCGCCGATTAACTTCGGTAATCTAACAGGAACCGGTGTGTCAACGTTATTGTGCCGTATATATATATTATATATATATATATATATATATATATATATATATATATATATATATATATATATATATATATATAGTGTGTGCGTTAGAGTTAAATAAATTCGAGAAGGAAATCCGAGTATGAGAGCTCAGTGTAATAAACAGAGCAAGAATAAAATAAAGTAAAGTAACACGGAATCACATACTACCATATGCAATAATTTATTTCGACCCTACGGCCTTATTAAAGCATCCAAGCGAGGCAATTACGTTTTTGTAATATATGAGAGGAAAGACTAATATATCTATATGTTTTCTTAACTTACTATCTAGCTCTACTCACATATTGAGCACTGTTGAAGTAAATACTGAAAATCGACACAAAAGATTATATCCTATTATAACATTTTATGTGGATACATAAAATAATAATAATAATAATAATAATAATAATATATATATATATATATATATATATAATAATATATATATGACTTTACAGATTGCCTGTACTACCTCTGTCTGCGAACCGCTTGGCGGCGCTTATGTGTCAGCTCTTCACACTTTTGTGTCAGGGAAAGAAGTCGCTAGTCAGTAGACATGTTTTTACTCAACGTCCGAATAAAGAGGGTTTGAGGATGCTGGCCTTGGTAAGTCATCGACATGTCGAGAGACTGTCATTCCTGAGCCGAACTGTGATAGATGAGTCTGCGTTGGTCCTTGAGGTTAAGACGGCTTTTCCGAACCTTATACCCGACCATTTAGTTGAAGACCGATGTAAACTAAGGGGGAAATCTTAGTTCTTCAACGAATGCCGAGTTGAGCTCAGATCACTGCCAGGATCCAGTGATCTTGCACGGTCTAGAAATACGCTATATCTGTTGCTAGTGGCGGGGACCGCTTCAGATCCGCTTGGGGAGCGGCTGGGATGGTCAGAAGGGGATATCCACTCTCAGTGGAGTTGGGCGCCAGGCCGGAGTCATCTCGATAACTTTGAGTTTTCTCTGACATGGTCCGCCGTGCGCTTCCCCTCAATTACAAACTCTTCAAAGCTAAAACCAGCCTAAGCTCTTGTTTTTTTTTTATTTCGGCTTACCTCGTTGAGATGGGTGTACCCGGGTTTCGTCTTGCTGACTGGGGTATCTTGTGTTACGTCGTTGTGGTTAATGCTCGCGCTGTTAAACTTTGCGTTGATAGAAAACCCAAGCGGATGCTGTTGTGTTTGCTTAACAGTTTTATTTTAACAGAAAAACTAAACGCGTGTGTAGTCAGTAGTAGAGAGAGTGTGTGTGTGAGATATATATATATATATAGAGAGAGACAGAGACAGTGAGACAGAGAGACAAAGACAGAGACAGAGACAGAGACAGAGACAGAGACAGAGACAGAGACAGAGACAGAGACAGAGACAGAACAAAAGAATTAATGGGAGAGATTTACTTGTGTTATTTTGGGCCGCTGCGCCCACCGGCCTGCATTGCTGGCAGTAGCGGTCGTTTCTTACATCTGTGTCGGCTGAGAGTCTGGAACGAAAGAGATCGAGTTGGCCCCTAAAAGAGGTGATGTAACTCCCGTCCTCCGTTTTCTGTCCCCTCCACCTTTTTAGTCGTATCATCGATCTGGCACCTTTAATAATCTAACACTTGTTGTTTGCGCTGCATGGATGTTGATGAAGAAACGTCAGAGCACGCCATTTTCAATTGTAGCAAGCTGCATGAGTTTGAAAGTATGTCAACGACGTGCCGGCTTGCATCGTTCCGGAACAGTTGGTACTCCTAGATGTAACATCTGTAATGTGATGCCTTCGTGGCTCTGGGAGAAACGAATGGAGTTTCTCATGATCCTAGCCATAAGTAGACTTGTAGTGTGGACCTCACGCTTAGACAGAGGAACGGGGGTGAGTTACCTTCTGATTACGATCTAGTTTCTCACTTTAAACATCAGCTTAAAGCAATTCTTCCCCATTTATCAGAAACATCGCTCATTGAACGCGAGGACTAAAGGACTAAATAAGGGAAGTCAGAGTTACGAGGCAGCCGAAAGTAAAGGTTCACTTTCTACTTTCTCTCTTTCTCTCTCTCTCTCTCTCTCTTTCTCTGTGTATATATATATATATATATATATATATATATTTTTTTTTTTTCTTTGTAAGATAGTGGGAAAAACCCAGCAGATTTCTTTCTTTCTTACTGTGATTTCTTTTTTTTTTACTTTTGATGTTTATCATATTTTCTTTTAATAGTTTCATCTCTTTATGAAACTGTGTGTTATTTGCATATAGTTTAATGTAAGCTCCATGAAACTGACGTAAGATATTCTAGCGCCAAATTCATGCCATTTGATTTCATAAAGCTCTTATATTAAACTCTATTAGCCAACTCACCGATCCATCAAATTCCCTAAGCACTTCCATCCATGAAAATACCCTGTCAGATTCGTTGCCTCATTTGCAGGAATTGAAAGCCTTTAAACTGGCGTAAACTGTATATGTATATTAACACTTGTGAGTACTATACGCTACATTTTTTTCTTTAATGAATTTTTGTTGCGTTGCTATTCTTTTAACTTTCTTCGTCGATTTACTCCAGACAAGGCTTACTACGTAAAATCTTATTCAAACAAACTCCTTTTAGAAAATAACTGTTTCAGTTGTTTTTTGTATCTCTATTTTGTATCTCTATTTTGTATCTCTATTTTGTATCTCTATTTTGTATCACTATTTTGTATCTCTTTTTTGTATCTCTATTTTGTATCTCTATTTTGTATCACTATTTTGTATCTCTATTTTGTATCTCTATTTTGTATCTCTATTTTGTATCTCTATTTTGTATCTCTTTTTTGTATCTCTTTTTTGTATCTCTATTTTGTATCTCTATTTTGTATCACTATTTTGTATCTCTATTTTGTATCTCTTTTTTGTATCTCTATTTTGTATCTCTATTTTGTATCACTATTTTGTATCTCTATTTTGTATCTCTTTTTTGTATCTCTATTTTGTATCTCTATTTTGTATCTCTATTTTGTATCTCTATTTTGTATCACTATTTTGTATCTCTTTTTTGTATCTCTATTTTGTATCTCTATTTTGTATCTCTATTTTGTATCACTATTTTGTATCTCTTTTTTGTATCTCTATTTTGTATCTCTATTTTGTATCACTATTTTGTATCTCTATTTTGTATCTCTTTTTTGTATCTCTATTTTGTATCTCTATTTTGTATCTCTATTTTGTATCTCTTTTTTGTATCTCTATTTTGTATCTCTATTTAGTATCTCTATTTTGTATCTCTATTTTTTATCTCTATTTTGTATCTCTTTTTTGTATCTCTATTTAGTATCTCTATTTTGTATCGCTTTTTTGTATCTCTATTTTGTATCTCTATTTTGTATCTCTATGCAAAATGTAGTTTTTCCCAAACAAGAACGCAATCATCCAAGAAGTCACCGTTGTTTTAATAAAATATATCAAAAATATACAAAAATTGATTTTCTAAATTGATATACAAAATCTATATCTATACTATAGATGTGCTGCCTGCCTGGGAGGATGGAATCGAAAACAAGAGCTCATACCAAGATCAAACACAACTTCTTATATAAATAGAGATTTTGTCCGTCTGTCCATCAGTCACAATTTTTCCGTCGGTCACAATTTTTTTAAAGGTAATAAATACATTTCAGAATATCAGAGATCTAGTTTTAGAAATGGAAAATATTGCATCAATAGTAAATAATAAATCCCCAACGAATAAAGCGAGCGTGCAAAAATTTTATTTTAAAATTATTATTAAGAAAGAATAACATTTAATTTTAACGGGACGTTAAAATTAAATTTTTAGTCCAATGAAAACGTGCGAAACTCTGGAACCGCTGAGTCTACGTGGATCGATTTGTAATTAATTGAAGTCGTTGAATGACATTAGCACAGAATATTTCTATTTCTTAGAGATATATAATATGTACACAACTATGTAAAATGTAGTTTTTCACAAACAAGAACGCAATCATTCAAACAAAAAATAAACATGTCTCAGTCTAGACACATTTCTCATCAGAATTTCCCATTCACTGTCTTCAGTAACGCAAAGAAGTCACAGTTGTTTTTTTGTAACAATAATACCCATTACTTTTTCCGACTTCAACACAATACACATTCATTTGTTTATTTTCTTCGTCGATTTTCTTCGGACAAGTTACTATTTAAAATGTAGTTACAAACAAACCCATTTTTCCGACTTTCAAAGAAGACATTTACCAAAACACAAATAGTTAAACATTGCCTCTGTCTAGAAGGACTTTTTTTTCTCAAGATTAATTTTTCTGCAGATTTCTCCTTCATTGTCTTCAGTAAAACAAATAATTCACAGTTGCTTTTTTAACAATAATACCCAAAATTTAAAATATTTTCTGACTTTAAAACAAAACCATTTTCAGCCAAACAAAATTTTACTTTTTTTCTAGACTATATGAAAGTGTGTTGTTTAACACACTTTCATCCAAACAAAATAAACATTACTCAGTCTAGAAGTATTTCTTCTCAGGATTTTTCCTTCACTGTCTGCAGAAACGAAAATAATTTACAGTTGTTTTTTTAAACACACGAATTGGAACATTGTGGAAAACTGAAATATGGAAAACCATTTTATGAATGTAAAATGTTTCCCATTTCGAGGCCATTCTAACTTTTCAAGGTAGATAACCAAGGTTTTTTACCACCAACCCTAAGTCCGAGTGTCAATTTCACAAAACTACATGGAATCGCCTTAAAGGTTAGCCCCCATCAAAAGAAATTAAACACAGCAGATTAAGCACCACAAAACAAATAAAACAAAACGCTAAATCATTTTAGATTTATATACGAAACTGATCCCCAGTATTTTTCTTCTTTCAATCAAGTTTTTTCAAGGTATTCACACGTAATCGCCTTAAACAGGAGACTCTTTTTTGTGTGAGGTGAGGATGGGTGGGGATTTGTGAGTTAGTGGAGGATGTTAATCTACAATTATACCAGAATATAAATTTGTTTTTTTCGCAATGTGGACAAATCAGTATTACTAAACTATTGATTTCATTTATCAATGATAATAGTGAAAAGAGTCTTGTAAGCATTCACTTAAATTACTTGCAGTGAAATGGTTTCTTTTCTGATCTTTTTTTTTATACTTTACTATTGATTTTTCTTTAATTAAAATAAGTACTTTATATTTCCACAGGAAACGGCGGGACACGCGTTCTACTAGTCATTAATATTTTAATCCACTTTAAAATACATATTTTCGATGCTGGCTGGCGTTGCCATGCGTGCGTTCTCTGTTACCCACCTAGGAATGAGTATAATTCTGTGAGCTGAAACAAAAGCCATCTGCAATGCTCTCTTACTAATTATATTAAGAAAGGATGGCAGATTATTTGAATTAATCTGAACAACACGTTCTTAGAAAATAAAGGATTTATTCTGTCAGACAATTGTCTCGGAGGTGAAAGGTGAAAATGTATAGAAAGAGAGAGAGAGTTAATTTTGTTTTAAGCACATTGCTGAATTATCGGTTTGTCAGACGATTTTTAGTACGTCTTGTCTCAACTGAGGATTGTATGAAGACTCATTATTTTCACACAGAATCTTGTCAGACTGAGAATAATATTCTCGATTTTTGCATTCGTTATTTCAACCTCCCAACCAAAAGACCTTATTTGCTGCATATGTAAATTAACTTTATGATCACCTTCCTTATGAAGTAAGTAAATGACAAAATGGTGGTGGTAAAGTAATGCTATAGTGCTTCAACACGCTTGCGATGGAATCGGAAATGAATCGGCGCTTGCTTGCCCTTCCTCCTCTCTACACGAAGAGATCTTACAAAAACGATTATTAACCCTGATCATCCCTAACAGTAATTATATGCGGCATAATCACATTGATACACCGGTTCTCGTTAGATAACCGAAGTTAAACGACGTTGAACTTGGTTTCTATTTACATGCTTCCCCACGAGGGCAGAGTTAGACGCAAAGTCGGGTTTTAATGAGGGGAAAATCCAGCTTCCCAAAAAGGGGCACTCTGGATTGGGGGAAAAATAAAGATGGCCGCAGACTAGAATGGTTCCTGATTTATTGACCGAGGACAGATGCGATGAATTGTAGTATCGTAACAGATACTACACTTTGTATTATTTGTTTCGTATAAAGTACAAAAATACAATATAAAAATTAGGCACAAGAGCATCAAAAGTGTGGGGATAATGCGGGTCGTTGGTTATCCTCGGCCTATTCTACTTTGTCTATCCTACTCTTAACTAAAATCATTGCAGACGCCGCAATACCACCTTTACGCTAGGGGGGGGGCCTACTTAAAATATCCTCAATGTGCAGAAAAATGAAATGTTATTCATACTAATACACTTTGATCTCAGCTAAAAAGCTTGGTATGTGTCAGATGCATAACCATTTGGGAATACCAGACATTGTATGTTGGAGGGCGACCACATCCCTTGCGTGAAACCGTATTGTGGACTGACAATAGAGGTTATCATCTATATCATGTCTACTATTCTCAATGCGAGAAACATTAAGCGGGTGTGCACAACGTACCCTTATTATACGAGAGATCCTTAGTTATTTTAAATATTAGTCGAGTAGAGCCGCTAGTATATACATTTGTTAGTTGAAAATATCAGGAAATGAAAGTTCAGTCGGGGTCAACTTGCGTAACTCGAGGTTAGAATTACTGGGATAGTGAAAAATGATAGAAACATATGTAACGTAACATGGCCCAAAGAGAGATGGAGATAGAGAGAGAAAGAGAGAGAGAGAGAGAGAGAGAGAGAGAGGGAGAGAGGGAGAGAGGGAGAGAGGGAGAACTACAGCGTGAACACGTTATTTTAAAATGCTCTAATAATATATGATAAAATAACGATTATCGATCTCCCTCCCTTTCTTTCCCCCACCCCACTGGTCAGTGATTTAGAACGAAGATCAAGTCGAATAAATCTCCCCTATCTTCCAACAAGTTTTGTCTTGAATTTTTCCTATTTGAAGTATGAAAGAACTTATTTGCAGGCGGCATTCCATTAGTATGGAAGGACAACATGAAGGGCGCGTACAAAAACCATCAGCTTACGAGGTTTGATTATGAACTTTCATTCATGTATGGTACAAGGGTCAAGCGCAATAGTTAGTGCAATACGAAATGGAGTGCTTGGGAATTATTTATTTACTAAGAAAAACAGACTGAAACAAGGTTAGTAAGACGAAAGAAGCAATTCAAATTTTCAGATTTTTTAAATATAAAAATAACAAAATGGTTTATTCAATCAGAAAGAAAAAAAGAAATGAAAATGGGAGATAGAAAAGAGAAAAAAGAAATTAGAATGAGAGAGAGAGAGAGAGAGAGAGAGAGAGAGAAAGAGAAAGAAGATACGTAGATGTTTTATTCATTAATGGGTAAAAGCCAATGGAAAATAAGGGAATGAGATGGATAAATTGTCAGTTGAATGATGAAGAATATTATGAGAGAATTGAAAATGTGAATGGAATAAAAACAAAATTGCTTACTTATGAGGACGGTTTATGACAATTATTTGTTGACACTGATGAATATGAAGACGATCATGTTGTAGCTAGCAAGGAAGCAACCCACAGTACCGTTTTCCAGAGATGGCAAGTTCTTAGAAATAAACTCTATAGATGAATTGAAACACATAAAGGAACAAAATATTAGAGAAAAGGAAGCAGTAGAGCAACAATTTGAAAATTTCAGGGAATGAAAATAAAAGAAAAAAAGAATAAGAAAAAGAATAAAATGATTTGAATAAAAAATAATGACTAATTCGATTATAATGAGAAAAAGAAAAAGAATAAATTGATTTGAATAAAAAGTAATGATTTATTCGATATAATGAAAACAATAAAAAAGAAAGAAAAACATAAAATGATTTTAATGAAAAGTAATGACTTATTCGATAACAATTATGATAAAAAATAAAGAAAAAAGAAAAAAAATGATTTGAATGAAAAAGTAATAACTTATTCGATAATAATGAGAAAAAAAAGAACGAACAATTTTCAACAAGAAAACGGAATGAAAAATAATTTTGAGGAAATAACGAAAGAATATTATTCTATTTTTGGAAACGAGAAAAAATGAAGGCAAAAACTAAATAAAAATCAAACAAACAAAAAAGGGAGAAAAAGAGAAACGAAAAGATTAAAGAAAGAAAGAATGTTATTCATTTTCAGAAACAAGAATAAAAAGTTTTCAAAATTCAACTTCCGTTTTGTTGATACGAAATGAACATAGGCAGCAACGGACTAATTAACCCCCATTAGACGGCATCAAATAAGGCAGCAAGTTCTAGAACACCCACACGCGAATCTATGTACGATATATCATCCACGAATGATTACGTTCATGGCGGGCCAATTGTGCATAAATACACACACGAGTATATATAACTATTCTCATACTAATTACCGAATTAATCAACGTTTGTTCCCCTAAGTCTTTTTTCCTATATGTTTTAATCACACAAAATACATGTTAAACTATTTCTCGCTTTTGGGATTGAGTTATGTTTGAACAATGTTTCAATTGTTCTAATTAACCGCAATTTGTAATTTACTCACCAAGTCACGAAGTTACTAAGTTTCTTCCTATTATTCTCACCCTTTATCACTCTATGTTATGTAACACCTCGCTCAAATTTTAGACAGTTTCTATCACCCTCGCTTCCGTCTCTCTCTCTTTCTTTCTTTCTTTCTTTCTCTCTGTTTATTTAATCAAAGTTAATAAAACTAAGGTAAAACGGAACAACGTCCGAGAATTATCACTTCCGGCTAAGAATGTGTTCAGCAGAAAGCGGTGAAGTGCGAGAAACAGTTCCCGCTAGATTATGTTCTCGCAAGGGGCTTTGTTAACTATACTTATTTTTGGACAACATCACATTTTCTTTTGTTTATTAAATTGTGAGGTGAAAGTACAGAATAGTTAACAATGCCCCTCTGCCTATGTTAAAAATAGATTTTTAAATAATAACGTTATCATTTAAAAAGCCATTCTTAACATGGGGGGGGGGATTTGTTAAAATATTTCCTTTGAGTATTTGTAAAAAAGAAAATATTCCAATTAAAATAAATAAATTTGTATTAAAAATAAAACTCAAAATTTCCGATGAAAGAAATCACTTTTCACAATTTCGTATGTGTCGACCTAGATTTTCGTAGGAGACTGATTTTCGCACCTCACCGATTTCTGCTGAACACATTCTTAGCCGGAAGTGACAATTCTTGGGCGTTATGCTGTTATGCCAAACCTAACTATAAAACAGAAGATTAGAATATTTTATTATCAGCAATATTGAATATCACCGCTAGTATTAATACAGCACCATAGTTGAAGAGAAAAAGAGGGATACAAGATAGAACAGGGAGACAGATTTTGGTTTTTCTTTTGATTTTTAAACATTTATCTGACTTTGCAAACATATATTTTCTTGATTCCGACAATCTAACACGAATTCAATGGATAGCCCAACGGGTCATATTTTCTCATCTAGTTAAATTTTTGTGAAAATAATAATTGGATGTGTCATATTTATATTAATTTAAAAAAATGTTTTTACTTTATTTCTTTTTTCTGAAAGTTCAAATTGTTTCTTTCTTTCTGTCTTTTTCTTGTTTTCTATTTCTCTCCTTAGTCTCTTCATTTCTTCGTTCTTTTCCTTCTTTCTTTCTTTCTTTCTTTCTTTCTTATTACCTAGTAATTCTTATATACATTTTAGTAGCTTTTTATTATTTTTTTCTTTGCTTCTTTCTTTCTCGCAATATTCGACTTGATATTTTCTCTCGTTTTTTCTTTCTTTTCTTGTCTTTTATTTTTCCGTCATTTATTTCTTTTCTTACTTCCTTTTTCTTCTTTTAATCTTCTTTCTTTCTTATTCAATAAGTCATTCAGATTTGCATTTTCGTAGCGTTGTATTCTTCTTTCCGTCTTTCCCCGTAAGCTTTACTCGCTATCTTTCCTTATTTTTTCTTTATAATTGAATGAGTTTATATTATCAATTTTAATAATGTTATATTCTTTCTTTCCTTTATCTACTTTTCTTTCTTTCTTTCTTTCTCCGAAACTCTGAATTACCTACCTCTTGTTTCCGTTTGTATTCCCCTTCTTTTTCTTCTTTCATTCCTAACTCTTTCGATCACTTGCAAATCATTTTGTCTCCGTTAGGTTTTCGTTAAAGAAAGCCATTGACTTTCTCTGGAATTTGAGTGACAATGAACCTCTTCAAGATTCCAGTATTCTCCATGACCTTCCAGAGAAGCTACTCTCCCTCTTCTCTCTTTCTATTCTCCCATAATCTTCATGATGATTTTCTGTGGCACCAACAACTGTTGATACAACCGCGTTTTTTTGGCAGTTTCACTTCCTTCGTATCCATGTAATCTTTCTGTATTTATGTTATGATTACACAGCCTTAGTCTATTTCAATTTACACAGGTTGTTATCACTTGGCAGTGTAGATTGGCTACCGTACTCTAATAATTTTCTTGATATATCAGTTGTTTTCTCAATCAGTGCCCCTGTATGTTGTGAACTATTCTTTTTCTGCTTCACCCTGTGATCTGATGGGGCGTCGAAACGTATTTGTGAAGGTTATTTCTTTCTTGTTGACTATTATTACGTTTAGACTGCTTGCTTGGATACATTTATCCATGTGTCAGAGGATGCTTTTGATATATAAATATTGGCTCCAATTTGTACATGTATTATTGGTCTGAATATTTAAAGTACAGTCATTTGTACAGTTCCCAGTGGACTACCCTCCTAACCCAGTCATGTCTGTTTTATATTGGTTTTAGACTAGTTTGTTCCATTCACTCATGGTATGCTTTACTGTTTTGTCTCTTTGTTCACAGAATCTACATTTACTGTTTTGTGCTGTTACTTGTTTTTATGTAGTTTCTTCTTATTTTTATTTTTCATTTTCTTCTTTTTCTTCTTCTTTCTTCTTTTTCTTCTTCTTATAATTATTATTTTTTATTCACTAGGAATTATTACACGAGTCATCACCAGCAATAAAAAACAGGTGATATAATTGATAGATAACAGAACAAACCCACTTTGTCACCCTCAAAGACCATAAAGCCGACTTTAATAACAGGCCATTCTGCAGATAACTTAACCAAGTTAAAAGTGAAATCAGTGTTTCCATAAAAAATACCAACTTAAGTTGAATTTTATACACTTACACATTGGTCGCCTTTCACTTCATAGATAAAATTTTTATTTCTTCGATTTTATTTTCTATCTTTTTAAGCTCAATATGTTTTTCAAACTTAATGGAGACAAAGCAGACGAGTTATCTCCCTTACACCTATAAATGGTTTTAAGCAATAAAAGGCATATTTTGTTTGCATGCAACGGCATAGATGACAGTTTTTTCACGGTTTATCGTAGGCTTTAGCTATTGTCACCCATTATTGATTTCCGATACTAGTGTCGCCATTGATCTTTTGGGTTTTCGTGCTTTTCAGTGGGGTTTTTCGGCCTCGGAACCGGAAAAGTAGTGGTCGCAGGTCATCGTAATCTCGACTTAAATTCATAGATAATTTTTTTTCGACTTACCTATGCTGCAAATACCCGTAAAATATACTAATAAACCCCAAACTAGAAAAAATAGGGCAGAGTATTAAATACCGTTACAACCTTACACAACGCATGAGTCGCCATTTTCCAACGCAACAGACCATAACGGAGGCTGAGAAGAGTCCATAAAAGGCGGTCACGTGTTGTTCCTCTTTGTTCGATTTGAAACCGACGGTACCGATGTTGTTCTAACCTTTTGTAATACATATATAAATAAATATTACGCTCTTATTTTTGTTTATCTTAATAATCAAGTACTCTGCCTGGGTTCTATCTCATTAACCTTACATATATATATTTTCCATGAATTTTCTGCATGATATTGCATCTTTACAAATGTTTTTTTCTAATGTGGTTTCTGAAGAGCAGCGTATAGTTGCGTTTAATCGTAGCATATTGCACGGTGCGAAACAATTGTAAAACCATCGTCAATTCTGCCATTGCAAAAATAAATAATATGAGTAAACTGAATTTTGGTCATTGGAATTTAAATAATCATTATATATATATAACTCCGTGTGTGTACATATATAGGTGTGTGCATGTAAGTGCAGTTGTGTATGTATGTGCATACATTACACATGTGTGCACATGTACATAGTTTTCGCTGACTGGCTAGTATTTGGTGTCAGATTAGTTTAATTAAACTAGACTTTATTAAAGTTATCAAAATAAATTAAAATATATTATCTTAATTCAAAATTAATTAAAATCATGTGAGGTTAATGTAACCAAACTTTATCCAAATTAATAAAATAGATTATATAAATTAAAATTAGTTAAAAGCAGTTGAGATACAATAATGTAACATATTTATTTGTTCGAGGTCACTGTGTGTTAGCTATTCTGTAAACTCGGTCGAGTATTACCCCTTTAGCCGTTTTTTATAACAGCATCACATTTCCTAAAAACATCACATAAACAAATCACGTGTCAACAGCACACATGTGCGCGGACGTAACCAGAACAAAAAGCTCTGCACTAAATTGTGACATAAGTAAATTAAAGTAAGATTAAAATAATAAATAATAAATGTCTTCAAAAAGTCCGAATAGTGAAAAGTTCCGGTTTGTAAAAGTTTTCACTATTCAGATTTTTTGGAGACATTCTGCTATTCACCCTACGTTTATAATCTCCTGGGTGCGCTTATTTGGATATGTTACATTTTTTCGCCGACGTTGATTCTCTTTGCCTAAAATAATAAAGTAATATCATTTACTGATTTATCCCTATGATGATAAAAAAACATACATTTTTGAAAATCTATGGATTAAGGGGAAAAAAAGTTTCATATACTCCTTGTTTGACAATTTGATAGTTTAATATCCAATTTTCATTGTCATCACCTATTCCCTTATATTATTGCCCTATCTTATATATATATATATATATATATATATATATATATATATATATATATATATATATATATATTTCTCCTCCCACACACCCCTTACCCGTTCCTCCCCTGCCTACTGGTCGCATATTATATTCTTGTTTTCACTGTTTTTGCTTTTCTTCATTTATAGCCGGCTTTCTCAACTGGGCATGCTTTAAATATTCTCGCTGCCTCTTTTTCCCACTTTAAAACACTTTCCTTTGTCATCTCTGCCCGGGAAGTATCTTTAATGGCGAATATTTTCCACCTTAATCTTCTCTGAGCCTGCCTGCATCATCGAACGTACCTCTTATTGGACTTTTTACCCTTTTTGGATTTTCTATTTTCGCCGTACCTGAAGTTGTGGCTTCTCGGAATTTAACTTTGAAACCTCTCTCATTACTTCTCGTGCCTCTAACGACCTACCTATCTACATCTTATTCTCTCCGCTGGACTCTTCGACACCGGACTTTTTAGCAATCGGACATTTGCTTGCACCCTGGCACAGTTTTGCCCTGCGTTTCTTTCCCTACAACTTTTATTTCATTTTTTCAAATTTTAAATCTTGGCCATTGCCAACTTATCTATCCCAGCGACTTCCTCTGATGATAAGATTTTGATCTTTGAAAAGCCTGGCTTAAGGAAAATTTAACTTGAATAAATTGCCTTTTTGCGGAATATACCTTGCTTTGAACTTTTGAATTGAATTTTGATTTGGCTTTTGCTTTCTCTAATTCCTTTCCATTCTTCTTCATTATATATATATATATATATATATATATATATATATATATATATATATATATATATATATATATATATATATATATAGGCAGCAAGTTATTACTTCAACAGGCTTTGTTGAACAATACGGAAATTTCGCGTTTGCATAACTTCTTTTTAAGGTTTTCGTGGCGTCGAGCAATCTTTCGGTTTTGAGGCGGCAGTCGATATAGTATTTCGCCGATTGTGCGTAATTCGGCCATTTTTCTAGCTTTCGACCTTCTTGGTCGTATTCAGGAGTAGTTTTTAAAAATTATAAATCGTGAAGGGTAAATGAAGGAAAAGAGAGGGTGTGTTAGGGTTAGGGTTGATTATTATTTTATGTTAATTTTTGTCTTGTTATATTATATTATATTTTATTTATTTGTTCGTTTGCTTATTCGGTTTTATTATTTATTTATTTATATATTTGTATTTATTTCGTTTTTTTATTACTTTATTTTCATTTAATTATGATATACATTTAGTATGTTGGTACCAGTGTTGAAAGCTATTTTGTTAATATAACCAAACAACCCAATATTAACAAAATAGCTTTCAACACCGGTACCAACATACTAAATGTATTTCATAATTAAATGACAGTACAGTAATACCAACTGAGTGAGTTAACTGACTATTAAAAAAAACATCTCTAACTTAACACATGATCCCGCTTGAGGTATCAGATGTGTATTAATAAGCCCCATCTAATAGGTAATTATCGCACAGTTATGATAGGATGTTTTTGATTGTTTCAGATAAGTGTGACACTCGGTGAATACTTTGAACTTATTAAAGAGTGTTGTATCATTATTAGCCTTTTCAAAGATGGATGTTCTAGCGTGCCCCCTATATATATATATATATATATATATATATATATATATATATATATATATATATCTATACAATTAAAAAAAGGAAAATGAAATAATTTTTATTTCTCTTCTTTCATTTATCTATGTAATTGCTCTATCCCGTATATTGAGATTTAAACACTTCACGATAGGTTCAAATTTAAAACGTATAATTCTACTTTAAGTTTCATACATTTATATATATATATATATATATATATATATATATATATATATATATATATATAATGTATATTTTATATAATTATTTTATGGGTGATTGCAGCTTTCGTTGTTTTTTTGCTCACTACTACTTCGATTGTCTCATTTCCTAAGTGATTAAGATGCAGAGAATTGCATTATTAGTCGCCTTTAACTTTATAGGACGTATTTTTCGTTAATATATATATATATATATATATATATATATTATACATACATAAAAATAATCCATGGACACGTGTTTCTGGCTAGCAGCCGTCATCAGCATGGAGTAGTGAGCAAAAAAAAATAGGTTATATTAATTAGAGCTTTCATATATTAATAGGGTACAATTCGAAGTATTCAAAACATATTAATTTGATTTTCAAATATTCAAATCGAGTTCCGGAAATAAATATGGTAACACGTTCTCTATATGTACACATGTTTCGCAGATTATAGCTTTATTAAAATTACATTTTTGTAAAATATCCAACAGATAACGAATTCTACTTTTCAGCATATTACAATGTTATCAAAGTTCAGAGTATACCATCGGAACACATACATATTCCAGACATTAATTCTCATTTTTAGGCGATTAGGTGATTTTAGAATCAGAATCGGTAATTGTATTGGACTCGGGAAAAATATTTGAATCGTCCCATCACTACAATTTATGACAAATTTCTACATATAGTATTTAAGAATTGTCGAATTTAACTTTATTATTATTTATAGAGTCTCTTTTTATGTTATTTATTACAAAATTCTACATAGGGTAGCTAATAGCAGTTTAATTGAAGTTTATTGTTATTTATATTACGCTAGGTTTTATAAATGTAAAAATTAATGCTTTAAGTAACTCTATATGGATCATACTTGACCACTTTTCTTATGCATACAGTTAGAGAGGATTTCATTTTGTTTTATTTAAAATGCTATATTTGTAGTTAATAATAGGTAGTAATTCTTCCAGGCAAAGTCGACAAAATCTATTTTTCAGCCTGTATGCCATAACTTTTTTTTTTCATTATAACCCATTTAATCTTATATGACATTTTTTTACTTTTTAATTCTTATATGTGTTTAGATAATGATGAAAGTTTAGAGAGAATTGAATTATTGAAAGTGCATTTATGTTTCGATATCCTTAATTTAGCTAAGTCTGCTGTGAGTCCAATGCAAGTGAACTTATTATTCATGTTAATGCTATTATAGTTATCCTGACACTTTTGATTATCCCTGTTAGTGGATATGTGATCGTTATTGTTATCATTAATGTAAAGTTATTGTTTTTACTACCTATCACTTGATTCTACCATGCATTTATATATCACATTTGCCAGTGGGCAGTTCTCCTTTGTTATGCAGTTTCATTTGGTATTGGATGTGGTTAGGGTATTGATCTTTTACGATTTAGTGATATTATAATAATTTGAACTTGCTATGTTCAAGATTTGGTACAGCTGAGTACGATAATCTAATTGCATTTTATTAAAACAATATATTTATGTGGGGATTTAAAACTTATTTTCAATGATTTTGTAGAAAAATCTAGGATTTTCGCATGTACACTTTGTAAAAAGGGCGGATTGAACTAAATTATCTATCGTATTCATTTTTGTTCCGTCCACTCTCAATAAAAGTTTGTTCATTGTAATTTATTGCCACATTTCTATGTTGGTTTGTATTAGACTATACTGCTTATTGTGTCTGTTTATTAATTTTGTTTAGATTTATGTGGTTCTTATTACTATTACGTGTTATTCGTTTTGGTTTATCTATCACTACCATGTTATGGGTTATTATATTAGGTTTCCTTCTATTATTATTATTATTATTATTATTATTATTATTATTATTATTATTATTATTATGTACTCACTATGCGTTCTCACACAGGTCATCAGTGATTGCTCACCGACAACCGGTGGTATTCCCTGGAGTCTGAGTGACAACAGGTCTCCCCAGATTTCCAGTATTCTCCACCTTTTTTCGATAGCCACCGCAAATAAACTTGCAGTATCACAACAGCCGTTTACCATTAATTTCTCGCTGGTAAGGACCATTGGTCTTCTCTTGGATTTGGGTGGCAATAAGCCTCCCCAAGGTTCCAGCAGTCTCTGCACTTCTAGTGGAGGTCTGGTTTGTGCTGTCCCTCCTCGGTCTTCTCATCCTCCTTGACCCTATGCAAATATTTTGTGTGGTATCAGCCTAGGCTAGTACCATTTTCTTTTTTTTGGGGGGGGGGTAGGGGGCGGGGAGCTGATGATGTTTCTTGCTATTTCGGTTCATTTTTGTGTCGTGTCAGTTGAGGCATGTGTAATTTATTAGGGGGAGCTTATAAAGTGATGTTTCTTGCATTTTCTGTTCCTTTGTTTGTGATGTGTTCTTTCTGTGGTTTTGTTTTCTTTCTGTAGTAGATTCCATGTGACCCTTCGTAGGTTTCTGCATTCAATGAGTTTTCTTAAGATTGTGGCTGTTTTGATCATTGCCGTTTTTTGTATAGTTCCAATGATCCCTTTGATTCCAATTTCTCCCAGTCTTTTATCCATTTTTTAAAAGATTGTTCCTAGTGGTCCTACGATTATTGGTATTATACTGACTTTCTTTATGCTCCTTGGCTTTCAGTTCTCTGGCTTTCAGTTCTCTGGCTAGTTCCGTGTATTTGCTTCGTTTTTCCGTTTCTTTGATTTTCACTCTGTGTTCTGCTGGAACGGCGAAGTCTACGATTTTACAAAATTTTTCCTTCTTGTTGGTTATTATAACATCCGGTCAACTTGCTTGTATGAGTTTGTCTGTTTGTATATCCATATCCCAGATGTGTTTTTCGTTTTCCAGTACTGTTTCTGGTTTATGTTTGTACCATTTGTCTGCGTATTCGAAATTCAATTGTTTGCACAGTTCCCGGTATGCGCGCACACATACACACGCACCCCCCATATATATATATATATATATATATATATATATATATATATATATATATATATATATATATATATATATATATATATGTGTGTGTGTGTGTGTGTATGTGTGTATGTGTGTGTGCATCAAATGGAACTACCCTCCCTGTTTCAAAATATCATAGAAACGCTCACAGCTATTCTAATCATACCTGGTGACCAGAACATTGTTTACTTCCATATTACGTAATCCAATGCGAGTTCCATGGTTACTTTGACATCTTACACACATGCACTATCTTACACACACACACACACACACACACACACACACACACACACACACACACACACACACACACACACACACACACACACACACACACACACACACACACACACACACACACACACAATAACGTGTGTTACTATATAGCCAAGAGCCAACTCCAAATTTAACCCCAAGCCATTTACAACATATCTGTGTTTCGGCGTGTAAAAAGAATGCAATATCTGTAAATTGAATATATCTGAACGTGTTTCTGTTATTGGCGCGCATGCGCATGCACCATGTATATCAATGTTACATATGTTTATACATATATAATATATTAAGTATATATTTTTGTTTCAGTATTTAAGCGGACAATGCTCAATACATTAGTATAGCTTAATAGTATCGTAACTAACTGCCTGACGATTTATTCCGATAGAATGAATCACATACATTTATGTGTAGTTTACTTGCCATAAGTATATTTATAATATATATATATATATATATATATATATATATATATATATATATTCATTTATAATATTGAAGAAGTTCAGATCAACATGGTACTTTAAGTTTCAAGCTGGGAGGGGGGCGGACGCATGCGAAAAATTGCTGGGTTTGTATCATAAACCGCTCTCCCACTTTCGTCTGCCATCTTTTGTTCTGTGGAGTCTCTTACTAGGGAAGTAAGTTGCTTTTGGGGCGACATTCTCAGTTTAAAATAGATATATTTTTTTAATTATTTGTCTTTTCTTAGGGGTGATTGGTAGGGGTCTTCAAAAAAAAAAATCTTGAAAATAATCCTGGTTATTCTGTTCCTACAATCTATTTTTTAAATTTTATTATTAATTGATTTTTTTCTCATATTTCTTTCATATGAAATTCATATAAATAAATAAAATAAGATATTAACTGAGTTTTTTTTTGCATTATTGAAACACGTTTCATGAGAAAAAAACTTTTCGAAGAGGAAATAATACACTTATAAATCTATTTGAAGTAGCACCGGTTTTGTCGCAGCGTACAAATAATAAAAGTAGAACTATCCCAAGATCAGTTCCTTAAGTTAATCAGACACAACTATTATATGTTGCGTTTTCTTTGATTTTTTTCTAAGGAAACCCTTCACCAAGTATTCACTGGACAATATGTTGTCAGTCCTCAAGGCTTGATGTCGTTAGTTTTGCAGGGAAGGTCTGATGACGTTGGCGTTTCTTCCCATGTATAACAGCTCGTATTCCCAAATGGTCACCCATATAGTACTGGCTAGGCTCAGCGTCGCTTATATTCGGGGATCTAACGGAAACTAGCGTGTCAGCATTATTATATACATTTTCCTTACCAATAGTAAATATCTTATTTATATAACTCAATCTTAATAATAATGAATAGGTCCGCACTGTCTAGCAAGCCCAGCCCCTGTCCTATCGCCGCATAAATTGTATCCCTGTGGTTGTTTTACAAGTAATTCCACGGAATATACTCTGATGAACCTACTCTACTTGTACCCCTTCAACGAAAATACCTTAGACCCACCGGACGAGCAGAAAAAAATCACACCCCTTCAATGTAAAGGTATCTAGATGCGGAAGGATCTTCGTCTCTGATAGCTTCTATCATCGGAACCACTTGACTTTGGAATTCCGTTCCTTCTCACTTTTCCCCCAACCGTACCAACATGCAGAAGTTTAAATGTAATGTGAACAATCATCTTGCTGCCCAACTCCCCAACCATTTTGCACACCCCCTATAAATCTGACCCCTATCACATTAGCTACTTAAGCTTCAATGACAATATGCCTTGTCTGGGGTGAACAAAAGTAATAACAAATAGTATCAAATCAGTGAAGAAGTTTGTCTTTAATGAAAAGATCCATGTATTTTTCTCATTTTTAAAAACTTTATGTCCTTGTTGAAAATAGTAATAATTGATATTCTAAAATAGCTACACCTTTAGTACAATTTAGGCTTAACATCGCTTAACTTCGATGATAAACCGGGCACTTGTGTATCATAGTGATTATAGCTGTATATTTAATACTAAATACAATGAACTAATAGTTAAAATGTGGTTCGAATTAATTTATAAAACCCAATCGTAATGATAATGAACACTATCTTTCCAAAGACTATTTTAATGATTTATTTTATTATGATGTCGAACGATTTTAGGGGATGTCTAATGTATCGCAAGCCACAACCAATTAAAATGCATGAACGTTCATAACATACAATGGTGGCTGTTCGTTTCGGCACGCATCCCCTAGTGATCTTGTCCGACCGATGAAACGCCACCTACCAACAAGTTCCTCCATACCTCGAAAAACAAAAAGACCAAGACGAGGCCAACGGTTAAAGACAAGAAGTGGTTTATTCGCTTTTTCGCTTTGTCGTTGTTTCAAACTACTGACCAGAGAGCCGGGGGAAAGGCGCGCGCGCGCGAGAGAGAGAGAGAGAGAGAGAGAGAGAGATAGAGAGAGTGTGTGAGAGAGAGAGAGAGAGAGAGAGAGAGGTCCTGCCTTATAATATTTTATCCGGACGTCTCTAACACCACAAGTTCACTCGTATGCTTTCAAGCAAACTGATGACTTCTCTCAACCATTCTCTCTCTCTCTGGGTCATGTGACTTCACATCCGCTTCCAGCAAAGAAGAGGTCGAGCTGACATCCGAGTACACTTAACTGACCCCGACTGAACCGTATTCTCTGTTATTTCAACTAACAACATTACACTCGTTCGATATTTAACACTTGTAACTAATCATATATATAGAAAGGGGAATGGCTAAAACGATTGTTTTGTTGAAATGCTTAAATGTTAACTAGTGGGCCATACTACTCTAATCTTTAGTATGTATTAGTATCAAATTAATTTGTTTATGTATTTTTCTCATCTGTAAAAACATGACTTCCTCGTTGAAAATATGAATGTTTTTCTTTTGTAAATAAGCAAAGGAGTGTTGACTTTTGTGTGTTTATTATTTCGCGTGTCGTATTTAATCTAGACCATGGTGCCTATTTAACCTCGGCTTATTTATGACTATAGAAACACCCACAGTTACATTAATGACGTCACCAAACCCGGAAGCCGTTTTTTTCTTCAAAAGCCATACGATTTTATCTCTGAAATTTGTATTTGAAAAATAAAGTATAAATAAAAAAATAAAAAATACAACGTATAATGGATTGAAAACGTGCGATTAAAATCCACTTCTCGACTCTTATTCACAAAAGAGCGTCACAAACAAACGCAACTAAAATGGAATCAAATCAAATCGCAATTCGCTAAAACATTTCTCGTCTATAAATAAATATCTATACGCAAGCGTCGTTTTGTTCAGAAACCTTTCCCAAAAGAAAGGCAAAAACGTTCACAATGGCCCCAACGTAAACAAACCATAAGCAATTTCCTCTTCAACTTCTATCTTTTTTACATCGACGATAAAAATAGACAAAACCGATAAAAGAAGATCGCCCCATGGCTCCCCAAAAAAGAACGAAAGCTTCGATTCATCGAGTTGCCTTTTTCTGGATTCCCTTTTTTAGGGGGGGGGGGTTTATCTCTGGAAACAAGAACTCTTTCTTCTTTTTCTTCTTCTTCTTCGGGTTGATTAACTTCTGGGTACGGTTTTGGCTCGGGTACAAAAACGCGTCGTCACGAACAATGCGCCAGTACAAAAACAACCGGAAGCCGCATTGGAGCACGAAGGGCTTAGTAAAAGATAAACACGAGTGAAAAGAAAGAGTTTTCAAACAAAAGAAGCAAAAACAAAAACGTCACAAGAAAGCAGATGCGCATGTGCAATGGCGCGCAGAACGATAAAAGGTGACACTGTTAAAAATAGAAAATTGTTTTCGACAATAAGTTGTTTGTTTACTCTGTGGTTACAGTGGATGACTACTTATATATATATATATATATATATATATATATATATGTATGTGTGTGTGTAAAATGAAAAATAAAAGAAAAAGCAAAAATGGTTCATATGTTTATCGACGTTTCGTCTTTATTCAAATACTTTCTCAAGATAACTGATTTGAAGAAAAACATACAAGTCAACATTTGAATATACGTTGTGCGTCTACGATGAAGAAATGATGTTTGAATTCTTTTTTGTCGAAACGAAACATAGACGTTAGGATTCAAAATATGTGGTGCGTTTATGAAGTGGAATCAATGTTTTTTAACAAGTTTTTCTTAAAGTTAGTTGGGAATGTGGTGTAAAAATATCAAGCCTGGATCTAAATGTAAGTTTTGTTAAATTTGCTAATTGAAAGTGATAAATTGTAGAAGCCGTTACATTGTTTAATTGTGTTAGAGTTTATGATGAGTGATCATTCAAGAAGACTTCGGTGAAAATTATTTAAAATGTATCTAACGAGTCAAGCTGTTTTCGTGTTTTTATATTTTATGTTATTCTTTCTCTGTTTACCACATTGAGCTATCATACCCGGATTTCCTCCTGGAATTATTCCATTAACACAAATTATATATATATATATATATATATATATATATATATATATATATATAAGCAAACATTGTTAAACAACAAAAACGTAAGAAAGAACCAATGTTATTTATAAGTTTAAATGCCCGTTAGGAGAATGCAACTCCTACAATAATAACAACAACAACAACAACAACAACAACAACAATAATAATAATAATAATAATAATAATAATGATAATAATAATAATAATAATAATAATAATAATAATAATAATAATAATAACGAGGCTTATTGCCACCCTAATCTCAGAGAAGACCAATGGTCCTTACCAGCGAGAAATCAATGGTAAGAGGCTGTTGCGATACCGCATCGTTATCGAAAAGAGGTGAAGAATACTGGAAATCTGGGGAGGCTTGTTGCCACTCAGACTCCAGGAAATACCACTGGTTGTTGTCGGTGAGCAATCACTGACGATGATCTGTGTGAGTACAAATAATAATAATAATAATAATAATAATAATAATAATAATAATAATAATAATAATAATAACAATAATAATAATAATAATGAAGCTGATAGCTACATTAGTTTTACTACTACTACAACCTTTTCTAGTAGATTCACCTAGTAAGCTCTAGCTTAATTTCCTAGCACTGCAATAAACATAACTGCCCCCCCTCTGATTTATAACAAATTTTAGTTAATAAAACGAAAATATTATACTCTGAAACTAATTAATTTCTTTTAAAATTCTTGAAACTATCTTTTTAAAACCCCAGCATGTCAAGTGAATTTAGTTTTCACGACATTATATACAGACAGATTGATGGTGCCTCTATGCGGTCTCCTTTGCGTCGGAATTGATTAACATCTTTGTTGGTTTTAATGAAGAAGGTCTGCTATCTGGTTTTTAAAGACCAGTCATTTATTTCCGCTATGTTAACGACACCATTTGTCTGTTCAACAATGAGACGGAAGTGGACGTTTTTTTCACGTCCCTAAACAATATTCATCCAGTTCTCAAGTTTACTTTAGATAAGGAAGCCAATTCTTCACTTTCATTTTTAGATGTGTTAGTTAGTAAAGCTTCCTCCGTTTTTTCTAATTACTGTATACCGAGAAATAAACTTTTCCTGGTCTCTATACACGTTGGGACTCATTTTGTCCCACGGAACAAAAGTTCAATTTAATTAAGACCCTTAATCATAGGGATATAATGATTTGTTCTCAGACCAAACTGGATGATGAAATTAAATTCATTATTATGACTCTCTGTAACAATGGCTATCCATCATACATTGTTGAATTCACTATAAAAAAAATCGAGTTTTTATAAAGCTAAAACAGCTTTTGTTGATAGATGTCCTATTTACCTTCGCCAAAGAAATCTCCTTGTCTGTACAACAATGTCACTTTGCCGTGAATACACAAGTTTTATTTTCACCAGATCCATCTTGCCGTCGATTCGAAAATATGCTCTCCCCGCTCACCATCATCATTCTATATTTATATATTTAAATGTTGTTGCAGTTCGCACTACGTTGGGAGCACGTCGCAAAGATTGAACATCCGGGTCAAACAGCACGTGCCCACAAAAATTCGTCAGGCAAATTGTTTACCAACTGATGTTTTGTATAATACATATGTTTCTTCCATCGCCGAATATCTCATAAATAACCGTTGAAGTGTCTCAAATTTCAGTTTTGACTTATGCTCCATTCTCAATAAGTCACACTCCCATTTTCATCTGAAGATTCTAGAAACTATTTTCATCAAGTCTTCTCTTTGTAAGCAAAAAGAAAATCTTCTCGGACTTAATGTGGTTTTTATTTGATTCATTTTCCCACTTTCCCTCGCTATAATCTCCATAGCATATTTTTGTCTTAATCCTAAATTTTGTTTATCTCGGTTTAGTGAGGTTCGAAACCGGTCAGCTTACCCTTTCCTGTTTTTAGTTTTTAATTTGATCATGTTTTGAAAATATGGTCTTTATATAGTAATAATAAAGTTTTGTACGACACATTAAAACAAACAAACTTTAAGACCAGGTACACACCTGAATTAATCAGTAGATTAAATTCCTTACTACATATTAAAATTAAAATACGAACAGTTCGGCCCAACAAGACCTCCCTCCATTCGTGCTTGAGCAATAAAGTATGTCCTCCTTTTAATATCGTTTAGAATTAAAAGAGCCAATTTACATCTTGAACAAAAAATTGAAGATGCTTTTGTCTATACCTTCTTGTGACCTTGCACGACTCAGTAAAACACATCATGAGTTATGGAGTGAATCCGTAGGCACTTTGTTGTTGTTCGACAAATTAAATTCATACGGTACGTTGCTTTAATTCATGAACGTAGCCTTCCGAGGTTAACGTTAAAAACAGAATAAACTACAATATTTATTTATTTTTTAATTTAGTTGTTTGGCCAACTCTGATATTAGTCAAAACGACTTCAATATTTCTTCCTCTCAGTTGTCCCCACTTGAACTTAATATCCTCTCACATGATTTGGATTACTGCATACCTCCCACAATTCCAAAACAGGAAGAAATATACTCTAAATTCGAAGTCTTCTTTGCTCAATTAAAAAGACTCCCACCTATATCAACTCTAAGGTCAGCGATCTTAAGGCTACATTAAATAACTTCGCTCATTCATACGCAGGTACACCTGTCTCTTTTTGTGAAACAAAATGGCGACGTGAACATTTCCGTACCATTAAAGTATTTCGGCCATAATAGCTCTTTAGTCATTACAAAACCTGATAAAGCTCAGGCGTCGTCATCCTTGATCATGAAAACAATGTTAATAAAATGATGAATTTCCTGGGCTATACCTCTAAGTTTGTTCAGTTGAGTCCGGTGGACACATATAATTTCAAAATATCTATCGTGACAAAATTCCAAAACGTCTGCTTAAATGGGTTAAGAGTGGAGCTTTTCCCACTAGTATTTCTAATTTAATCAGACCTTCCGGTTCTATCTGTCCTCGCCTCTATGGTCTACCTAAACCTAGAATGACGGAGTACTGTTAAGACCCATATTATCTAGTATAGGGTCATCCCAGCATAAGGCTTGCCTCTATTTTATAACCAGTTCTTTTTGTATTAAAGATTTATTCTAATTTTCGGACTTTATACAAAATTATTCTTACACTGAGTAATATATGTGTTCCTTTGATATATCGAGTTTTTTTTTTACCTGTGTTACCGTTATTAAGACGATTAATATATGTGCAGATGCATTCTATCGCAGTAAATTACCCAAAAATATTTTCGTGGAATTAATGAAATTCACCACTATGTTGGTTGAATACAGTTTTAATGACATTATGTACAGACATCATGATAGGAGTCTCCATGGGTTCTCCTTTGGGTCGGAATTGCCCAACATATTTGTTGGTTTTAATGAAGAAGGTCTGCTATCTGGTTTTAAAAGACCAGACGTTTATTTCCGCTATGTTAACGACACCATTTGTCTGTTCAACAATGAGATGGAGGCGGACGTTTTTTCACGTTCCTCAACATTACTCATCCAGTTCTCAAGTTTACTTTAGATAAGGAAGCCAATTCTGCACTTTCATTTTTAGATGTGTTAGTTAGTAAAGCTTCCTCCGTTTTTTGTTTTAATTACAGCATACCGAGAAACCAACTTTCACTGGTTTCTACACACGTTGAGACTCATTTTGTCCCACACAACAAAAGTTCAATTTAATTAAGACCCTTAATCATAGGGATATAATTATTTGTTCTCAGACCAAACTGGATGATG